>OZ012736.1:241259435-241658468 GCA_963859935.3 Lathyrus sativus
GCGTTCAGGCTCCAGTCAGTTACGTTGGGTATCCAAGCTCCGGTTATTATGTTGAGCGTTCAGGCTCCGGTCATTTTCGTTGAGTATCCAGACTCTACTTATTACGTTGAGCGTTCAGGCTCCGGTCAGTGTCATTGAGTATCCAGATTCCGATTATTACGTTGATCATTCAGGCTCCGGTCAGTTTCGTTGGGTATCCAGACTCCGGTTATTACGTTGAGCGTTCAGGCTCCGGTCATTTTCGTTTAGTATCCAGAATCCAGTTATTAAGTTAAGCGTCAGGCTCCGAACATTTTCGTTGAGTATCCAGACTCTGGTTATTACGTTGAGCGTTCAGGCTCCGGTCAGTTTCATTGAGTATCCAGATTCCAGTTATTACTTTGAGCATTCAGGCTCTGGTCAGTTTCGTTGGGTATCTAGACTCCGGTGATTACGTTGATCGTTCAGGCTCCGGTCATTTTCGTTGAGTATCCAGATTCGGGTTATTACGTTGAGCGTTCAGGCTCCGGTCAGTTTCGTTGAGTATCCAGATTCCGGTTATTACGTTGAGCGTTCAGGCTCTGGTAAGTTTTGTTGGGTATCCAAACTCCGGTTATTACGTTGAGCGTTCAGGCTCCGGTAAGTTTCGTTGGGTATCCAGACTCCGGTTATTACATTGAGCGTTGAGGCTCCAATCATTTTCGTTGAGTATCTAGACTCTTGTAATTACGTTGAGCGTTCAGGCTCCGGTCAGTTTCGTTGAGTATCCAAACTCTGGTTATTAAGTTGAGCGTTCAGGCTACGGTCAGTTTCGTTGAGTATCCAGACTTCAGTTATTACGTTGAGCGTTCAAGCTCCAGTCAGTTTCGTTGGGTATCCAAGCTCCGGTTATTATGTTGAGCGTTCAGGCTCCGGTCATTTTCGTTGAGTATCCAGATTCCGGTTATTACGTTGAACGTTCAAGCTCCGGTCTGTTTTGTTGGGTATCAAGACACCGGTTATTACACTGAGCGTTCAGGCTCCGGTCAGTTTCATTGGGTATCCAGACTCCGGTTATTACGTTGGTCGTTCAGTCTCCGGTCAGTTTTGTTGAGTATCGAGACTCCAGTTATTACATTGAGCATTCAGGCTCCAGTCAGTTTCGTTGGGTATCCAAATTTAGGTTATTACGTTGAGCATTCAGGATCCAGTCATTTTTGTTGAGTATCATAACTCTGGTTATTACGTTGAGCATTCAGTTTCCGGTAAGTTTCGCTGAGTATCCAGACTTCAGTTATTACATTGAGCGTTCAAGCTCCAGTCAGTTTCGTTGGGTATCCAAGCTCCGGTTATTATGTTGAGCGTTCAGGCTCCGGTCATTTTCGTTGAGTATCCAGACTCTAGTTATTACGTTGAGCGTTCAGGCTCCGGTCAGTTTCATTGAGTATCCAGATTCCGATTATTACGTTGATCATTCAGGCTCCGGTCAGTTTCGTTGGGTATCCAGACTCCGGTTATTACGTTGAGCGTTCAGGCTCCGGTCGTTTTCGTTTAGTATCCAAAATCCAGTTATTAAGTTGAGCGTCAGCGTCCGAACATTTTCGTTGAGTATCCAGACTCTGGTTATTACGTTGAGCGTTCAGGCTCCGGTCAGTTTCGTTGAGTATCCAGATTCCAGTTATTACTTTGAGCATTCAGGCTCCGGTCAGTTTCGTTGGGTATCCAGACTCCGGTGATTATGTTGATCGTTCAGGCTCCGGTCATTTTCGTTGAGTATCCAGATTCGAGTTATTACATTGAGCGTTCAGGCTCCGGTCAGTTTCATTGAGTATCCAGATTCCGGTTATTACGTTGAACGTTCAGGCTCTGGTAAGTTTTGTTGGGTATCCAAACTCCGGTTATTACGTTGAGCGTTCAGGCTCCGGTCAGTTTCGTTGGGTATCCAGACTCCGGTTATTACGTTGAGCGTTCAGGCTCCAATCATTTTCGTTGAGTATCCAGACTCTTGTAATTACGTTGAGCGTTCAGGCTCCGTTCAATTTCGTTGGGTATCCAGACTCCGGTTATTACGTTGATCGTTCAGTCTCTGGTCAGTTTCGTTGAGTATCCAGACTCTGGTTATTAAGTTGAGCATTCAGGCTCCGATCATTTTCGTTGAGTATCCAGACTCTGGTTATTACGTTGAGCGTTCAGGCTCCGGTCAGTTTCGTTGAGTATCTAGATTCCGATTATTACGTTAAGCGTTCAAGCTCCGGTCAATTTCGTTGGGTATCAAGACACCGGTTATTACGCTGAGCGTTAAGGCTCCGGTCAGTTTCATTGGGTATCTAGACTCCGATTATTACGTTGGTTGTTCAGTCTCCGGTCAGTTTCGTTGAGTATCCAGACTCGAGTTATTACGTTGAGCGTTCAGGCTCCAGTCAGTTTCATTGGGTATCCAAATTCCGGTTATTACGTTGAGCATTCAGGATCCAGTCATTTTCGTTGAGTATCATAACTCTGGTTATTACATTGAGCGTTCAGGCTCCGGTCAGTTTTGTTGAGTATCCAGACTCCGGTTATTACGTTGATCGTTCAGGCTCCGATCATTTTCATTGAGTATCCAGACTCTGGTTATTACGTTCAGTGTTCAGGCTCCGGTCAGTTTCGTTGAGTATCCAGACTCCGGTTATTACGTTGAGCGTTCAGGCTCAGGTCAGTTTCGTTGGGTATCCAGACTCCGGTTATTACGTTGATCGTTCAGGCTCCGGTCAGTTTTGTTGGGTATCCAGACTACGGTTATTACGTTGAGCGTTCAGGCTCCGGTCGGTTTAGTTGAGTATCCAGATTCCGGTTATTACGTTGAGTGTTCAGGCTCCGGTCAGTTTCGTTGAGTATCCAGACTCCGGTTATTACGTTGAGCGTTCAGGCTCCGGTCAGTTTCGTTGGGTATCTAGACTCCGATTATTACGTTGATCGTTCAGGCTCCGGTCAGTTTTGTTGAGTATCCAGACTCCGGTTATTACGTTAAGCGTTCAGGCTCCGGTCAGTTTCGTTGGGTATCCAGACTTCGGTTATTACGTTGATCGTTCAGTCTCATGTCAGTTTCGTTGAGTATCCCGACTCTGGTTATTACGTTGAGCGTTCAGGCTCCGGTCAGTTTCGTTGAGTATCATAACTCCGGTTATTACGTTGAGCGATCAAGCTCTGGTCAGTTTCGTCGAGTATCCAGACTCCAGTTATTACGTTGAGAGTTTAGGCTCCGGTCAGTTTTGTTGGGTATCCAGACTCCGGTTATTACGTATAGCGTTCAGGCTCCAATCAGTTTCGTTGAGTATCCAGACTCCGGTTATTATGTTGCGTGATCAGGCTCCGGTCAGTTTCGTTGGGTATCCAGACTCCAGTTATTACGTTGAGCGTTCAGGCTCCAGTCAGTTTCATTGGGTATCCAAATTCCGGTTATTACGTTGAGCATTCAGGATCCAGTCATTTTCGTTGAGTATCATAACTCTGGTTATTACATTGAGCGTTCAGGCTCCGGTCAGTTTCGTTGAGTATCCAGATTTCGGTTATTACGTTGAGCGTTCAGGCTCCGGTCAGTTTCGTTGGGTATCCAGACTCCGGTTATTACGTTGATCGTTCAGGCTCCGGTCAGTTGCGTTGGGTATCCAGACTCCGGTCATTTTCGTTTAGTATCCAAAATCCAGTTATTGAGTTGAGCGTCAGCGTCCGAACATTTTCGTTGAGTATCCAGACTCTGGTTATTACGTTGAGCGTTCAGGCTCCGGTCAGTTTCGTTGAGTATCCAGATTCCAGTTATTACTTTGAGCATTCAAGCTCCGGTCAGTTTTGTTGGGTATCCAGACTCCGGTGATTATGTTGATCGTTCAGGCTCCGGTCATTTTCGTTGAGTATCCAGATTCGAGTTATTACGTTGAGCGTTCAGGCTCCAGTCAGTTTCATTGAGTATCCAGATTCCGGTTATTACGTTGAGCGTTCAGGCTCTGGTAAGTTTTGTTGGGTATCCAAACTCCGGTTATTACGTTGAGCGTTCAGGCTCCGGTCAGTTTGGTTGGGTATCAAGACACCGGTTATTACGCTGAGTGTTCAGGCTCCGGTCAGTTTCATTGGGTATCCAGACTCCGGTTATTACGTTGGTCGTTCAGTCTCCGGTCAATTTTGTTGAGTATCGAGACTCCAGTTATTACATTGAGCATTCAGGCTCCAGTCAGTTTCGTTGGGTATCCAAATTCCGGTTATTACGTTAAGCATTCAGGATCCAGTCATTTTTGTTGAGTATCATAACTCTGGTTATTACATTGAGCGTTCAGTTTCCGGTAAGTTTCGTTGAGTATCCAGACTCCAGTTATTACGTTGAGCGTTCAGGCTCCAGTCAGTTACGTTGGGTATCCAAGCTCCGGTTATTATGTTGAGCGTTCAGGCTCCGGTCATTTTCGTTGAGTATCCAGACTCTACTTATTACGTTGAGCGTTCAGGCTCCGGTCAGTGTCATTGAGTATCCAGATTCCGATTATTACGTTGATCATTCAGGCTCCGGTCAGTTTCGTTGGGTATCCAGACTCCGGTTATTACGTTGAGCGTTCAGGCTCCGGTCATTTTCGTTTAGTATCCAGAATCCAGTTATTAAGTTAAGCGTCAGGCTCCGAACATTTTCGTTGAGTATCCAGACTCTGGTTATTACGTTGAGCGTTCAGGCTCCGGTCAGTTTCATTGAGTATCCAGATTCCAGTTATTACTTTGAGCATTCAGGCTCCGGTCAGTTTCGTTGGGTATCTAGACTCCGGTGATTACGTTGATCGTTCAGGCTCCGGTCATTTTCGTTGAGTATCCAGATTCGGGTTATTACGTTGAGCGTTCAGGCTCCGGTCAGTTTCGTTGAGTATCCAGATTCCGGTTATTACGTTGAGCGTTCAGGCTCTGGTAAGTTTTGTTGGGTATCCAAACTCCGGTTATTACGTTGAGCGTTCAGGCTCCGGTAAGTTTCGTTGGGTATCCAGACTCCGGTTATTACGTTGAGCGTTGAGGCTCCAATCATTTTCGTTGAGTATCTAGACTCTTGTAATTACGTTGAGCGTTCAGGCTCCGGTCAGTTTCGTTGAGTATCCAAACTCTGGTTATTAAGTTGAGCGTTCAGGCTACGGTCAGTTTCGTTGAGTATCCAGACTTCAGTTATTACGTTGAGCGTTCAGGCTCCAGTCAGTTTCGTTGGGTATCCAAGCTCCGGTTATTATGTTGAGCGTTCAGGCTCCGGTCATTTTCGTTGAGTATCCAGATTCCGGTTATTACGTTGAACGTTCAAGCTCCGGTCTGTTTTTTTGGGTATCAAGACACCGGTTATTACACTGAGCGTTCAGGCTCCGGTCAGTTTCATTGGGTATCCAGACTCCGGTTATTACGTTGGTCGTTCAGTCTCCGGTCAGTTTTGTTGAGTATCGAGACTCCAGTTATTACATTGCGCATTCAGTCTCCAGTCAGTTTCGTTGGGTATCCAAATTTAGGTTATTACGTTGAGCATTCAGGATCCAGTCATTTTTGTTGAGTATCATAACTCTGGTTATTACATTGAGCATTCAGTTTCCGGTAAGTTTCGCTGAGTATCCAGACTTCAGTTATTACATTGAGTGTTCAAGCTCCAGTCAGTTTCGTTGGGTATCCAAGCTCCGGTTATTATGTTGAGCGTTCAGGCTCCGGTCATTTTCGTTGAGTATCCAGACTCTAGTTATTACGTTGAGCGTTCAGGCTCCGGTCAGTTTCATTGAGTATCCAGATTCCGATTATTACGTTGATCATTCAGGCTCCGGTCAGTTTCGTTGGGTATCCAGACTCCGGTTATTACGTTGAGCGTTCAGGCTCCGGTCCTTTTCGTTTAGTATCCAAAATCCAGTTATTAAGTTGAGCGTCAGCGTCCGAACATTTTCGTTGAGTATCCAGACTCTGGTTATTACGTTGAGCGTTCAGGCTCCGGTCAGTTTCGTTGAGTATCCAGATTCCAGTTATTACTTTGAGCATTCAGGCTCCGGTCAGTTTCGTTGGGTATCCAGACTCTGGTGATTATGTTGATCGTTCAGGCTCCGGTCATTTTCGTTGAGTATCCAGATTCGAGTTATTACATTGAGCGTTCAGGCTCCGGTCAGTTTCATTGAGTATCCAGATTCCGGTTATTACGTTGAACGTTCAGGCTCTGGTAAGTTTTGTTGGGTATCCAAACTCCGGTTATTACGTTAAGCGTTCAGGCTCCGGTCAGTTTCGTTGGGTATCCAGACTCCGGTTATTACGTTGAGCGTTCAGGCTCCAATCATTTTCGTTGAGTATCCAGACTCTTGTAATTACGTTGAGCGTTCAGGCTCCGGTCAATTTCGTTGGGTATCCAGACTCCGGTTATTACGTTGATCGTTCAGTCTCTCGTCAGTTTCGTTGAGTATCCAGACTCTGGTTATTAAGTTGAGCATTCAGGCTCCGATCATTTTCGTTGAGTATCCAGACTCTGGTTATTACGTTGAGCGTTCAGGCTCCGGTCAGTTTCGTTGAGTATCTAGATTCCGATTATTACGTTAAGCGTTCAAGCTCCGGTCAATTTCGTTGGGTATCAAGACACCGGTTATTACGCTGAGCGTTAAGGCTCCGGTCAGTTTCATTGGGTATCTAGACTCCGATTATTACGTTGGTTGTTCAGTCTCCGGTCAGTTTCGTTGAGTATCCAGACTCGAGTTATTACGTTGAGCGTTCAGGCTCCAGTCAGTTTCATTGGGTATCCAAATTCCGGTTATTACGTTGAGCATTCAGGATCCAGTCATTTTCGTTGAGTATCATAACTCTGGTTATTACATTGAGCGTTCAGGCTCCGGTCAGTTTTGTTGAGTATCCAGACTCCGGTTATTACGTTGATCGTTCAGGCTCCGATCATTTTCATTGAGTATCCAGACTCTGGTTATTACGTTCAGTGTTCAGGCTCCGGTCAGTTTCGTTGAGTATCCAGACTCCGGTTATTACGTTGAGCGTTCAGGCTCAGGTCAGTTTCGTTGGGTATCCAGACTCCGGTTATTACGTTGATCGTTCAGGCTCCGGTCAGTTTCGTTGGGTATCCAGACTTAGGTTATTACATTGAGTGTTCAGGCTCCGGTCAGTTTTGTTGGGTATCCAGACTACGGTTATTACGTTGATCGTTCAGGCTCCGGTCATTTTCGTTGACTATTCAGACTCTGGTTATTACGTTGAGCGTTCAGGCTCCGGTCGGTTTAGTTGAGTATCCAGATTCCGGTTATTACGTTGAGCGTTCAGGCTCCGGTTAGTTTCGTTGAGTATCCAGACTCCGGTTATTACGTTGAGCGTTCAGGCTCCGGTCAGTTTCGTTGGGTATCTAGACTCCGATTATTACGTTGATCGTTCAGGCTCCGGTCAGTTTTGTTGAGTATCCAGACTCCGGTTATTACGTTAAGCGTTCAGGCTCCGGTCAGTTTCGTTGGGTATCCAGACTCCGGTTATTACGTTGATCGTTCAGTCTCATGTCAGTTTCGTTGAGTATCCCGACTCTGGTTATTACGTTGAGCGTTCAGGCTCCGGTCAGTTTCGTTGAGTATCATAACTCCGGTTATTACGTTGAGCGATCAGGTTCCGGTCATTTTTGTTGAGTATCCAGATTCCGGTTATTATGTTGAGCATTCAGGCTCCGGTCAGTTTAGTTGAGTATCCAAACTCCGGTTATCACGTTGAGCGTTCAGGCTCCGGTCATTTTCATTGAGTATCCAGACTCCGGTTAATAGGTTTAGGGTTCAGACTCCGGTCATTTTCATTGAGTATCTAGACTCATGTCATTACGTTGAGCGTTCAGGCTCCGATCATTTTCGTTGAGTATCCAGACTCCGGTCAATACGTTGAGCGTTCAGGCTCCAGTCATTTTCGTTGAGTATCCAGACTCCGGTCATTACATTAAGCGTTCAGGATCCAATCATTTTCGTTGAGTATCATAACTCCGGTTATTACGTTGAGCGATCATGCTCCGGTCAAATTCGTTGAGTATCCAGACTCCAGTTATTACGTCGAGCGTTTAGGCTACGGTCAGTTTTGTTGGGTATCTAGACTCCGGTTATTACATTGAGCGTTCAGGCTCCAATCAGTTTCGTTGAGTATCCAGACTCCGGTTATTACGTTGCGCGTTCAGGCTCCGGTCAGTTTTGTTGGGTATCCAGACTCCAGTTATTACGTTGAGCGTTCAGGCTCCGGTCAGTTTCGTTGAGTATCCAGATTCTGATTATTACATTGAGCATTCAGGCTCCAGTCAGTTTCGTTGGGTTTCCAGACTCCGATTATTACGTTGAGCATTCAGGCACCGATCATTTTCGTTGAGTATCCAGACTTCGGTTATTACGTTGAGCATTCAGGCTCCAGTCAGTTTCATTGAGTATCCAGATTCCGGTTATTTCGTTGAGCGTTCAGGCTCCGGTCAGTTTTGTTGGGTATCAAGACACCGGTTATTACGTTGAGCGTTCATGTTCCGATCATTTTCATTAGCTATCCAGACTACGTTTATTACGTTGATCGTTCTGTCTCTGGTCAGTTTCGTTGAGTATCCAGATTTCAGTTATTACGTTGAACGTTCAGGCCCCAGTCAGTTTCGTTAGATATCCATACTCCGGTTATTACGTTGAGCGTTTAGGCTCCGATCATTTTTGTTGAGTATCCAGACTCTAGTTATTACGTTGAGCGTTCAGGCTCCGGTCAGTTTCGTTGAGTATCCAGATTCCCATTATTACGTTGAGCGTTTAGGCTCCGGTCAGTTTCGTTGGTTATCCAGACTCCAGTTATTACGTTGAGCGTTCAGGCTCCAGTCATTTTCGTTGAGTATCCAGACTCCGGTTATTAAGTTGAGCGTCAGGCTCCGATCATTTCTGTTGAGTATCCAGACTCCGGTTATTACATTGAGCGTTCAGGTTCCGGTCATTTTCGTTGAGTATCCAGACTCCGGTTATTACGTTGAGGGTTCAGACTCCGGTCATTTTCGTTGAGTATCTAGACTCCTGTCATTACGTTGAGAGCTCAGGCTCCGATCATTTTCGTTGAGTATGCATACTCCGGTCAATACGTTGAGCTTTCAGGCTTCGGTCATTTTCGTTGAGTATCCAGACTCCGTTCATTACATTGAGCTATTAGGATCCAGTCATTTTCGTTGAGTATCATAACTCCATGTATTACGTTGAGCGTTCAGGATCCGGTCAGTTTCGTTGAGTATCTAGACTCCAGCTATTACATTGAGCGTTCAGTCTTCGGTCAGTTTCGTTGGGTATCCAGACTCCGGTGATTATGTTGATCGTTCAGGCTCCAGTTATTTTCGTTGAGTATCCAGAGTTCGGTCATTATGTTGAGCGTTCAGGATCCAGTCATTTTCGTTGAGTTTCATAACTCCGGTTATTACGTTGAGCGATCAGGCTCTGGTCAGTTTCGTCGAGTATCCAGACTCCAGTTATTACGTTGAGAGTTTAGGCTCCGGTCAGTTTCGTTGGGTATCCAGACTCCTGTTATTACATTGAGCGATCAGGCTCCAATCAGTTTCGTTGAGTATCCAGACTCCAGTTATTATGTTGCGTTTTCAGGCTCCGGTCAGTTACGTTGGGTATCCAGACTCTAGTTATTACGTTGAGCGTTCAGGCTCCAGTCAGTTTCATTGGGTATCCAAATTCCGGTTATTACGTTGAGCATTCAGGATCCAGTCATTTTCGTTGAGTATCATAACTCTGGTTATTACATTGAGCGTTCAGGCTCCGCTCAGTTTCGTTGAGTATCCAGATTCCGGTTATTACGTTGAGCGTTCAGGCTCCGGTCAGTTTCGTTGGGTATCCAGACTCCGGTTATTACGTTGATCGTTCAGGCTCCGGTCAGTTTCGTTGGGTATCCAGACTCAGGTTATTACATTGAGTGTTCAGGCTCCGGTCTGTTTTGTTGAGTATCCAGACTACGGTTATTATGTTGATCGTTCAGGCTGCGGTCATTTTCGTTGACTATTCAGACTCTGGTTATTACGTTGAGCGTTCAGGCTCTGGTCGGTTTAGTTGAGTATCCAGATTCCGGTTATTACGTTGAGCGTACAGGCTCCGGTCAGTTTCGTTGAGTATCCAGACTCCGGTTATTACGTTGTGCGTTCAGGCTCCGGTCAGTTTCGTTGGGTATCTAGACTCCGATTATTACGTTGATCGTTCAGGCTCCGGTCAGTTTTGTTGAGTATCCAGACTCCGGTTCTTACGTTGAGTGTTCAGGCTCCGGTCAGTTTCGTTGGGTATCCAGACTCCGGTTATTACGTTGATCGTTCAGTCTCATGTCAGTTTCGTTGAGTATCCAGACTCCGGTTATTACGTTGAGCGTTTAGGCTCCGGTAAGTTTCGTTGGGTATCTAGAAACAGGTTATTACGTTGAGCGTTCAGGATCCAGTCATTTTTATTGAGTATCTAGATTCCGGTTATTATGTTGAGCATTCAGGCTACGGTCAGTTTAGTTGAGTATCCAAACTCCGGTTATCACGTTGAGCGTTCAGGCTCCGGTCATTTTCATTGAGTATCCAGACTCCGGTTATTAGGTTTAGGGTTCAGACTCCGGTCATTTTCATTGAGTATCTAGACTCATGTCATTACGTTGAGCGTTCAGGCCCCGATCATTTTCGTTGAGTATCCAGACTCCGGTCAATACGTTGAGCGTTCAGGCTCCAGTCATTTTCGTTGAGTATCCAGACTTCGGTCATTACATTAAGCGTTCAGGATCCAATCATTTTCGTTGAGTATCATAACTCCGGTTATTACGTTGAGCGATCATGCTTTGGTCAAATTCGTTGAGTATCCAGACTCCAGTTATTACGTTGAGCGTTTAGGCTACGGTCAGTTTTGTTGGGTATCCAGACTCCGGTTATTACATTGAGCGTTCAGGCTCCAATCAGTTTCGTTGAGTATCCAGACTCCGGTTATTACGTTGCGCGTTCAGGCTCCGGTCAGTTTTGTTGGGTATCCAGACTCCAGTTATTACGTTGAGCGTTCAGGCTCCGGTCAGTTTCATTGAGTATCCAGATTCCTATTATTACATTGAGCATTCAGGCTCCGGTCAGTTTCGTTGGGTATCCAGACTCCGATTATTACGTTGAGCATTCAGGCACCGATCATTTTCGTTGAGTATCCAGACTCCGGTTATTACGTTGATCATTCAGGCTCCAGTCAGTTTCGTTGAGTATCCAGATTCCGGTTATTTCGTTGAGCGTTCAGGCTCCGGTCAGTTTTGTTGGGTATCAAGACACTGGTTATTACGTTGAGCGTTCAGGTTCCGATTATTTTCATTGGGTATCCAGACTCCATTTATTACGTTGATCATTCTGTCTCCGGTCAGTTTCGTTGAGTATCCAGACTTCAGTTATTACGTTGAACGTTCAGGCTCCAGTCAGTTTCGTTAGACATCCATACTTCGGTTATTACGTTGAGCGTTCAGGCTCCGGTCATTTTCGTTGAGTATCCAGACTCTAGTTATTACGTTGAGCGTTCAGGCTCCGGTCAGTTTCGTTGAGTATCCAGATTCCGATTATTACGTTGAGCGTTTAGGCTCTGGTCAGTTTCGTTGGTTATCCAGACTCCAGTTATTACGTTGAGCTTTCAGGCTCCGGTCATTTTCGTTGAGTATCCAGACTCCGGTTATTAAATTGAGCGTCAGGGTCCAATCATTTTCGTTGAGTATCCAGACTCCGGTTATTACATTGAGCGTTCAGGTTCCGGTCATTTTCGTTGAGTATCCAGACTCCGGTTATTACGTTGAGGGTTCAGACTCCGGTCATTTTCGTTGAGTATCTAGACTCCTGTCATTACGTTGAGTGCTCAGGCTCCGATCATTGTCGTTGAGTATGCATACTCCGGTCAATACGTTGAGCTTTCAGGCTCCGGTCATTTTTGTTGAGTATCCAGACTCCGTTCATTACATTGAGCTATTAGGATCCAGTCATTTTCGTTGAGTATCATAACTCCATGTATTACGTTGAGCGTTTAGGATCCGGTCAGTTTCATTGAGTATCTAGACTCCAGCTATTACATTGAGTGTTCAGGCTCCGGTCAGTTTCGTTGGGTATCCAGACTCCGGTGATTATGTTGATCGTTCAGGCTCCAGTTATTTTCGTTGAGTATCCAGACTTCGGTCATTACGTTGAGCATTCAGGATCCGGTCATTTTTGTTGAGTATCATAACTCCGGTTAGTACGTTGAGCGATCTGGCTCCGGTCAGTTTCGTCGAGTATCCAGACTCCAGTTATTACGTTGAGCGTTTAGGCTCCGGTCAGTTTCGTTGGGTATCCAGACTCCGGTTATTACGTTGAGCGTTCAGGCTCCAATCAGTTTCGTTGAGTATCCAGACTCCGGTTATTATGTTGCGCGTTCAGGCTCCGGTCAGTTTCGTTGGGTATCCATACTCCAGTTATTACATT
This sequence comes from Lathyrus sativus, assembly GCA_963859935.3. Taxonomy (NCBI): domain Eukaryota; kingdom Viridiplantae; phylum Streptophyta; class Magnoliopsida; order Fabales; family Fabaceae; genus Lathyrus; species Lathyrus sativus. The sequence goes on from OZ012736.1 coordinate 241,271,830, forward strand.
GAGCATTCAGGCTCCAGTCAGTTTCATTGGGTATCCAAATTCCGGTTATTACGTTGAGCATTCAAGATCCAGTCATTTTCGTTTAATATCATAACTCTGGTTATTACATTAAGCTTTCAGGCTCCGGTCAGTTTCGTTGAGTATCCAGACTCCGGTTATTACGTTGATCGTTTAGGCTCCGATCATTTTCATTGAGTATCCAGACTCTGGTTATTACGTTCAGCGTTCAGGCTCCGGTCAGTTTCGTTGAGTATCTAGATTCCGGTTATTACGTTGAGCGTTCAGGCTCCGGCAGTTTCGTTGGGTATCCAGACTCCGGTTATTACGTTGATCGTTCAGGCTCCGGTCAGTTTCGTTGGGTATCCAGACTCAGGTTATTACATTGAGTGTTCAGGCTCCGGTCAGTTTTGTTGGGTATCCAGACTACGGTTATTACGTTGATCGTTCAGGCTCCGGTCATTTTCGTTGACTATCCAGACTATGGTTATTACGTTGAGCGTTCAGGCTCCGGTCGGTTTAGTTGAGTATCCAGATTCCGGTTATTACGTTGAGCGTTCAGGCTCCGGTCAGTTTTGTTGAGTATCCAGACTCCGATTATTACGTTGAGCGTTCAGGCTCCGGTCAGTTTCATTGGGTATCTAGACTCCGATTATTACGTTGATCGTTCAGGCTCCGGTCAGTTTTGTTGAGTATCCAGACTCCGGTTATTACGTTGAGCGTTCAGGCTCCGGTCAGTTTCGTTGGGTATCCAGACTCTGGTTATTACGTTGATCATTCAGTCTCATGTCAGTTTCGTTGAGTATCCAGACTCCGGTTATTACGTTGAGCGTTCAGGCTCCGGTCAGTTTCGTTGGGTATCCAGAAACAGGTTATTACGTTGAGCGTTCAGGTTCCGGTCATTTTTCTTGAGTATCCAGATTCCGGTTATTATGTTGAGCATTCAGGCTCCGGTCAGTTTAGTTGAGTATCCAAACTCCGGTTATCACGTTGAGCGTTCAGGCTCCGGTCATTTTCATTGAGTATCCAGACTCCGGTTATTAGGTTTAGGGTTCAGACTCGGTCATTTTCATTGAGTATCTAGACTCATGTCATTACGTTGAGCATTCAGGCTCCGATCATTTTCGTTGAGTATCCAGACTCCGGTCAATACGTTGAGCGTTCAGGCTCCAGTCATTTTCGTTGAGTATCCAGACTCCGGTCATTACATTGAGCGTTCAGGATCCAATCATTTTCCTTGAGTATCATAACTCCGGTTATTACGTTGAGCGATCATGCTCCGGTCAAATTCGTTGAGTATCCAGACTCCAATTATTACGTTGAGCGTTTAGGCTACTGTCAGTTTTGTTGGGTATCCAGACTCCGGTTATTACATTGAGCGTTCAGGCTCCAATCAGTTTCGTTGAGTATCCAGACTCCGGTTATTACGTTGCACGTTCAGGCTCCAGTCAGTTTTGTTGGGTATCCAGACTCCAGTTATTACGTTGAGCGTTCAGGCTCTGGTCAGTTTCGTTGAGTATCCAGATTCCAATTATTACATTGAGCATTCAGGTTCCGGTCAGTTTCGTTGGGTATCCAGAGTCCGATTATTACGTTGAGCATTCAGGCACCGATCATTTTCGTTGAGTATCCAAACTCCGGTTATTACGTTGAGCATTCAGGCTCCAGTCAGTTTTGTTGAGTATCCATATTCCAGTTATTTCGTTGAGCGTTCAGGCTCCGGTCAGTTTTGTTGGGTATCAAGACACTGGTTATTACGTTGATCGTTCAGGTTCCGATCATTTTCATTGGGTATCCAGACTCCGTTTATTACGTTGATCGTTCTGTCTCCGGTTAGTTTCGTTGAGTATCCATACTTCAGTTATTACGTTGAACGCTCAGGCTCCAGTCAGTTTCGTTAGATATCCATACTCCGGTTATCACGTTGAGCGATCATGCTCCGGTCAAATTCGTTGAGTATCCAGACTCCAGTTATTACGTTGAGCGTTTACGCTACGGTCAGTTTTGTTGGGTATCCAGACTCTGGTTATTACATTGAGCGTTCAGGCTCCAATCAGTTTCGTTGAGTATCCAGACTCCGGTTATTACGTTGCGCGTTCAGGCTCCAGTCAGTTTTGTTGGGTATCCAGACTCCAGTTATTACGTTGAGCGTTCAGGCTCCGGTCAGTTTCGTTGAGTATCCAGATTCCGATTATTACATTGAGCATTCAGGCTCCGGTCAGTTACATTGAGCGTTCAGGTTCTGATCATTTTCATTGGGTATCCAGACTCCGTTTATTACGTTGATCGTTCTGTCTCCGGTCAGTTTCGTTGAGTATCCAAACTTCAGTTATTACGTTGAACGTTCAGGATCCAGTCAGTTTCGTTAGATATCCATACTCCGGTTATAACGTTGAACGTTCAGGCTCCGGTCATTTTTATTGAGTATTCAGACTCTAGTTATTACGTTGAGCGTTCAGGCTCTGGTCAGTTTCGTTGAGTATCCAGATTCCGATTATTAAGTTGAGCATTTAGGCTCCGGTCAGTTTCGTTGGTTATCCAGACTCCAGTTATTACGTTGAGTGTTCAGGCTCCGGTCATTTTCGTTGAGTATCCAGACTACGGTTATTACATTGAGCATTCAGGATCCAATCATTTTCGTTGAGTATCATAACTCCGGTTATTACGTTGAGCGATCATGCTCCGGTCAAATTCGTTGAGTATCCTGACTCCAGTTATTACGTTGAGCGTTTAGGCTACGGTCAGTTTTGTTGGGTATCCAGACTCCGGTTATTACATTGAGCGTTCAGGCTCCAATTAGTTTCGTTGAGTATCCAGACTCCGGTTATTACGTTGCGCGTTCAGGCTCCAGTCAGTTTTTTTGGGTATCAAGACACTGGTTATTACGTTGAGCGTTCAGGTTCTGATCATTTTCATTGGGTATCCAGACTCCGTTTATTACGTTGATCGTTCTGTCTCCGGTCAGTTTCGTGAGTATCCAGACTTCAGTTATTACGTTGAACATTCAGGATCCAGTCAGTTTCGTTAGATATCCATACTCCGGTTATTACGTTGAGCGTTCAGGCTCCGGTCATTTTCGGTTAGTATCCAGACTCTAGTTATTACGTTGAGCGTTCAGGCTCCGGTAAGTTTCGTTGAGTATCCAGATTCCAATTATTACATTGAGCATTCAGGTTCTGGTCAGTTTCGTTGGGTATCCAGAGTCCGATTATTACGTTGAGCATTCAGGCACCGATCATTTTCGTTGAGTATCCAGACTCCGGTTATTACGTTGAGCATTCAGGCTCCAGTCAGTTTTGTTGAGTATCCATCTTCCAGTTATTTCGTTGAGCGTTCAGGCTCCGGTCAGTTTTGTTGGGTATCAAGACACCGGTTATTACGTTGATCGTTCAGGTTCCGATCATTTTCATTGGGTATCCAGACTCCGTTTATTACGTTGATCGTTCTGTCTCCGGTTAGTTTCGTTGAGTATCCAGACTTCAGTTATTACGTTGAACGCTCAGGCTCCAGTCAGTTTCGTTAGATATCCATACTCCGGTTATCACGTTGAGCGATCATGCTCCGGTCAAATTCGTTGAGTATCCAGACTCCAGTTATTACATTGAGCGTTTACGCTACGGTCAGTTTTGTTGGGTATCCAGACTCTGGTTATTACATTGAGCGTTCAGGCTCCAATCAGTTTCGTTGAGTATCCAGACTCCGGTTATTACGTTGCGCGTTCAGGCTCCAGTCAGTTTTGTTGGGTATCCAGACTCCAGTTATTACGTTGAGCGTTCAGGCTCCGGTCAGTTTCGTTGAGTATCCAGATTCCGATTATTACATTGAGCATTCAGGCTCCGGTCAGTTACGTTGAGCGTTCAGGTTCTGATCATTTTCATTGGGTATCCAGACTCCGTTTATTACGTTGATCGTTCTGTCTCCGGTCAGTTTCGTTGAGTATCCAAACTTCAGTTATTACGTTGAACGTTCAGGATCCAGTCAGTTTCGTTAGATATCCATACTCCGGTTATAACGTTGAACGTTCAGGCTCCGGTCATTTTTGTTGAGTATTCAGACTCTAGTTATTACGTTGAGCATTCAGGCTCTGGTCAGTTTCGTTGAGTATCCAGATTCCGATTATTAAGTTGAGCATTTAGGCTCCGGTCAGTTTCGTTGGTTATCCAGACTCCAGTTATTACGTTGAGCGTTCAGGCTCCGGTCATTTTCGTTGAGTATCTAGACTACGGTTATTACATTGAGCATTCAGGATCCAATCATTTTCGTTGAGTATCATAACTCCGGTTATTACGTTGAGCGATCATGCTCCGGTCAAATTCGTTGAGTATCCTGACTCCAGTTATTACGTTGAGCGTTTAGGCTACGGTCAGTTTTGTTGGGTATCCAGACTCCGGTTATTACATTGAGCGTTCAGGCTCCAATTAGTTTCGTTGAGTATCCAGACTCCGGTTATTACGTTGCGCGTTCAGGCTCCAGTCAGTTTTTTTGGGTATCAAGACACCGGTTATTACGTTGAGCGTTCAGGTTCTGATCCTTTTCATTGGGTATCCAGACTCCGTTTATTACGTTGATCGGTCTGTCTCCGGTCAGTTTCATGAGTATCCAGACTTCAGTTATTACGTTGAACATTCAGGATCCAGTCAGTTTCGTTAGATATGCATACTCCGGTTATTACGTTGAGCGTTCAGGCTCCGGTCATTTTCGGTTAGTATCCAGACTCTAGTTATTACGTTGAGCGTTCAGGCTCCGGTCAGTTTCGTTGAGTATCCAGATTCCGATTATTAAGTTGAGCATTTAGGCTGCGGTCAGTTTCGTTGGTTATCCAGACTCCAGTTATTACGTTGAGCGTTCAGGCTCCGGTCATTTTCGTTGAGTATCCAGACTTCGGTCATTACATTGAGCGTTCAGGATCCAATCATTTTCGTTGAGTATCATAACTCCGGCTATTACGTTGAGCGATCATGCTCCGGTCAAATTCGTTGAGCGTTCAGGATCCAATCACTTTTGTTGAGTATCCAGATTCCGGTTATTTCGTTGAACGTTCAGGCTCCGGTCAGTTTTGTTGGGTATCAAGACACCGGTTATTACGTTGAGCGTTCAGGTTCTGATCATTTTCATTGGGTATCCAGACTCCGTTTATTACGTTGATCGTCCTGTCTCCGGTCAGTTTCATTGAGTATCCAGACTTCAGTTATTACGTTGAACGTTCAGGATCCAGTCAGTTTCGTTAGATATCCATACTCTGGTTATTACGTTGAGCGTTCAGGCTCCGGTCATTTTCGTTGAGTATCCAGACTCTAGTTATTACGTTGAGCGTTCAGGCTCCGGTCAGTTTCGTTGAGTATCCAGATTCCGATTATTAAGTTGAGCGTTTAGGCTCGGGTCAGTTTCGTTGGTTATCCAGACTCCAGTTATTACGTTGAGCGTTCAGGCTCCGGTCATTTTCGTTGAGTATCTAGACTACGGTTATTAAGTTGAGCGTCAGGCTCCGATCATTTTCGTTGAGTATCCAGACTCCGGTTATTACATTTAGCGTTCAGGTTCCGGTCATTTTCTTGAGTATCCAGAATCCGGTTATTATGTTGAGGGTTCAGACTCCGGTCATTTTCGTTGAGTATCTAGACTCCTGTCATTACGTTGAGCGCTCAGGCTCCGATCATTTTCGTTGTGTATGCATACTACGGTCAATACGTTGAGCTTTCAGGCTCCGGTCATTTTCGTTGAGTATCCAAACTCTGTTCATTACATTGAGCTATTAGGATCCAGTCATTTTCGTTGAGTATCATAACTCCATGTATTACGTTGAGCGTTCAGGATCCGGTCAGTTTCGTTGAGTATCTAGACTTCAGCTATTACATTGAGCGTTCAGGCTCCGGTCAGTTTCGTTGAGTATCCAGACTTCGGTCATTACGTTGAGCGTTCAAGATCCAGTCATTTTCGTTGAGTATCATAACTTCGGTTATTACGTTGAGCGATCAGGCTCCGGTCATTTTCGTCGAGTATCCAGACTCCAGTTATTACGTTGAGCGTTTAGGTTCCGGTCAGTTTCGTTTGGTATCCAGACTCCGGTTATTACATTGAGTGTTCAGGCTCCAATCAGTTTCGTTGAGTATCCAGACTCCGGTTATTATGTTGCGTGTTCAGGCTCCGGTCAGTTTCGTTGGGTATCCAGACTCCAGTTATTACGTTGAGCGTTCAGGATCGGTCAGTTTCGTTGAGTATCCAGATTCTGGTTATTACATTGAGCGTTCAGGCTCCGGTCAGTTTTGTTGCGTATCCAGACTCCGGTTATTACGTTGAGCGTTCAGGCACCGGTCATTTTCGTTGAGTATCCAAACTCCGGTTATTACATTGAGCATTCAGGCTCCAGTCAGTTTCGTTTAGTATCTAGATTCCGGTTATTTCATTGAGCGTTCAGGCTCCGGTCAATTTTGTTGGATATCAAGACACCGGTTATTACGTTGAGCGTTCAGGCTCCGGACAGTTTCATTGGGTATCCAGACTCCGTTTATTACGTTGATCGTTCTGTCTCCGGTCAGTTTCGTTGAGTATCCAGACTCCAGTTATTACGTTGAACGTTCAGGCTCCATTCAGTTTCGTTAGATATCTAAACTCTGGTTATTACGTTGAGCGATCAGGCTCCGGTCAGTTTCGTCGAGTATCCAGACTCCAATTATTACGTTGAGCGTTTAGGCTCCGGTCAGTTTCGTTGGGTATCCAGACTCCGGTTATTACGTTGAGCGTTCAGGCTCCAATCAGTTTCGTTGAGTATCCAGACTCCGGTTATTATGTTGCGCGTTCAGGCTCCGATCAGTTTCGTTGTGTATCCAGACTCCAGTTATTACGTTGAGCGTTCAGGCTCCAGTCAGTTTCATTGGGTATCCAAATTCCGGTTATTACGTTGAGCATTCAGGATCCAGTCATTTTCGTTGAGTATCATAACTCTGGTTATTACATTGAGCGTTCAGGCTCCGGTCAGTTTCGTTGAGTATCCAGACTCTGGTTATTACGTTGATCGTTCAGGCTCCGATCATTTTCATTGAGTATCCAGACTCTGGTTATTACGTTCAGCGTTCAGGCTCCGGTCAGTTTCGTTGAGTATCTAGATTCTGGTTATTAATTTGAGTGTTCAGGCTCCGGCAGTTTCGTTGGGTATCCAGACTCCAGTTATTACGTTGATCGTTCAGGCTCCGGTCAGTTTCGTTGGGTATCCAGACTCAGGTTATTACATTGAGTGTTCAGGCTCCGGTCAGTTTTGTTGGGTATCCAGACTACGGTTATTACGTTGATCGTTCAGGCTCCGGTCATTTTCGTTGACTATCCAGACTCTGGTTATTACGTTGAGCGTTCAGGCTCCGGTCGGTTTAGTTGAGTATCCAGATTCCGGTTATTACGTTGAGCGTTCAGGCTCCGGTCAGTTTCGTTGAGTATCCAGACTCCGATTATTATGTTGAGCGTTCAGGCTCCGGTCAGTTTCGTTGGGTATCTAGACTCCGATTATTACGTTGATCGTTCAGGCTTCGGTCAGTTTTGTTGAGTATCCAGACTCCGGTTATTACGTTGAGCGTTCAGGCTCCGGTCAGTTTCGTTGGGTATCCAGACTCCGGTTATTACGTTGCGCGTTCAGGCTCCGGTCAGTTTCGTTGGGTATCCATACTCCAGTTATTACGTTGAGCATTCAGGCTCCAGTCAGTTTCATTGGGTATCCAAATTCCGGTTATTCCGTTGAGCATTCAAGATCCAGTCATTTTCGTTTAGTATCATAACTCTGGTTATTACATTAAGCTTTCAGGCTCCGGTCAGTTTCGTTGAGTATCCAGACTCCGGTTATTACGTTGATCGTTTAGGCTCCGATCATTTTCATTGAGTATCCACACTCTGGTTATTACGTTCAGCGTTCAGGCTCCGGTCAGTTTCGTTGAGTATCTAGATTCCGGTTATTACGTTAAGCGTTCAGGCTCCGGCAGTTTCGTTGGGTATCCAGACTCCGGTTATTACGTTGATCGTTCAGGCTCCGGTCAGTTTCGTTGGGTATCCAGACTCAGGTTATTACATTGAGTGTTCAGGCTCCGGTCAGTTTTGTTGGGTATCCAGACTACGGTTATTACGTTGATCACTCAGGCTCCGGTCATTTTCGTTGACTATCCAGACTATGGTTATTACGTTGAGCGTTCAGGCTCCGGTCGGTTTAGTTGAGTATCCAGATTCCGGTTATTACGTTGAGCTTTCAGGCTCCAGTCAGTTTTGTTGAGTATCCAGACTCCGATTATTACGTTGAGCGTTCAGGCTCCGGTCAGTTTCGTTGGGTATCTAGAGTCCGATTATTACGTTGATCGTTCAGGCTCCGGTCAGTTTTGTTGAGTATCCAGACTCCGGTTATTACGTTGAGCGTTCAGGCTCCGGTCAGTTTCGTTGGGTATCCAGACTCTGGTTATTACGTTGATCATTCAGTCTCATGTCAGTTTCATTGAGTATCCAGACTCCGGTTATTACGTTGAGCGTTCAGGCTCCGGTCAGTTTCGTTGGGTATCCAGAAACAGGTTATTACGTTGAGCGTTCAGGTTCCGGTCATTTTTCTTGAGTATCCAGATTCCGGTTATTATGTTGAGCATTCAGGCTCCGGTCAGGTTAGTTGAGTATCCAAACTCCGGTTATCACGTTGAGCGTTCAGGCTCCGGTCATTAGGTTTAGGGTTCAGACTCGGTCATTTTCATTGAGTATCTAGACTAATGTCATTACGTTGAGCATTCAGGCTCCGATCATTTTTGTTGAGTATCCAGACTACGGTCAATACGTTGAGCGTTCAGGCTCCAGTCATTTTCGTTGAGTATCCAGACTCCGGTCATTACATTGAGCGTTCAGGATCCAATCATTTTCGTTGAGTATCATAACTCCGATTATTACGTTGAGCGATCATGCTCCGGTCAAATTTGTTGAGTATCCAGACTCCAGTTATTATGTTGAACGTTTAGGCTACGGTCAGTTTTGTTGGGTATCCAGACTCCGGTTATTACATTGAGCGTTCAGGCTCCAATCAGTTTCGTTGAGTATCCAGACTCCGGTTATTACGTTGCGCGTTCAGGCTCCAGTCAGTTTTGTTGGGTATCCAAACTCCAGTTATTACGTTGAGCGTTCAGGCTCCGGTCAGTTTCGTTGAGTATCCAGATTCCAATTATTACATTGAGCATTCAGGTTCCGGTCAGTTTCGTTGGGTATCCAGAGTCCGATTATTACGTTGAGCATTCGGGCACCGATCATTTTCGTTGAGTATCCAGACTCCGGTTATTACGTTGAGCATTCAGGCTCCAGTCAGTTTTGTTGAGTATCCATATTCCAGTTATTTCGTTGAGCGTTCAGGTTCCGATCATTTTCATTGGGTATCCAGACTCCGTTTATTACGTTGATCATTCTGTCTCCGGTCAGTTTCGTTGAGTATCCAGACTTCAGTTATTACGTTGAACGCTCAGGCTCCAGTCAGTTTCGTTAGATATCCATACTCCGGTTATCACGTTGAGCGATCATGCTCCGGTCAAATTCGTTGAGTATCCAGACTCCAGTTATTACGTTGAGCGTTTACGCTACTGTCAGTTTTGTTGGGTATCCAGACTCTGGTTATTACATTGAGCGTTCAGGCTCCAATCAGTTTCGTTGAGTATCCAGACTCCGGTTATTACATTGCGCGTTCAGGCTCCAGTCAGTTTTGTTGGGTATCCAGACTCCAGTTATTACGTTGAGCGTTCAGGCTCCGGTCAGTTTCGTTGAGTATCCAGATTCCGATTATTACATTGAGCATTCAGGCTCCGGTCAGTTACGTTGAGCGTTCAGGTTCTGATAATTTTCATTGGGTATCCAGACTCCGTTTATTACGTTGATCGTTTTGTCTCCGGTCAGTTTCGTTGAGTATCCAGACTTCAGTTATTACGTTGAACATTCAGGATCCAGTCAGTTTCGTTAGATATCCATACTCCGGTTATAACAATGAACGTTCAGGCTCCGGTCATTTTTGTTGAGTATCCAGACTCTAATTATTACGTTGAGCGTTCAGGCTCTGGTCAGTTTCGTTGAGTATCCAGATTCCGATTATTAAGTTGAGCATTTAGGCTCCGGTCAGTTTCGTTGGTTATCCAGACTCCAGTTATTACGTTGAGCGTTCAGGCTCCGGTCATTTTCGTTGAGTATCCAGACTACGGTTATTACATTGAGCATTCAGGCTCCGGTCAGTTTAGTTGAGTATCCAAACTCCGGTTATCACGTTGAGCGTTCAGGCTCCGGTCATTTTCATTGAGTATCCAGACTCCGGTTATTAGGTTTAGGGTTCAGACTCCGGTCCTTTTCATTGAGTATCTAGACTCATGTCATTACGTGAACATTCAGGCTCCGTTCATTTTCGTTGAGTATCCAGACTCCGGTCAATACGTTGAGCGTTCAGGCTCTAGTCATTTTCGTTGAGTATCCAGACTCCGGTCATTACATTGAGCGTTCAGGATCCAATCATTTTCGTTGAGTATCATAACTCCGGTTATTACGTTGAGCGATCATGCTCCGGTCAAATTCGTTGAGTATCCAGACTCCAGTAATTACGTTGAGCGTTTAGGCTACGGTCAGTTTTGTTGGGTATCTAGACTCCGGTTATTACATTGAGCGTTCAGGCTCCAATCAGTTTCGTTGAGTATCCAGACTCCGGTCAATACGTTGAGCGTTCAGGCTCCAGTCATTTTCATTGAGTATCCAGACTCCGGTCATTACATTGAGCGTTCAGGATCCAATCATTTTCGTTGAGTATCATAACTCCGGTTATTACGTTAGGCGATCATGCTCCGGTCAAATTCGTTGGGTATCTAGACTCCAGTTATTACGTTGAGCGTTTAGGCTACGGTCAGTTTTGTTGGGTATCCAGACTCCGGTTATTACATTGAGCGTTCAGGCTCCAATCAGTTTCGTTGAGTATCCAGACTCCGGTTATTACGTTGCGCGTTCAGGCTTTAGTCAGTTTTGTTGGGTATCCAGACTCCAGTTATTACGTTGAGCGTTCAGGCTCCGGTCAGTTTCGTTGAGTATCCAGATTCCGATTATTACATTGAGCATTCAGGCTTCGGTCAGTTTCGTTGGGTATCCAGACTCCGATTATTACGTTGAGCATTTAGGCACCGATCATTTTCGTTGAGTATCCAGACTTCGGTTATTACGTTGAGCATTCAGGCTCCAGTCAGTTTTGTTGAGTATCCAGATTCCGGTTATTTCGTTGAGCGTTCAGGCTCCGGTCAGTTTTGTTGGGTATCAAGACACCGGTTATTACGTTGAGCGTTCAGGTTCCGATCATTTTTATTGGGTATCCAGACTCCGTTTATTACGTTGATCGTTCCGTCTCCGGTCAGTTTCGTTGAGTATCCAGACTTCAGTTATTACGTTGAACGTTCAGGATCCAGTCAGTTTCGTTAGATATCCATACTCCGGTTATTACGTTGAGCGTTCAGGCTCCGGTCATTTTCGTTGTGTATCCAGACTCTAGTTATTACGTTGAGCGTTCAGGCTCCGGTCAGTTTCGTTGAGTATCCAGATTCCGATTATTAAGTTGAGCGTTTAGGCTCCGGTCAGTTTCGTTGGTTATCCAGACTCCAGTTATTACGTTTAGCGTTCAGGCTCCGGTCATTTTCATTGCGTATCCAGACTACGGTTATTAAGTTGAGCGTCAGGCTCCGATCATTTTCGTTGAGTATCCAGACTCCGGTTATTACATTGAGCGTTCAGGTTCCGGTCATTTTCTTGAGTATCCAGACTCTGGTTATTACGTTGAGGGTTCAGACTCCGGTCATTTTCGTTGAGTATCTAGACTCCTGTCATTACGTTGAGCGCTCAGGCTCCGATCATTTTCGTTGAGTATGCATACTACGGTCAATACGTTGAGCTTTCAGGCTCCGGTCATTTTCGTTGAGTATCCAGACTCTGTTCATTACATTGAGCTATTAGGATCCAGTCATTTTCGTTGAGTATCATAACTCCATGTATTACGTTGAGCGTTCAGGATCCGGTCAGTTTCGTTGAGTATCTAGACTGCAGCTATTACATTGAGCGTTCAGGCTCCGGTCAGTTTCGTTGGGTATCCAGACTCCAGTGATTATGTTGATCGTTCAGGCTCTAGTTATTTTCATTGAGTATCCAGACTTCGGTCATTACGTTGAGCGTTCAGGATCCAGTCATTTTCGTTGAGTATCATAACTTCGGTTATTACGTTGAGCGATCAGGCTCCGGTCAATTTCGTCGAGTATCCAGACTCCAGTTATTACGTTGAGCGTTTAGGCTCCGGTCAGTTTCGTTGGGTATCCAGACTCCGGTTATTACGTTGAACGTTCAGGCTCCAATCAGTTTCGTTGAGTATCCAGACTCCGGTTATTATGTTGCGTGTTCAGGCTCCGGTCAGTTTCATTGGGTATCCAGACTCCAGTTATTACGTTGAGCGTTCAGGCTCCGGTCAGTTTCGTTGAGTATCCAGATTCCGGTTATTACATTGAGCGTTCAGGCTCCGGTCAGTTTTGTTGGGTATCCAGACTCCGGTTATTACGTTGAGCGTTCAGGCACCGGTCATTTTCGTTGAGTATCCAAACTCCGGTTATTACATTGAGTATTCAGGCTCCAGTCAGTTTCGTTCAGTATCCAGATTCCGGTTATTTCATTGAGCATTCAGGCTCCGGTCAATTTTGTTGGGTATCAAGACAACGGTTATTACGTTGAGCGTTCAGGCTCCGGACAGTTTCATTGGGTATCCAGACTCCGTTTATTACGTTGATCGTTCTGTCTCCGGTCAGTTTCGTTGAGTATCCAGACTCCACTTATTACGTTGAACGTTCAGGCTCCATTCAGTTTCGTTAGATATCCAAACTCCGGTTATTACGTTGAGCGATCAGGCTCCGGTCAGTTTCGTCGAGTATCCAGACTCCAGTTATTACGTTGAGCGTTTAGGCTCCGGTCAGTTTCGTTGGGTATCCAGACTCCGGTTATTACGTTGAGCGTTCAGGCTCCAATCAGTTTCGTTGAGTATCCAGACTCCGGTTATTATGTTGCGCGTTCAGGCTCCGATCAGTTTCGTTGGGTATCCAGACTCTAGTTATCACGTTGAGCGTTCAGGCTCCAGTCAGTTTCATTGGGTAACCAAATTCCGGTTATTACGTTGAGCATTCAGGATCCAGTCATTTTCGTTGAGTATCAAAACTCTGGTTATTACATTGAGCGTTCAGGCTCCAGTCAGTTTCGTTGAGTATCCAGACTCCGGTTATTACGTTGATCGTTCAGGCTCCGATCATTTTCATTGAGTATCCAGAATCTGGTTATTACGTTCAGCATTCAGGCTCTGGTTAGTTTCGTTGAGTATCTAGATTCCGGTTATTACGTTGAGCGTTCAGGCTCCAGCAGTTTCGTTGGGTATCCAGACTCCGGTTATTATGTTGATCGTTCAGGCTCCGGTCAGTTTCGTTGGGTATCCAGACTCAGGTTATTACATTGAGTGTTCAGGCTCCGGTCAGTTTTGTTGGGTATCCAGACTACGGTTATTACGTTGATCGTTCAGGCTCCGGTCATTTTCGTTGACTATCCAGACTCCGGTTATTACGTTGAGCGTTCAGGCTTTGGTCGGTTTAGTTGAGTATCCAGATTCCGGTTATTACGTTGAGCGTTTAGGCTCCGGTCAGTTTCGTTGAGTATCCAGACTCCGATTATTACGTTGAGCGTTCAGGCTCCGGTCAGTTTCGTTGGGTATCTAGACTCCGATTATTACGTTGATCGTTCAGGCTCCGGTCAGTTTTGTTGAGTATCCAGACTCCGGTTATTACGTTGAGCGTTCAGGCTCCGGTCAGTTTCGTTGGGTATCCAGACTCCGGTTATTACGTTGATCATTCAGTCTCATGTCAGTTTCGTTGAGTATCCAGACTCCAGTTATTACGTTGAGCGTTCAGGCTCCGGTCAGTTTCGTTGGGTATCCAGAAACAGGTTATTACGTTGAGCGTTCAGGTTCCGATCATTTTTGTTGAGTATCCAGATTCCGGTTATTATGTTGAGCATTCAGGCTCCGGTCAGTTTAGTTGAGTATCCAAACTCCGGTTATCACGTTGAGCGTTCAGGCTCCGGTCATTTTCATTGAGTATCCAGACTCCGGTTATTAGGTTTAGAGTTCAGACTCCGGTCATTTTCATTGAGTATCTAGACTCATGTCATTACGTTGAGCATTCAGGCTCCGTTCATTTTCGTTGAGTATCCAGACTCTGGTCAATACGTTGAGCGTTCAGGCTCCAGTCATTTTCATTGAGTATCCAGACTCCGGTCATTACATTGACCGTTTAAGATCCAATCATTTACGTTGAGTATCATAACTCCGGTTATTACGTTGAGCGATCATGCTCCGGTCAAATTCGTTGAGTATCCAGACTCCAGTTATTACGTTGAGCGTTTAGGCTACGGTCAGTTTTGTTGGGTATCCAGACTCCGGTTATTACATAGAGCGTTCAGGCTCCAATCAGTTTCGTTGAGTATCCAGACTCCGGTTATTACGTTGCGCGTTCAGGCTCCAGTCAGTTTTGTTGGGTATCTAGACACCAGTTATTACGTTGAGCGTTCAGGCTCCGGTCAGTTTCGTTGAGTATCCAGATTCCGATTATTACATTGAGCATTCAGGCTCCGGTCAGTTTCGTTGGGTATCCAGACTCCGATTATTACGTTGAGCATTCAGGCACCGATCATTTTCGTTGAGTATCCAGACTCCGGTTATTACGTTGAGCATTCAGGCTCCAGTCAGTTTTGTTGAGTATCCAAATTCCGGTTATTTCGTTGAGCCTTCAGGCTCCGGTCAGTTTTGTTGGGTATCAAGACACTGGTTATTACGTTGAGCGTTCAGGTTCCGATCATTTTCATTGGGTATCCAGACTCCGTTTATTACGTTGATCGTTCTGTCTCCGGTCAGTTTCGTTGAGTATCTAGACTTCAGTTATTACGTTGAACGCTCAGGCTCCAGTCAGTTTCGTTAGATATCCATACTCTGGTTATTATGTTGAGCGATCATGCTCCGGTCAAATTCGTTGAGTATCCAGACTCCAGTTATTACGTTGAGCGTTTAGGCTACGGTCAGTTTTGTTGGGTATCCAGACTCCGGTTATTACATTGAGCGTTTAGGCTCCAATCAGTTTCGTTGAGTATCCAGACTCCGGTTATTACGTTGCGGGTTCAGGCTCCAGTCAGTTTTGTTGGGTATCCAGACTCCACTTATTACGTTGAGCGTTCAGGCTCCGGTCAGTTTCGTTGAGTATCCAGACTTCAGTTATTACATTGAGCATTCAGGCTCCGGTCAGTTTCGTTGGGTATCCAGACTCCGATTATTACGTTGAGTATTCAGGCACCGATCATTTTTGTTGAGTATCCAGACTCCGGTTATTACGTTGAGCATTCAGGTTCCAGTCAGTTTTGTTGAGTATCCAGATTCCGGTTATTTCGTTGAGCGTTCAGGCTCCGGCCAGTTTTGTTGGGTATCAAGACACCGGTTATTACGTTGAGCGTTCAGGTTCCGATCATTTTCATTGGGTATCCAGACTCTGTTTATTACGTTGATCATTCTGTCTCCGGTCAGTTTCGTTGAATATCCAGACTTCAGTTATTACGTTGAACGTTCAGGCTCCAGTCAGTTTCTCTAGATATCCATACTCCGGTTATTACGTTGAGCGTTCAGGCTCCGGTCATTTTCGTTGAGTATCCAGACTCTAGTTATTACGTTGAGCGTTCAGGTTCCGGTCAGTTTCGTTGAGTATCCAGATTCCGATTATTAAGTTTAGCGTTTAGGCTCCGGTCAGTTTCGTTGGTTATCCAGACTCCAGTTATTACGTTGAGCGTTCCGGCTCCGGTCATTTTCGTTGAGTATCCAGACTACGGTTATTACGTTGAGCGTCAGGCTCCGATCATGTTCGTTGAGTATCCAGACTCCGGTTATTACATTGAGCGTTCAGGTTCTGGTCATTTTCTTGAGTATCCAGACTCCGGTTATTACATTGAGGGTTCAGACTCCGGTCATTTTCGTTGAGTATCTAGACTCTTGTCATTAGGTTGAGCGCTCAGGCTCCGATCATTTTCGTTGAGTATGCATACTACGGTCAATACGTTAAGCTTTCAGGCTCCGATCATTTTCGTTGAGTATCCAGACTCCGTTCATTACATTGAGCTATTAGGATCCAGTCATTTTCGTTGAGTATCATAACTCCATGTATTACGTTGAGCGTTCAGGATCCGGTCAGTTTCGTTGAGTATCTAGACTCCAGCTATTACATTGAGCGTTCAGGCTCCGGTCAGTTTCGTTGGGTATCCAGACTCCGGTGATTATGTTGATCGTTCAGGCTCCAGTCAGTTTTTTTGGGTATCCAGACTCCAGTTATTACGTTGAGCGTTCAGGCTCCGGTCAGTTTCGTTGAGTATCCAGATTCCGATTATTACATTGAGCATTCAGGCTCCGGTCAGTTTCGTTGGGTATCCAGACTCCGATTATTACGTTGAGCATTCAGGCACCGATCATTTTCGTTGAGTATCCAGACTCCGGTTATTACGTTGAGCATTCAGGCTCCAGTCAGTTTTGTTGAGTATCCAGATTCCGGTTATTTCGTTGAGCGTTCAGGCTCCGGTCAGTTTTGTTGGGTATCAAGACACCGGTTATTACGTTGAGCGTTCAGGTTCCGATCATTTTCATTGGGTATCCAGACTCCGTTTATTACGTTGATCGTTCTGTCTCCGGTCAGTTTCGTTGAGTATCCAGACATCAGTTATTACGTTGAACGCTCAGGCTCCAGTCAGTTTCGTTAGATATCCATACTTCGGTTATTACGTTGAGCGATCATGCTCCGGCCAAATTCGTTGAGTATCCAGACTCCAGTTATTACGTTGAGCGTTTAGGCTACGGTCAGTTTTGTTGGGTATCCAGACTCCGGTAATTACATTGAGTGTTCAGGCTCCAATCAGTTTTGTTGAGTATCCAGACTCCGGTTATTACGTTGCGCGTTCAGGCTCCAGTCAGTTTTGTTGGGTATCCAGACTCCAGTTATTACGTTGAGCATTCAGGCTCCGGTCAGTTTCGTTGAGTATCCAGATTCCGATTATTACATTGAGCATTCAGGCTCTGGTCAGTTTCGTTGGGTATCCAGACTCCGATTATTACGTTGAGCATTCAGGCACCGATCATTTTCATTGAGTATCCAGACTCTGGTTATTACGTTGAGCATTCAGGCTCCAGTCACTTTTGTTGAGTATCCAGATTCCGGTTATTTCGTTGAGCGTTTAGGCTCCGGTCAGTTTTGTTGGGTATCAAGACACTGGTTATTACGTTGAGCGTTCAGGTTCCGATCATTTTCATTGGGTATCCAGACTCCATTTATTACGTTGATCGTTCTGTCTCCGGTCAGTTTCGTTGAGTATCCAGACTTCAGTTATTACGTTGAACATTCAGGATCGAGTCAGTTTCGTTAGATATCCCTACTCCGGTTATTACGTTGAGCGTTCAGGCTCCGGTCATTTTCGTTGAGTATCCAGACTCTAGTTATTACGTTGAGCGTTCAGGCTCCGGTCAGTTTCGTTGAGTATCCAGATTCCGATTATTAAGTTGAGCGTTTAGGCTCCGGTCAGTTTCGTTGGTTATCCAGACTCCAGTTATTACGTGTAGCGTTCAGGCTCCGGTCATTTTCGTTGAGTATCCAGACTACGGTTATTAAGTTGAGCGTCAGGCTCCGATCATTTTCGTTGAGTATCCAGACTCCGGTTATTACATTGAGCGTTCAGGTTCCGGTCATTTTCTTGAGTATCCAAACTCCGGTTATTACGTTGAGGGTTCAGACTCCGGTCATTTTCGTTGAGTATCTAGACTCTTCTCATTACGTTGAGCGCTCAGGCTCCGATCATTTTTGTTGAGTATGCATACTACGGTCAATACGTTGAGCTTTCAGGCTCCGGTCATTTTCGTTGACTATCCAGACTCTGTTCATTACATTGAGCTATTAGGATCCAGTCATTTTCGTTGAGTATCATAACTCCATGTATTACGTTGAGCGTTCAGGATCCGGTCAGTTTCGTTGAGTATCTAGACTCCAGCTATTACATTGAGCGTTCAGGCTCCGGTCAGTTTCGTTGGGTATCCAGACTCCGGTGATTATGTTGATCGTTCAGGCTCCAGTTATTTTCGTTGAGTATCCAGACTTCGGTCATTACGTTGAGCGTTCAGGATCCAGTCATTTTCGTTGAGTATCATAACTTCGGTTATTACGTTGAGCGATCAGGCTCCGGTCAGTTTCGTCGAGTATCCAGACTCCAGTTATTACGTTGAGCGTTTAGGCTCCGGTCAGTTTCGTTGGGTATCCAGACTCCGGTTATTACGTTGAGCGTTCAGGCTCCAATCAGTTTCGTTGAGTATCCAGACTCCGGTTATTATGTTGTGTGTTCAGGCTCCGGTCAGTTTCGTTGGGTATCCAGACTCCAGTTATTACGTTGAGCGTTCAGGCTCCGGTCAGTTTTGTTGAGTATCCAGATTCCGGTTATTACATTGAGCGTTCAGGCTCCGGTCAGTTTTGTTGGGTATCCAGACTCCGGTTATTACGTTGAGCGTTCAGGCACCGGTCATTTTCGTTGAGTATCCAAACTCCGGTTGTTACATTGAGCATTCAGGGTCCAGTCAGTTTCGTTCAGTATCCAGATTCCAGTTATTTCATTGAGCGTTCAGGCTCCGGTCAATTTCGTTGGCTATCAAGACACAGGTTATTACGTTGAGCGTTCAGGCTCCGGACAGTTTCATTGGGTATCCAGACTCCGTTTATTACGTTGATCGTTCTGTCTCCGGTCAGTTTCGTTGAGTATCCAGACTCCAGTTATTACATTGAACGTTCAGCCTCCATTCAGTTTCGTTAGATATCCAAACTCCGGTTATTACGTTGAGCGTTCAGGCTCCGGTCATTTTCGTTGAGTATCCAGACTTTAGTTATTACGTTGAGCGTTCAGGCTCCGGTCAGTTTCGTTGAGTATCTAGATTCCGATTATTACGTTGAGCGTTTAGGCTCTGGTCAGTTTCGTTGGTTATCCAGACTCCGGTTATTACGTTGAGCGTTCAGGCTCCGGTCATTTTCGTTGAGTATCCAGACTCCGGTTATTAAGTTGAGCGTCAGGCTCCGATCATTTTCATTGAGTATCCAGACTCCGGTTATTACATTGAGCGTTCAGGTTCCGGTCATTTTCGTTGAGTATCCCGACTCCAGGTTATTACGTTGAGGGTTCAGACTCCAGTCATTTTCGTTGAGTATCTAGACTCCTGTCATTACATTGAGCGCTCAGGCTTCGATCATTTTCGTTGAGTATGCATACTCCGGTCAATACGTTGAGCTTTCAGGCTCCGGTCATTTTCTTTGAGTATCCAGACTCCGGTCATTACATTGAGCTATTAGGATCCAGTCATTTTCGTTGAGTATCATAACTCCATGTATTACGTTGAGCGTTCAGGATCCGGTCAGTTTCGTTGAGTATCTAGACTCCAGCTATTACATTGAGCGTTCAGGCTCCGGTCAGTTTCGTTGGGTATCCAGACTCCGGTGATTATGTTGATCGTTCAGGCTCCAGTTATTTTTGTTGAGTATCCAGACTTCGGTCATTACGTTGAGCGTTCAGGATCCAGTCATTTTCGGTGAGTATCATAACTCCGGTTATTACGTTGAGCGATCAGGCTCCGGTCAGTTTCGTCGAGTATCCAGACTCCAGTTATTACGTTGAGCGTTTAGGCTCTGGTCAGTTGTGTTGGGTATCCAGACTCCGGTTATTACGTTGAGCGTTCAGGCTCTAATCAGTTTCGTTGAGTATCCAGACTCCGGTTATTTTGTTGCGTGTTCAGGCTCCGGTCAGTTTCGTTGCGTATCCAGACTCCAGTTATTACATTGAGCGTTCAGGCTCCGGTCAGTTTCGTTGAGTATCCAGATTCCGGTTATTACATTGAGCGTTCAGGCTCCGGTCAGTTTCGTTGGGTATCCAGACTCCGGTTATTACGTTGAGCGTTCAGGCACCGGTCATTTTCATTGAGTATCCAAACTCCAGTTATTACGTTGAGCATTCAGGCTCCAGTCAGTTTCGTTGAGTATCCAGATTCCGGTTATTTCATTGAGCGTTCAGGCTCCGGTCAATTTCGTTGGGTATCAAGACACCGGTTATTACATTGAGTATCCAGGCTCCGGTCAGTTTTGTTGGGTATCAAGACACCGGTTATTACGTTGAGCGTTCAGGTTCCGATCATTTTCATTGGGTATCCAGACTCCGTTTATTACGTTGATCGTTCTGTCTCCGGTCAGTTTCGTTGAGTATCCAGACTTCAGTTATTACGTTGAACGCTCAGGCTCCATTCAGTTTCGTTAGATATCCATACTCCGGTTATTACGTTGAGCGATCATGCTCCGGTCAAATTCGTTGAGTATCCAGACTCCAGTTATTACGTTGAGCGTTTAGGCTACGGTCAGTTTTGTTGGGTATCCAGAGTCCGGTTATTACATTGAGCGTTCAGGCTCCAATTAGTTTCGTTAGGTATCCAGACTCCGGTTATTACGTTAGGCGTTCAGGCTCCAGTCAGTTTTGTTGGGTATCCAGACTCAAGTTATTACGTTGAATATTCAGGCACCGATCATTTTCGTTGAGTATCCAGACTCCGGTTATTACGTTGAGCATTCAGGCTCCAGTCACTTTTGTTGAGTATCCAGATTCCGGTTATTTCGTTGAGCGTTCAGGCTCCGGTCAGTTTTGTTGGGTATCAAGACACCGGTTATTACGTTGAGCGTTCAGGTTCCGATCATTTTCATTGGGTATCTAGACTATGTTTATTACGTTGATCGTTCTGTCTCCGGTCAGTTTCGTTGAGTATCCAGACTTCAGTTATTACGTTGAACGTTCAGGATCCAGTCAGTTTCGTTAGATATCCATACTCCGGTTATTACGTTGAGCGTTCAGGCTCCGGTCATTTTCGTTAAGTATCCAGACTCTAGTTATTACGTTGAGCGTTCAGGCTCCGGTCAGTTTCGTTGAGTATCCAGATTCCGATTATTACATTGAGCATTCAGGCTCTGGTCAGTTTCGTTGGGTATCCAGACTCCGATTATTATGTTGAGCATTCAGGCACCGATCATTTTCGTTGAGTATCCAGACTCCGGTTATTACGTTGAGCATTCAGGCTCCAGTCACTTTTGTTGAGTATCCAGATTCCGGTTATTTCGTTGAGCGTTCAGGCTCCGGTCAGTTTTGTTGGGTATCAAGACACCGGTTATTACGTTGAGCGTTCAGGTTCCGATCATTTTCATTGGGTATCTAGACTCTGTTTATTACGTTAATCGTTCTGTCTCCGGTCAGTTTCGTTGAGTATCCAGACTTCAGTTATTACGTTGAACGTTCAGGATCCAGTCAGTTTCGTTAGATATCCATACTCCGGTTATAACGTTGAGCGTTCAGGCTCTGGTCATTTTCGTTAAGTATCCAGACTCTAGTTATTACGTTGAGCGTTCAGGCTCCGGTCAGTTTCATTGAGTATCCAGATTCCGATTATTAAGTTGAGCGTTTAGGCTCCGGTCAGTTTCGTTGGTTATCCAGACTCCAGTTATTACGTTGAGCGTTCAGGCTCCGGTCATTTTCGTTGAGTATCCAGACTACGGTTATTAAGTTGAGCGTCAGGCTCCGATCATTTTCGTTGAGTATCCAGACTCCGGTTATTACATTGAGCATTCAGGTTCCGGTCATTTTCGTTGAGTATCCCGACTCCGGTTATTACGTTGAGGGTTCAGACTCCGGTCATTTTCGTTGAGTATCTAGACTCCTGTCATTACATTGAGCGCTCAGGCTCCGATCATTTTAGTTGAGTATGCATACTCCGGTCAATACGTTGAGCTTTCAGGCTCCGATCATTTTCTTTGAGTATCCAGACTCCGGTCATTACATTGAGCTATTAGGATCCAGTCATTTTCGTTGAGTATCATAACTCGATGTATTACGTTGAGCGTTCAGTATCCGGTCAGTTTCATTGAGTATCTAGACTCCAGCTATTACATTGAGCGTTCAGGCTCCGGTCAGTTTCGTTGGGTATCCAGACTCCGGTGATTATGTTGATCGTTCAGGCTCCAGTTATTTTCGTTGAGTATCCAGACTTCGGTCATTATGTTGAGCGTTCAGGATCCAGTTATTTTCGTTGAGTATCATAACTCCGGTTATTACGTTGAGCGTTCAGGTTCCGGTCAGTTTCGTTGAGTATCCAGACTCCAGTTATTACGTTGAGCATTCAGGCTCTGGTCAGTTTCGTTGGGTATCCAGACTCCGGTTATTACGTTGAGCGTTCAGGCTCTAATCAGTTTCGTTGAGTATCCAGACTCTGGTTATTACGTTGCGTGTTCAGGCTCCGGTCATTTTCGTTGAGTACCTAGACTCCGGTTATTACGTTGAGCGTTCAGGATCCGGTCAGTTTCGTTCAGTATCCAGATTCCGGTTATTACATTGAGCGTTCAGGCTCCGGTCAGTTTCGTTGGGTATCCAGACTCCGGTTATTACGTTGAGCGTTTAGGCACCGGTCATTTTCGTTGAGTATCCAAACTCCGGTTATTACGTTGAGCATTCAGGCTCCAGTCAGTTTCGTTGAGTATCCAGATTCCGGTTATTTCATTGAGCGTTCAGGCTCCGGTCAATTTCGTTGGGTATCAAGACACCGGTTATTACGTTGAGTATCCAGACTCTAGTTATTACGTTGAACGTTCAGGCTCTGGTCAGTTTCGTTGAGTATCCAGATTCCGATTATTACGTTGAGCGTTTAGGCTCCGGTCAGTTTCGTTGGTTATCCAGACTCCTGTTATTACGTTGAGCGTTCAGGCTCCAGTCATTTTCGTTGAGTATCCAGACTCCGGTTATTAAGTTGAGCGTCAGGCTCCGATCATTTTCGTTGAGTATCCAGACTCCGGTTATTACATTGAGCGTTCAGGTTCCGGTCATTTTCGTTGAGTATCCAGACTCCGGTTATTACGTTGAGGGTTTAGACTCCGATCATTTTCGTTGAGTATCTAGACTCCTGTCATTACGTTGAGCGCTCAGGCTCCGATCATTGTTGTTGAGTATGCATACTCCGGTCAATACGTTGAGCTTTTAGGCTCCGGTCATTTTCGTTGAGTAACCAGACTCCGATCATTACATTGAGCTATTAGGATCCAGTCATTTTCGTTGAGTATCATAACTCCATGTATTACGTTGAGCGTTCAGGATCCGGTCAGTTTCGTTGAGTATCTAGACTCCAGCTATTACATTGAGCGTTCAGGCTCTGGTCAAATTCGTTGGGTATCTAGACTCCGGTGATTATGTTGATCATTCAGGCGTCAGTTATTTTCGTTGAGTATCCAGACTTCGGTCATTACGTTGAGCGTTCAGGATCCAGTCATTTTCGTTGAGTATCATAACTCCGGTTATTACGTTGAGCGATCAGGCTCCGATCAGTTTCGTCGAGTATCCAGACTCCAGTTATTACGTTGAGCGTTTAGGCTCCGGTAAGTTCCGTTGGGTATCCAGACTCCGGTTATTACGTTGAGCGTTCAGGCTTCAATCAGTTTCGTTGAGTATCCAGACTCCGGTTATTATGTTGCGTGTTCAGGCTCCGGTCAGTTTCGTTGGGTATCCAGACTACAATTATTACGTTGAGCGTTCAGGCTCCGGTCAGTTTCATTGAGTATCCAGATTCCAGTTATTACATTGAGCGTTCAGGCTCCGGTCAGTGTCGTTGGGTATCCAGACTCCGGTTATTACCTTGAGCGTTCAGGCACCGGTCATTTTCGTTGAGTATCCAAACTCCGGTTATTACGTTGAGCATTCAGGCTCCAGTCAGTTTCGTTGAGTATCCAGATTCCGGTTATTTCATTGAGCGTTCAGGCTCCGGTCAATTTCGTTGGGTATCAAGACACCGGTTATTACGTTGAGCGTTCAGGCTCCGGAAAGTTTCATTGGGTATCCAGACTCCGTTTGTTACGTTGATCGTTCTGTCTCCGGTCAGTTTCGTTGAGTATCCAGACTCCAGTTATTACGTTGAACGTTCAGGCTCCATTCAGTTTCGTTAGATATCCAAACTCCGGTTATTACATTGAGCGTTCAGGCTCCGGTCATTTTCGTTGAGATTCCAGACTCTAGTTATTACGTTGAGCGTTCAGGCTCCGGTCAGTTTCGTTGAGTATCCAGATTCCGATTATTATGTTGAGTGTTTAGGCTCCGGTCAGTTTTGTTGGGTATCCAGACTCCGGTTATTACGTTGAGCGTTCAGGCTCCGGTAATTTTCGTTGAGTATCTATACTCCGGTTATTAAGTTGAGCGTCAGGCTCCGATCATTTTTGTTGAGTATCCAGACTCCAGTTATTACGTTGAGGGTTCATACTCCGGTCATTTTCGTTGAGTATCTAGACTCCTGTCATTACGTTGAGCATTCAGGCTCCAGTCAGTTTCGTTGAGTATCCAGATTCCTGTTATTTCATTGAGCGTTCAGGCTCCGTTCAGTTTTGTTGGCTATCCAGACTTCGGTTATTACGTTGAGCATTCAGGCTCCAGTCATTTTCGTTGAGTACCTAGACTCCGGTTATTACGCTGAGCGTTCAGGATCTGGTCAGTTTCGTTGAATATCCAGACTCCAGCTATTACATTGAGCGTTCAGGCTCTGGTCAGTTTCGTTGGATATCCAGACTCCGGTGATTATGTTGATCGTTCAGGCTCCAGTTATTTTCGTTGAGTATCCAGAATCCGGTCATTACGTTGAGCGTTCAGGATCCAGTCATTTTCGTTGAGTATCATAACTCCGGTTATTACGTCGAGCGATCAGGCTCCGGTCAGTTTCGTTGAGTATCCAGACTCCAGTTATTATGTTGAGCATTTAGGCTCCGGTCAGTTTTGTTGGGAATCCAGACTCCAGTTATTACGTTGAGTGTTCAGACTCCGATCAGTTTCGTTGAGTATCCAGACTCCGGTAATTATGTTGCGCGTTCGGGCTCCAGTCAGTTTTGTTGGGTATCCAGACTCTAGTTATTACATTGAGCGTTCAGGCTCCGGTCAGTTTCGTTGAGTATCCAGATTCCGGTTATTACATTGAGCGTTCAGGCTCCGGTCAGTTTCGTTGGGTATCCAGACTCCGGTTATTACGTTGAGCGTTCAGGCACCGGTCATTTTCATTGAGTATCCAGACTCCGGTTATTACGTTTAGCATTCGGGCTCCAGTCAGTTTCGTTGAGTATCCAGATTCCGGTTATTTCATTGAGCGTTCAGGTGCCGTTCAGTTTCGTTGGGTATCAAAACACCGGTTATTACGTTGAGCGTTTAGGCTCCGGACAGTTTCATTGGGTATCCATACTCCGTTTATTACGTTGATCGTTCTGTCTCCGGTCAGTTTCGTTGAGTATCCAAACTCCAGTTATTATGTTGAACGTTTAGGCTCCAGTCAGTTTCGTTAGATATCCAAACTCCGGTTATTAAGTTGAGCGTTCAGGCTCCGGTCATTTTTGTTGAGTATCCAGACTCTAGTTATTACGTTGAGCGTTCAGGCTCCGGTCAGTTTCGTTGAGTATCCAGATTCCGATTATTAAGTTGAGTGTTTAGGCTCCGGTCAGTTTCGTTTGGTATCCAGACTCCGGTTATTACGTTGAGCGTTCAGGCTCCGGTCATTTTCGTTGAGTATCCAGACTCCGGTTATTAAGTTGAGCGCCAGGCTCCGACCACTTTCGTTGAGTATCCAGACTTCAGTTATTACATTGAGCGTTCAGCTTCCGGTCATTTTTGTTGAGTATCTAGACTCCTATCATTATGTTGAGCGTCCAGGCTCCAATCATTTTAGTTTAGTATGCAAACTCCGGTCAATACGTTGAGCTTTTAGGCTCCGGTCATTTTTGTTGAGTATCCAGACTCCGGTCATTACATTGAGCTATTAGGATCCAATCATTTTTGTTGAGTATCATAACTCCATGTATTACGTTGAGCGTTCAGGATCCGGTCAGTTTCGTTGAGTATCCAGACTCCAGCTATTACATTGAGCATTCAGGCTCCGGTCAGTTTCGTTAGGTATCCAGACTCCGGTGATTATGTTGATCGTTCAGGCTCCGGTCAGTTTCGTTGGGTATCCGGACTCCGATTATTACGTTGAGCGTACAAGCTCCAGTCATTTTTATTGAGTATCCAGACTCCTGTTATTACGTTGAGCGTTCAGGCTCCGGTCAGTTTCGTTGAGTATCAAGACTTCTGTTATTACGTTGAGCGTTCAGGCTCCGGTCAGTTTCGTTAAGTATCCAGACTCCGGTTATTACGTTGAGCGTTCAGGCTCCGTTCAGTTTCGTTGGCTATCCAGACTTCGGTTATTACGTTGAGCGTTCAGGCTCCGGTCAATTTCATTGAATATCCAGACTCCAGCTATTACATTGAGCGTTCAGGCTCTGGTCAGTTTCGTTGGGTATCCAGACTCCGGTGATTATGTTGATCGTTCAGGCTCCAGTTATTTTCGTTGAGTATCCATACTCCGGACATTACGTTGAGCGTTCAGGATCCAGTCATTTTCGTTGAGTATCATAACTCCGGTTATTACGTTGAGCGATCAGGCTCCGGTCAGTTTCGTTGAGTATCCACACTCCAGTTATTATGTTGAGCATTTAGGCTCCGGTCAGTTTTGTTGGGTATCCAGACTCCAGTTATTACGTTGAGCGTTCAGGCTCCAATCAGTTTCTTTGAGTATCCAGACTCCGGTTATTATGTTGTGCGTTCAGGCTCCAGTCAGTTTCGTTGGGTATCCAGACTCCAGTTATTACATTGAGCGTTCAGGCTCCAGTCAGTTTCGTTGAGTATCCAGATTCCGGTTATCACATTGAGCGTTCAGGCTCCGGTCAGTTTCGTTGGGTATCCAGACTCCGGTTATTACGTTGAGCGTTCAGGCACCGGTCATTTTTGTTGAGTATCCAGACTCCGGTTATTACGTTGAGCATTCAGGCTCAAGTCAGTTTCGTTGAGTATCCAGATTCCGGTTATTTCATTGAGCGTTCAGGCTCCGTTCAGTTTCGTTGGGTATCCAGACTCCGTTTATTACGTTGAGCATTCAGGCTCCAGTCATTTTCGTCGAGTATCCAGACTCCAGTTATTACGTCGAGCGTTCAGGCTCCGATCATTTTTGTTGAGTATCCAGACACCGGTTATTAAATCGAGCGTTCAGGCTCTGGTCATTTTTGTTGAGTATCCAGACTCGGTTATTAAGTTGAGCGTTCAGGCTCCGGTCACTTTAGTTGAGTATCCAGACTCCGGTTATTACGTTGAGCGTTCAGGCTCTGGTCATTTTCGTTGAGTATCCAGACTCCGGTTATTATGTTGAGGGTTCAGACTCCGGTCATTTTCGTCGAGTATCCAGACTCCGGTCATTATAATGAGCATTAAGGCTCCGATCATTTTTGTTAAGTATCCAGACTCCGGTCAATACGTTGAGCATTCAGGCTCTGGCCATTTTTGTTGAGTATCCAGACTCCGGTCATTATGTTGAGCGTTCAGGATCCAGTTATTTCCGTTGAGTATCATAAATCTGGCTATTACATTGAGCGTTCAGGCTCTAATCAGTTTCGTTGAGTATCCAGACTCCGGTTATTACGTTGATCGTTCATGGTCCGATCATTTTCGTTGAGTATACAAACTCATGTTATTACGTTGAGCGTTCAGGCTCCGGTCAGTTTTGTTGAGTATCCAGATTCTGGTTATTACATTGAGCGTTCAGGCTCCGGTCAGTTTCGTTGCGTATCCAGACTCCGGTTATTACTTTGATCGTTCAAGCTCCGGTAATTTTTGTTGAGTATCCAGACTCCGGTTATTACATTGAGCATTCAGTCTCCGGTCAGTTTCGTTGAGTATCAAGACTCATGTTATTACGTTGAGCATTCAGGCTCCAGTCAGTTTCGTTGAGTATCCAGACTCCGGTTATTACGTTGAGCATTCAGGGTCCGGACATTTTTGTTGAGTATCCAGATTCTGGTTATTACGTTGAGCGTTCAGGCTCCCATCAGTTTAGTTGAGTATCCAAACTCCGGTTATCACGTTGAGTATTCAGGGTTCGGTCTATTTCGTTGGGTATCCAGACTCCATTTATTACTTTGAGCGTTTAGGCTCCAGTCATTTTCGTTGAGTATCCAGACTCTAGTTATTACGTAGAACGTTCAGGCTCCGGTCATTTTTGTTGAGTATCCAGACACCGGTTATTACGTTGAGCGTTCAGGCTCTAGTCATTTTTGTTGAGTATCCAGACTCCGGTTATTAAGTTGAGCGTTCGGGCTCCGATCATTTTCGTTGAGTATCCAGACTCCGGTTATTACGTTGAGGGTTCAGACTCCGGTCATTTTCGTCGAGTATCCACACTCCGGTCATTACGTTGAGGGTTAAGGCTCCGATCATTTTTGTTGAGTATCCAGACTCCGGTCAATACGTTGAGCGTTCAGGCTCCGACCATTTTTGTTGAGTATCCAGACTCCGGTCATTTTCGTTGAGTATCATAACTCTGGTTATTACATTGAGCATTCAGGCTCCAGTCAGTTTCGTTGAGTATCCAGACTCTGGTTATTACGTTGATCGTTCAGGCTCCGGTCATTTTCGTTGAGTATCTAGACTCCGGTTATTACGTTGAACGTTCCAGATCCGGTCATTTTCGTTGAGTATCCAGACTCCGGTTATTACGTTGAGGGTTCAGACTCCGGTCATTTTCATTGAGTATCTAGACTTCTGTCATTACGTTGAGCGTTCAGGCTCTGGTCAGTTTCGTTGGGTATCCAGACTCAGGTTATTACATTGAGCGTTCAGGCTCCGGTCAGTTTTGTTGGGTATCCAGACTATGGTTATTACGTTGATCGTTCATGCTCCGGTCATTTTCGTTGACTATCCAGACTCTGGTTATTACGTTGAGCGTTCAGGCTACGGTTAGTTTAGTTGAGTATCCAGATTCCGGTTATTACGTTGAGCGTTCAGGCTCCGGTCATTTTCGTTGGGTTTCTAGACTCCGATTATTACGTTGATCATTCAGGCTCCGGTCAATTTTGTTGCGTATCTAGACGCCGGTTATTACGTTGAGCGTTCGGGCTCCGGTCATTTTCGTTGAGTATCCAGACTCCGGTCATTACGTTGAGCGTTCAGGATCCAGTCATTTTCGTTGAGTATCATAACTCTGGTTATTACGTTGAGCGTTCAGGCTCCGGTCAGTTTCGTTGGGTATCTAGAAACAGGTTATTACGTTGGGTGTTCAGGGTCCAGTCATTTTTGTTGAGTATCCAGATTCCGGTTATTACGTTGAGCGTTCAGGCTTCGGTCAGTTTAGTTAACTATCCAAACTCCGGTTATTACGTTGAGCCTTCAGGCTCCGGTCATTTTCATTGAGTATCTAGACTCCGGTTATTACGTTGAGGGTTCAGACTTCAGTCATTTTGGTTGAGTATCTTGACTCCTGTCATTACTTTGAGCATTCAGGCTCCAGTCAGTTTCGTTGGGTATCCGGACTCCGATTATTACGTTGAGTGTACAAGCTCCAGTCATTTTCATTGAGTATCCAGACTCCTGTTATTACGTTGAGCGTTCAGGCTCCGGTCAGTTTCGTTGAGTATCAAGGCTCCTGTTATTACGTTGAGCGTTCAGGCTCCAGTCAGTTTCGTTGAGTATCCAGACTCCGGTATTACGTTGAGCGTTCAGGCTCTGGTCATTTTCATTGAGTATCCAGACTCCGGTTATTACGTTGAGGGTTCAGACTCCGGTCATTTTCGTCGAGTATCCAGACTCCGGTCATTATAATGAGCATTAAGGCTCCGATCATTTTTGTAAAGTATCTAGACTCCGGTCAATACGTTGAGCATTCAGGCTCTGGCCATTTTTGTTGAGCATCCAGACTCTTGTCATTACGTTGAGCGTTCAGGATCCAGTTATTTCCGTTGAGTATCATAAATCTGGCTATTACATTGAGCGTTCAGGCTCCAATCAGTTTCGTTGAGTATCCAGACTCCGGTTATTACGTTGATCGTTCATGGTCCGATCATTTTCGTTGAGTATCCAAACTCCAGTTATTACGTTGAGCGTTCAGGCTCCGGTCAGTTTTGTTGAGTATTCAGATTCCGGTTATTACATTGAGCGTTCAGGCTCCGGTCATTTTCGTTGGGTATCCAGACTCTGGTTATTACGTTGATCGTTCAGGCTCCGGTCATTTTTGTTGAGTATCCAGACTCCGGTTATTACGTTGAGCGTTCAGGCTCCAGTAAGTTTCGTTGAGTATCCAGACTCCGGTTATTACGCTGAGCGTTCAGGGTCCGGTCATTTTTGTTGAATATCCAGATTCTGGTTATTACGTTGAGGGTTCAGGCTCCCGTCAGTTTAGTTGAGTATCCAAACTCCAGTTATCACGTTGAGTATTCAGGGTTCGGTCTATTTTGTTGGGTATCCAGACTCCATTTATTACTTTGAGCGTTTAGGCTCCAGTCATTTTCGTTGAGTATCCAGATTCCAGTTATTACGTCGAGCGTTCAGGCTCCGGTCATTTTTGTTGAGTATCCAGACACCGATTATTACGTTGAGCTTTCAGGCTCTAGTCATTTTTGTTTAGTATCCAGACTCCGGTTATTAAGTTGAGCGTTCGGGCTCCGATCATTTTCGTTGAGTATCCAGACTCCGGTTATTACGTTGAGGGTTCAGAATCCGGTCATTTTCGTCGAGTATCAACACTCTGGTCATTACGTTGAGGGTTAAGGCTCCGATCATTTTTGTTGAGTATCCAGACTCCGGTCAATACGTTGAGCGTTCAGGCTCTGGTCATTTTCGTTGAGTATCCAGACTCCGGTTATTACATTGAGCGTTCAGGCTCTGGTCATTTTCGTTGAGTATCCAGACTTCGGTTATTACGTTGAGGGTTCAGACTCCGGTCATTTTCGTCGAGTATCCAGACTCCGGTCATTATAATGAGCATTAAGGCTCCGATCATTTTTGTAAAGTATCCAGACTCTGGTCAATACGTTGAGCATTCAGGCTCTGGCCATTTTTGTTGAGCATCCAGACTCCGGTCATTACATTGAGCGTTTAGGATCCAGTTATTTCCGTTGAGTATCATAAATCTGGCTATTACATTGAGCGTTCAGGCTCCAATCAGTTTCGTTGAGTATCCAGACTCCGGTTATTACGTTGATCGTTCATGGTCCGATCATTTTCGTTGAGTATCCAAACTCCAGTTATTACGTTGAGCGTTCAGGCTCCGGTCAGTTTTGTTGAGTATCCAGACTCCATTTATTACTTTGAGCGTTTAGGCTCCCGTCATTTTCGTTGAGTATCCAGACTCCAGTTATGACGTCGAGCGTTCAGGCTCCGGTCATTTTTGTTGAGTATCCAAACACCGGTTATTACGTTGAGCGTTCAGGCTCTGGTCATTTTTGTTGAGTATCCAGACTCCGGTTATTAAGTTGAGCGTTCGGGCTCCGATCATTTTCGTTGAGTATCCAGACTCCGGTTATTACGTTGAGGGTTCAGACTCCGGTCATTTTCGTCGAGTATCCACACTCTGGTCATTACGTTGAGGGTTAAGGCTCCGATCATTTTTGTTGAGTATCCAGACTCCGGTCAATACGTTGAGCGTTCAGGCTCCGACCATTTTTGTTGAGTATCCAGACTCCGGTCATTTTCGTTGAGTATCATAACTCTGGTTATTACATTGAGCGTTCAGGCTCCAGTCAGTTTCGTTGAGTATCCAGACTCCGGTCATTACGTTGATCGTTCAGGCTTCGGTCATTTTCGTTGAGTATCTAGACTCCGGTTATTACGTTGAACGTTCAGGCTCCGATCATTTTTGTTGAGTATCCGGACTCCGGTTATTACGTTGAGGGTTCAGACTCTGGTCATTTTCATTGAGTATCTAGACTTCTGCCATTACGTTGAGCGTTCAGGCTCCGGTCATTTTTGTTGAGTATCTAGACTCGGGTTATTACGTTGAGCGTTCAGTCTCCGGTCAGTTTTGTGGAGTATCAAGATTCCGGTTATTACGTTAAGCGTTCAGGCTCCGATCAGTTTCGTTGGGTATCCAGACTCCGGTTATTACGTTGAGCGAGCAGGCTCCGGTCAGTTTCGTTGGGTATCTAGACTCCGGTTATTACGTTGAGCGTTCAGGCTCCGGTCAGTTTCGTTGGGTATCCAGACTCCGATTATTACGTTGAGCGTTCAGGCTCTGGTCAGTTTCGTTGGGTATCCAGACTCCGGTTTTTACGTTGAGCGTTCAGGCTCCGGTCAGTTTTGTTGGGTATCCAGACTCTGGTTTTTACGTTGAGCGTTCAGGCTCCGGTCAGTTTTGTTGGGTATCCAGACTCCGGTTATTACGTTAAGCGTTCAGGCTCCGGTCAGTTTCGTTGGGTATCCAGACTCCGGTTATTACGTTCAGCGTTCAGGCTCTGGTCAGTTTCGTTGGGTATCCAGACTCTAGTTTTTACGTTGAGATTTCAGGCTCCGGTCAGTTTCGTTGAGTATCCAGACTTCGGTTATTACGTTGAGCGTTCAGGCTCCGGTCAGTTTCGTGGTGTATCCAGACTCCAGTTATTAAGTTGTGCGTTCAGGGTCCGGTCAGTTTCGTTGGGTATCCAGACTCCGGTTATTACCTTGAGCGTTCAGGCTCCGGTCAGTTTTGTTGGGTATCCAGACTCTGGTTTTTACATTGAGCGTTCAGGCTCCGATCAGTTTTGTTGGGTATCCAGACTCCGGTTATTACGTTAAGCGTTCAGGCTCCGGTCAGTTTCGTTGGGTATCCAGACTCCGGTTATTACGTTTGGTGTTCAGGCTCTGGTCAGTTTTGTTGGGTATCTAGACTCTGGTTTTTACATTGAGATTTCAGGCTCCGGTCAGTTTCGTTGGGTATCCCGACTCCGGTTATTACGTTGAGCATTTAGGCTCCGGTCAGTTTCGTTGGGTATCTAGACTCCGGTTATTACGTTAAACGTTCAGGCTCCGGTCATTTTCGTTGGGTATCCAGACTCCGGTTATTACGTTGAGCGTTCAGGCTCCGGTCATTTTCGTTGGGTTTCTAGACTCCGATTATTACGTTGATCATTCAGGCTCCGGTCAATTTTGTTGCGTATCTAGACGCCGGTTATTACGTTGAGCGTTCGGGCTCCGGTCATTTTCGTTGAGTATCCAGACTCCGGTCATTACGTTGAGCGTTCAGGATCCAGTCATTTTCGTTGAGTATCATAACTCTGGTTATTACGTTGAGCGTTCAGGCTCCGGTCAGTTTCGTTGGGTATCTAGAAACAGGTTATTACGTTGGGTGTTCAGGGTCCAGTCATTTTTGTTGAGTATCCAGATTCCGGTTATTACGTTGAGCGTTCAGGCTTCGGTCAGTTTAGTTAACTATCCAAACTCCGGTTATTACGTTGAGCCTTCAGGCTCCGGTCATTTTCATTGAGTATCTAGACTCCGGTTATTACGTTGAGGGTTCAGACTTCAGTCATTTTCGTTGAGTATCTTGACTCCTGTCATTACTTTGAGCATTCAGGCTCCAGTCAGTTTCGTTGGGTATCCGGACTCCGATTATTACGTTGAGTGTACAAGCTCCAGTCATTTTCATTGAGTATCCAGACTCCTGTTATTACGTTGAGCGTTTAGGCTCCGGTCAGTTTCGTTGAGTATCAAGGCTCCTGTTATTACGTTGAGCGTTCAGGCTCCAGTCAGTTTCGTTGAGTATCCAGACTCCGGTATTACGTTGAGCGTTCAGGCTCTGGTCATTTTCATTGAGTATCCAGACTCCGGTTATTACGTTGAGGGTTCAGACTCCGGTCATTTTCGTCGAGTATCCAGACTCCGGTCATTATAATGAGCATTAAGGCTCCGATCATTTTTGTAAAGTATCTAGACTCCGGTCAATACGTTGAGCATTCAGGCTCTAGCCATTTTTGTTGAGCATCCAGACTCTTGTCATTACGTTGAGCGTTCAGGATCCAGTTATTTCCGTTGAGTATCATAAATCTGGCTATTACATTGAGCGTTCAGGCTCCAATCAGTTTCGTTGAGTATCCAGACTCCGGTTATTACGTTGATCGTTCATGGTCCGATCATTTTCGTTGAGTATCCAAACTCCAGTTATTACGTTGAGCGTTCAGGCTCCGGTCAGTTTTGTTGAGTATTCAGATTCCGGTTATTACATTGAGCGTTCAGGCTCCGGTCATTTTCGTTGGGTATCCAGACTCTGGTTATTACGTTGATCGTTCAGGCTCCGGTCATTTTTGTTGAGTATCCAGACTCCGGTTATTACGTTGAGCGTTCGGGCTCCAGTAAGTTTCGTTGAGTATCCAGACTCCGGTTATTACGCTGAGCGTTCAGGGTCCGGTCATTTTTGTTGAATATCCAGATTTTGGTTATTACGTTGAGGGTTCAGGCTCCCGTCAGTTTAGTTGAGTATCCAAACTCCAGTTATCACGTTGAGTATTCAGGGTTCGGTCTATTTTGTTGGGTATCCAGACTCCATTTATTACTTTGAGCGTTTAGGCTCCAGTCATTTTCGTTGAGTATCCAGATTCCAGTTATTACGTCGAGCGTTCAGGCTCCGGTCATTTTTGTTGAGTATCCAGACACCGATTATTACGTTGAGCTTTCAGGCTCTAGTCATTTTTGTTTAGTATCCAGACTCCGGTTATTAAGTTGAGCGTTCGGGCTCCGATCATTTTCGTTGAGTATCCAGACTCCGGTTATTACGTTGAGGGTTCAGACTCCGGTCATTTTCGTCGAGTATCAACACTCTGGTCATTACGTTGAGGGTTAAGGCTCCGATCATTTTTGTTGAGTATCCAGACTCCGGTCAATACGTTGAGCGTTCAGGCTCTGGTCATTTTCCTTGAGTATCCAGACTCCGGTTATTACATTGAGCGTTCAGGCTCTGGTCATTTTCGTTGAGTATCCAGACTTCGGTTATTACGTTGAGGGTTCAGACTCCGGTCATTTTCGTCGAGTATCCAGACTCCGGTCATTATAATGAGCATTAAGGCTCCGATCATTTTTGTAAAGTATCCAGACTCTGGTCAATACGTTGAGCATTCAGGCTCTGGCCATTTTTGTTGAGCATCCAGACTCCGGTCATTACATTGAGCGTTTAGGATCCAGTTATTTCCGTTGAGTATCATAAATCTGGCTATTACATTGAGCGTTCAGGCTCCAATCAGTTTCGTTGAGTATCCAGACTCCGGTTATTACGTTGATCGTTCATGGTCCGATCATTTTCGTTGAGTATCCAAACTCCAGTTATTACGTTGAGCGTTCAGGCTCCGGTCAGTTTTGTTGAGTATCCAGACTCCATTTATTACTTTGAGCGTTTAGGCTCCCGTCATTTTCGTTGAGTATCCAGACTCCAGTTATGACGTCGAGCGTTCAGGCTCCGGTCATTTTTGTTGAGTATCCAAACACCGGTTATTACGTTGAGCGTTCAGGCTCTGGTCATTTTTGTTGAGTATCCAGACTCCGGTTATTAAGTTGAGCGTTCGGGCTCCGATCATTTTCGTTGAGTATCCAGACTCCGGTTATTACGTTGAGGGTTCAGACTCCGGTCATTTTCGTCGAGTATCCACACTCTGGTCATTACGTTGAGGGTTAAGGCTCCGATCATTTTTGTTGAGTATCCAGACTCCGGTCAATACGTTGAGCGTTCAGGCTCCGACCATTTTTGTTGAGTATCCAGACTCCGGTCATTTTCGTTGAGTATCATAACTCTGGTTATTACATTGAGCGTTCAGGCTCCAGTCAGTTTCGTTGAGTATCCAGACTCCGGTCATTACGTTGATCGTTCAGGCTCCGGTCATTTTCGTTGAGTATCTAGACTCCGGTTATTACGTTGAACGTTCAGGCTCCGATCATTTTCGTTGAGTATCCGGACTCCGGTTATTACGTTGAGGGTTCAGACTCTGGTCATTTTCATTGAGTATCTAGACTTCTGCCATTACGTTGAGCGTTCAGGCTCCGGTCATTTTTGTTGAGTATCCAGACTCGGGTTATTACGTTGAGCGTTCAGTCTCCGGTCAGTTTCGTTGAGTATCAAGATTCCGGTTATTACGTTAAGCGTTCAGGCTCCGATCAGTTTCGTTGGGTATCCAGACTCCGGTTATTACGTTGAGCGAGCAGGCTCCGGTCAGTTTCGTTGGGTATCTAGACTCCGGTTATTACGTTGAGCGTTCAGGCTCCGGTCAGTTTCGTTGGGTATCCAGACTCCGATTATTACGTTGAGCGTTCAGGCTCTGGTCAGTTTCGTTGGGTATCCAGACTCCGGTTTTTACGTTGAGCGTTCAGGCTCCGGTCAGTTTTGTTGGGTATCCAGACTCTGGTTTTTACGTTGAGCGTTCAGGCTCCGGTCAGTTTTGTTGGGTATCCAGACTCCGGTTATTACGTTAAGCGTTCAGGCTCCGGTCAGTTTCGTTGGGTATCCAGACTCCGGTTATTACGTTGAGCGTTCAGGCTCTGGTCAGTTTCGTTGGGTATCCAGACTCTAGTTTTTACGTTGAGATTTCAGGCTCCGGTCAGTTTCGTTGAGTATCCAGACTTCGGTTATTACGTTGAGCGTTCAGGCTCCGGTCAGTTTCGTGGTGTATCCAGACTCCAGTTATTACGTTGAGCGAGCAGGCTCCGGTCAGTTTCGTTGGGTATCTAGACTCCGGTTATTACGTTGAGCGTTCAGGCTCCGGTCAGTTTCGTTGGGTATCCAGACTCCGATTATTACGTTGAGCGTTCAGGCTCTGGTCAGTTTCGTTGGGTATCCAGACTCCGGTTTTTACGTTGAGCGTTCAGGCTCCGGTCAGTTTTGTTGGGTATCCAGACTCTGGTTTTTACGTTGAGCGTTCAGGCTCCGGTCAGTTTTGTTGGGTATCCAGACTCCGGTTATTACGTTAAGCGTTCAGGCTCCGGTCAGTTTCGTTGGGTATCCAGACTCCGGTTATTACGTTGAGCGTTCAGGCTCTGGTCAGTTTCGTTGGGTATCCAGACTCTAGTTTTTACGTTGAGATTTCAGGCTCCGGTCAGTTTCGTTGAGTATCCAGACTTCGGTTATTACGTTGAGCGTTCAGGCTCCGGTCAGTTTCGTGGTGTATCCAGACTCCAGTTATTAAGTTGTGCGTTCAGGGTCCGGTCAGTTTCGTTGGGTATCCAGACTCCGGTTATTACCTTGAGCGTTCAGGCTCCGGTCAGTTTTGTTGGGTATCCAGACTCTGGTTTTTACATTGAGCGTTCAGGCTCCGATCAGTTTTGTTGGGTATCCAGACTCCGGTTATTACGTTAAGCGTTCAGGCTCCGGTCAGTTTCGTTGGGTATCCAGACTCCGGTTATTACGTTTGGTGTTCAGGCTCTGGTCAGTTTCGTTGGGTATCTAGACTCTGGTTTTTACATTGAGATTTCAGGCTCCGGTCAGTTTCGTTGGGTATCCCGACTCCGGTTATTACGTTGAGCATTTAGGCTCCGGTCAGTTTCGTTGGGTATCTAGACTCCGGTTATTACGTTAAACGTTCAGGCTCCGGTCAATTTCGTTGGGTATCCAGACTCCGGTTATTACGTTGAGCTTTTAGGCTCCGGTCAGTTTCGTTTGGTATCCAGACTTTAGTTATTACGTTGAGCGTCCAGGCTCCGGTCAGTTTCGTTGGGTATCCAGACTCCGGTTATTACGTTGAGCGTTCAGGCTCCGGTCAGTTTCGTTGGGTATCCAGACTCTGGTTATTACGTTGAATGTTCAGGCTCCGGTCAGTTTGGTTGGGTGTCCAGACTCCAGTTATTACGTTGAGCGTTCAGGCTCCGATCATTTTCGTTGAGCATCCAGACTCCAGTTATTACGTTGTGCGTTCAGGCTCCGATCAGTTTCGTTGGGTATCCAGACTCCGGTTATTACGTTGAGCGTTCAGGCTCCGTTCAGTTTTGTTGGGTATCCAGACTCCGGTTATTACGTTGAGCGTTCAGGCTCCGGTCAGTTTCGTTGGGTATCCACACTCCGGTTATTACGTTGAGTGTTCAGGCTCCGGTCAGTTTCGTTGGGTATCCAGAATCCGGTTATTACGATGAGCGTTCAGGCTCCGGTCAGTTTCGTTTGGTATCCAGACTTCAGTTATTACGTTGAGCATCCAGGCTCCGGTCAATTTCGTTGGGTATCCAAACTCCGGTTATTACGTTGAGCGTTCAGGCTCCGGTCAGTTTCGTTGGGTATCCAGACTCCGGTTATTACGTTGAATGTTCAGGCTCCGGTCAGTTTTGTTTGGTATCCAGACTCTAGTTATTGCGTTGAGCGTTCAGGCTACGGTCAGTTTCGTTGGGTATCCAGACTCCGGTTATTACGTTGAGCGAGCAGGCTCCGGTCAGTTTCGTTGGGTATCGAGACTCCGGTTATTACGTTGAGCGTTCAGGCTCCGGTCAGTTTCGTTGGTTATCCAGACTCCGGTTATTACGTTGAGCGTTCAGGCTCTGGTCAGTTTCGTTGGGTATCCAGACTCCGGTTTTAACGTTGAGCGTTCAGGCTCCGGTCAGTTTTGTTAGGTATCCAGACTCCGGTTATTGAGTTGAGGGTTCAGGCTCCGGTCAGTTTCGTTGGGTATCCAGACTCCGGTTATTACGTTAAGCGTTCAGGTTCCGGTCAGTTTCGTTGGGTATCCAAACTCCGGTTATTACGTTGAGTGAGCAGGCTCCGGTCAGTTTCATTGGGTATCTAGACTCCGGTTATTACGTTGAGCGTTCAGGCTCAGGTCAGTTTTGTTGGGTATCCAGACTCCGATTATTACGTTGAGCGTTCAGGCTCTGGTCAGTTTCGTTGGGTATCCAGACTCCGGTTTTTACGTTGAGCGTTCAAGCTCCGGTCAGTTTTTTTGGGTATCCAGACTCCGGTTATTACGTTAAGCGTTCAGGCTCCGGTCAGTTTCGTTGGGTATCCAGACTCCGGTTATTACGTTGAGCGTTCAGGCTCCGGTCAGTTTCGTTGGGTATCCTAACTCTGGTTTTTACGTTGAGATTTCAGGCTCCGGTCAGTTTTGTTAGGTATCCAGACTCCAGTTATTATGTTGTGCGTTCAGGCTCCGGTCAGTTTCGTTGGGTATCTAGACCCCGGTTATTACGTTGAGCGTTCAGGCTCCGGTCAGTTTCGTTGGGTGTCCTGACTCCGGTTATTACGTTGTACGTTCTTGCTCCGGTCAGTTTCGTTGGGTATCCAGACTCCGGTTTTTACGTTGAGCGTTCAGGCTCCGGTCAGTTTTGTTGGGTATCTAGACTCTGGTTTTTACGTTGAGCGTTCAGGCTCTGGTCAGTTTCGTTGGGTATCCAGACTCCGGTTTTTACGTTGAGCGTTCAGGCTCTAGTCAGTTTTGTTGGGTATCCAGACTCTGGTTTTTACGTTGAGCGTTCAGGCTCTGGTCAGTTTCGTTGGGTATCCAGACTCCGGTTATTACGTTGAGCGTTCAGGCTCTGGTCAGTTTCGTTGGGTAAACAGACTCTGATTTTTACGTTGAGCGTTCAGGCTCCGGTCAGTTTTGTTGGGTATCCAGACTCTGGTTTTTACGTTGAGCGTTCAGGCTCCGGTCAGTTTTGTTGGGTATCCAGACTCCGGTTATTACGTTGAGCGTTCAGGCTCCGGTCAGTTTCGTTGGGTATCTAGACTCCGGTTATTACGTTGAGCGTTCAGGCTACAGTCAGTTTCGTTGAGTATCCAGACTCCGGTTATTACGTTGATCGTTCAGGCTACAGTCAGTTTCGTTGAGTATCCAGACTCCGGTTATTACATTGAGTGTTCAGGCTCCGGTCAATTTTGTTGGGTATCCAAATTCCGATTATTACGTTGAGCGTTCAGGCTCCGGTCAATTTTGTTGGGTATCCAGACTCCAGTTTTTACGTTGAGCGTTCAGGCTCCGGTCAGTTTTGTTGGGTATCCAGACTCTGGTTTTTACGTTGAGCGTTCAGGCTCTGGTCAGTTTCGTTGGGTATCCAGACTCCGGTTATTACGTTGAGCGTTCAGGCTCCGGTCAGTTTCGGTGGGTATCCAGACTCCGGTTATTACGTTGAATGTTCAGGCTCCGGTCAATTTGGTTGGGTGTCGAGACTCCGGTTATTACGTTGTGCGTTCAGGCTCCGATCAGTTTCGTTGGGTATCCAGACTCCGGTTATTACGTTGAGCGTTCAGGCTCCGTTCAGTTTCGTTGGGTATCCAGACTCCGGTTTTTATGTTGAGCGTTCAGGCTCTGGTCAGTTTCGTTGGGTATCCAGACTCCGGTTATTACGTTGAGTGAGCAGGCTCCGGTCAGTTTCATTGGGTATCTAGACTCCGGTTATTACGTTGAGCGTTCAGGCTCCGGTCAGTTTGGTTGGGTATCCAGACTCCGATTATTACGTTGAGCGTTCAGGCTCCAGTCAGTTTTGTTGGGTATCCAGACTCCGGTTATTGAGTTGAGGGTTCAGTCTCTGGTCAGTTTCGTTGGGTATCCAGACTCCGGTTTTTACGTTGAGCGTTCAGGCTCCGGTCAGTTTTGTTGGGTATCCAGACTCCGGTTATTACGTTAAGCGTTCAGGCTCCGGTCGGTTTCGTTGGGTATCCAGACTCCGGTTATTACGTTGAGCGTTCAGGCTCCGGTCAGTTTCGTGGGGTATCCTAACTCTGGTTTTTACGTTGAGATTTCAGGCTCCGGTCAGTTTCGTTGGGTATCCAGACTCCAGTTATTATGTTGTGCGTTCAGGCTCCGGTCAGTTTCGTTGGGTATCTAGACCCCGGTTATTACGTTGAGCGTTCAGGCTCCGGTCAGTTTCGTTGGGTGTCCTGACTCCGGTTATTACGTTGTACGTTCATGCTCCGGTCAGTTTCGTTGGGTATCCAGACTCCGGTTTTTACGTTGTACGTTCATGCTCCGGTCAGTTTCGTTGGGTATCCAGACTCCGGTTTTTACGTTGAGCGTTCAGGCTCCGGTCAGTTTTGTTGGGTATCTAGACTCTGGTTTTTACGTTGAGCGTTCAGGCTCTGGTCAGTTTCGTTGGGTATCCAGACTCCGGTTTTTACGTTGAGCGTTCAGGCTCCGGTCAGTTTTGTTGGGTATCCAGACTCTGGTTTTTACGTTGAGCGTTCAGGCTCTGGTCAGTTTCGTTGGGTATCCAGACTCCGGTTATTACGTTGAGCGTTCAGGCTCTGGTCAGTTTCGTTGGGTATCCAGACTCTGATTTTTACGTTGAGCTTTCAGGCTCCGGTCAGTTTTGTTGGGTATCCAGACTCTGGTTTTTACGTTGAGCGTTCAGGCTCCGGTCAGTTTTGTTGGGTATCCAGACTCCGGTTATTACGTTAAGCGTTCAGGCTCCGGTCAGTTTCGTTGGGTATCCAGACTCCGGTTATTACGTTGAGCGTTCAGGCTCCGGTCAGTTTCGTTGTGTATCCAGACTCCGGTTATTACGTTGATCGTTCAGGCTACAGTCAGTTTCGTTGAGTATCCAGACTCCGGTTATTACATTGAGTGTTCAGGCTCCGGTTAGTTTCTTTGAGTATCCAAATTCCGATTATTACGTTGAGCGTTCAGGCTCCGGTCAGTTTTGTTGGGTATCCAGACTCTGGTTTTTACGTTGAGTGTTCAGGCTCTGGTCAGTTTCGTTGGGTATCCAGACTCCGGTTTTTACGTTGTGCGTTCAGGCTCCGGTCAGTTTCGTTTGGTATCCAGACTTCAGTTATTAAGTTGAGCATCCAGGCTCCGGTCAATTTCGTTGGGTATCCAAACTCCGGTTATTACGTTGAGCGTTCAGGCTCCGGTCAGTTTCGTTGGGTATCCAGACTCCGGTTATTACGTTGAATGTTCAGGCTCCGGTCAGTTTTGTTTGGTATCCAGACTCCAGTTATTATGTTGAGCGTTCAGGCTCCGGTCAGTTTCGTTGGGTATCCAGACTCCGGTTATTACGTTGAGCGAGCAGGCTCCGGTCAGTTTCTTTGGGTATCGAGACTCCGGTTATTACGTTGAGCGTTCAGGCTCCGGTCAGTTTCGTTGGGTATCCAGACTCCGGTTATTACGTTGAGCATTCAGGCTCTGGTCAGTTTCGTTGGGTATCCAGACTCCGGTTTTAACGTTGAGCGTTCAGGCTCCAGTCAGTTTTGTTGGGTATCCAGACTTCGGTTATTGAGTTGAGGGTTCAGGCTCCGGTCAGTTTCGTTGGGTATCAAGACTCCGGTTTTTACGTTAAGCGTTCAGGCTCCGGTTAGTTTCGTTGGGTATCCAGACTCCGGTTATTACGTTGAGCGAGCAGGCTCCGGTCAGTTTTGTTGGGTATCTAGACTCCGGTTATTACGTTGAGCGTTCAGGCTCCGGTCAGTTTCGTTAGGTATCCAGACTCCGATTATTACGTTGAGCGTTCAGGCTGCGGTCAGTTTCGTTGGGTATCCAGACTCCGGTTTTTACATTGAGCGTTCAGGCTCCGGTCAGTTTTGTTGGGTATCCAGACTCTGGTTTTTACGTTGAGCGTTCAGTCTCCGGTCAGTTTTGTTGGGCATCCAGACTCCGGTTATTACGTTAAGCGTTCAGGCTCCGGTCAGTTTCGTTGGGTATCCAGACTCCGGTTATTACGTTGAGCGTTCAGGCTCTGGTCAGTTTTGTTGGATATCCAGACTCTGGTTTTTACGTTGAGACTTCAGGCTCCGGTCAGTTTCGTTGGGTATCCAGACTCCAGTTATTACGTTGTGCGTTCAGGCTCCGGTCAGTTTTGTTGGGTATCCAGACTTCGGTTATTACGTTAAGCATTCAGGCTCCGGTCAGTTTCATTGGGTATCCAGACTCCAGTTATTACGTTGTGCGTTCAGGCTCCGGTCAGTTTTGTTGGGTATCCAGACTCCGGTTATTACGTTAAGCATTCAGGCTCCGGTCAGTTTCGTTGGGTGTCCTGACTCCGGTTATTACGTTGTACGTTCATGCTCCGGTCAGTTTCGTTGGGTATCCAGACTCCGGTTTTTACGTTGAGCATTCAGGCTCCGGTCAGTTTTGTTGGGTATCCAGACTCTGGTTTTTACGTTGAGCGTTCAGGCTCTGGTCAGTTTCGTTGGGTATCCAGACTCCGGTTTTTACGTTGAGCGTTCAGGCTCTGGTCAGTTTTGTTGGGTATCCAGACTCTGGTTTTTACGTTGAGCGTTCAGGCTCCGGTCAGTTTTGTTGGGTATCCAGACTCCGGTTATTACGTTAAGCGTTCAGGCTCCGGTCAGTTTCGTTGGGTATCCAGACTCCAGTTATTACGTTGGGCGTTCAGGCTCTGGTCAGTTTCGTTGGGTATCCAGACTCTGGTTTTTACGTTGAGCGTTCAGGCTCCGGTCATTTTTGTTGGGTATCCAGACTCTGGTTTTTACGTTGAGCGTTCAGGCTCCGGTCAGTTTTGTTGGGTATCCAGACTCCGGTTATTACGTTAAGCGTTCAGGCTCCGGTCAGTTTCGTTGGGTATCCAGACTCCGGTTATTACGTTGAGCGTTCAGGCTCCGGTCAGTTTCGTTGTGTATCCAGACTCCGGTTATTACGTTGATCGTTCAGGCACCAGTCAGTTTCGTTGAGTATCCAGACTCCGGTTATTACATTGACTGTTCAGGCCCCGGTTAGTTTCGTTGAGTATCCAAATTCCGGTTATTACGTTGAGCGTTCAGGCTCCGGTCAATTTTTTTGGGTATCCAGACTCCGGTTATTACGTTGAGCGTTCAGGCTCCGATCATTTTTGTAGAGCATCCAGACACCAGTTATTACGTTGTGCGTTCAGGCTCCGGTTATTACGTTGAATGCTCAGGCTCCGGTCAGTTTCGTCGGGTATCCAGACTCCGGTTATTACATTGAGCGTTCAGGCTCTGGTCAGTTTCGTTGGGTATCCAGACTCCGGTTATTACGTTGAATGTTCAGGCTCCGGTCAGTTAGGTTGGGTGTCCAGACTCCGGTT
This sequence comes from Lathyrus sativus, assembly GCA_963859935.3. Classification (NCBI taxonomy): domain Eukaryota; kingdom Viridiplantae; phylum Streptophyta; class Magnoliopsida; order Fabales; family Fabaceae; genus Lathyrus; species Lathyrus sativus. Next base: position 241,315,744 of record OZ012736.1, read on the forward strand.
ATTACGTTGAGCGTTCAGGCTCCGATCATTTTCATTGAGCATCATGACTCCAGTTATTACGTTGTGCGTTCAGGCTCCGATCAGTTTCGTTGGGTATCCAGACTCCGGTTATTACGTTGAGCGTTCAGGCTCCGTTCAGTTTCGTTGGGTATCCATCCTCCGGTTATTACGTTGAGCGTTCAGGCTCCGGTCAGTTTCGTTGGGTATCCACACTCCGGTTATTACGTTGAGCATTCAGGCTCCGGTCAGTTTCGTTGGGTATCCAGACTCCGGTTATTACGATGAGCGTTCAGGCTCCAGTCAGTTTCATTTGGTATCCAGACTTCAGTTATTACGTTGAGCATCCAAGCTTCGGTCAATTTCGTTGGGTATCCAAACTCCGGTTATTACGTTGAGCGTTCAGGCTCCGGTCAGTTTCATTGGGTATCCAGACTCCGGTTATTACGTTGAATGTTTAGGCTCCGGTCAGTTTTGTTTGGTATCCAGACTCCAGTTATTACATTGAGCGTTCAGGCTCCAGTCAGTTTCGTTGGGTATCCAGACTCCGGTTATTACATTGAGCGAGCAGGCTCCGGTCAGTTTCGTTGGGTATCTAGACTCCGGTTATTACGTTGAGCGTTCAGGCTCCGGTCAGTTTCGTTGAGTATCCAAATTCCGGTTATTACGTTGAGCGTTCAGGCTCCGGTCAATTTTGTTGGGTATCCAGACTCCGGTTATTACGTTGAGCGTTCAGGCTCCGATCATTTTTGTTGAGCATCCAGACACCAGTTATTACGTTGTGCGTTCAGGCTCTAGTCAGTTTTGTTGGGTATCCAGACTCCGGTTATTACGTTGAATGCTCAGGCTCCGGTCAGTTTCGTTGGGTATCCAGACTCCGGTTATTACGTTGAGCGTTCAGGCTCCGGTCAGTTTCGTTGGGTATCCAGACTCCGGTTATTACGTTGAATGTTCAGGCTCCGGTCAGTTTGGTTGGGTGTCCAGACTCCGGTTATTACGTTGAGCGTTCAAGCTCCGATCATTTTCGTTGAGCATCCAGACTCCAGTTATTACGTTGTGCGTTCAGGCTCCGATCAGTTTCGTTGGGTATCCAGACTCCGGTTATTACGTTGAGCGTTCAGGCTCCGTTCAGTTTCGTTGGGTATCTAGACTCCGGTTATTACGTTGAGCGTTCAGGCTCCAGTCAGTTTCGATGGGTATCCACACTCCGGTTATTATGTTGAGCGTTCAGGCTCTGGTCAGTTTCGTTGGGTATCCAGACTCCGGTTATTACAATGAGCGTTCAGGCTCCGGTCAGGTTCTTTTGGTATCCAGGCTTCAGTTATTACGTTGAGCATCCAGGCTCTGGTCAATTTCGTTGGGTATCGAAACTCCGGTTATTACGTTGAGCGTTCAGGCTCCGGTCAGTTTCGTTGGGTATCCAGACTCCGGTTATTACGTTGAATGTTAAGGCTCCGGTCAGTTGTGTTTGGTATCCAGACTCCAGTTATTACGTTGAGCGTTCAGGCTCCGGTCAGTTTCGTTGGGTATCCAGACTCCGGTTATTACGTTGAGCGAGCAGGCTCCGGTCAGTTTCGTTGGGTATCTAGACTCCGGTTATTACGTTGAGCGTTCAGGCTCCGGTCAGTTTCGTTGGGTATCCAGACTCCGGTTATTACGTTGAGCGTTCAGGCTCTGGTCAGTTTCGTTGGGTATCCAGACTCCGGTTTTTACGTTGAGCGTTCAGGCTCCGGTCAGTTTTGTTGGGTATCCAGACTCCGGTTATTGAGTTGAGGGTTCAGGCTCCGGTCAGTTTCGTTGGGTGTCCAGACTCCAGTTATTACATTAAGCGTTCAGGCTCCGGTCAGTTTCGTTGGGTATCCAGACTCCGGTTATTACGTTGAGCGAGCAGGCTCCGGTCAGTTTCGTTGGGTATCTAGACTCTGGTTATTATGTTGAGCGTTCAGGCTCCGGTCAGTTTTGTTGGGTATCCAGACTCCGATTATTACGTTGAGCGTTCAGGCTCTGGTCAGTTTCATTGGGTATCCAGACTCCGGTTTTTACGTTGAGCGTTCAGGCTCCGGTCAGTTTCGTTGGGTATCCAGACTCTGGTTTTTAGGTTTAGATTTCAGGCTCCGGTCAGTTTCGTTGGGTATCCAGACTCCAGTTATTACGTTGTGCGTTCAGGCTCCGGTCAGTTTCGTTGGGTATCCAGACTCCGGTTATTACGTTGAGCGTTCAGGCTCCGGTCAGTTTCGTTGGGTGTCCTGACTCCGGTTATTACGTTGTGCGTTCATGCTCCGGTCAGTTTTGTTGGGTATCCAGACTCCGGTTTTTACGTTAAGCGTTCAGGCTCCGGTCAGTTTCGTTGGGTATCCAGACTCCGGTTATTACGTTGAGCGTTCAGGCTCTGGTCAGTTTCGTTGGGTATCCAGACTCCGGTTATTACGTTGAGCGTTCAGGCTCTGGTCAGTTTTGTTGGATATCCAGACTCTGGTTTTTACGTTGAGACTTCAGGCTCCGGTCAGTTTCGTTGGGTATCCAGACTCCAGTTATTACGTTGTGCGTTCAGGCTCCGGTCAGTTTTGTTGGGTATCCAGACTCCGGTTATTACGTTAAGCATTCAGGCTCCGGTCAGTTTCGTTGGGTGTCCTGACTCCGGTTATTACGTTGTACGTTCATGCTCCGGTCAGTTTCGTTGGGTATCCAGACTCCGGTTTTTATGTTGAGCATTCAGGCTCCGGTCAGTTTTGTTGGGTATCCAGACTCTGGTTTTTACGTTGAGCGTTCAGGCTCTGGTCAGTTTCGTTGGGTATCCAGACTCCGGTTTTTACGTTGAGCGTTCAGGCTCTGGTCAGTTTTGTTGGGTATCCAGACTCTGGTTTTTACGTTGAGCGTTCAGGCTCCGGTCAGTTTTGTTGGGTATCCAGACTCCGGTTATTACGTTAAGCGTTCAGGCTCCGGTCAGTTTCGTTGGGTATCCAGACTCCGGTTATTACGTTGGGCGTTCAGGCTCTGGTCAGTTTCGTTGGGTATCCAGACTCTCGTTTTTACGTTGAGCGTTCAGGCTCCGGTCATTTTTGTTGGGTATCCAGACTCTGGTTTTTACGTTGAGCGTTCAGGCTCCGGTCAGTTTTGTTGGGTATCCAGACTCCGGTTATTACGTTAAGCGTTCAGGCTCCGGTCAGTTTCGTTGGGTATCCAGACTCCGGTTATTACGTTGAGCGTTCAGGCTCCGGTCAGTTTCATTTGGTATCCAGACTTCAGTTATTACGTTGAGCATCCAGGCTTCGGTCAATTTCGTTGGGTATCCAAACTCCGGTTATTACGTTGAGCGTTCAGGCTCCGGTCAGTTTCATTGGGTATCCAGACTCCGGTTATTACGTTGAATGTTTAGGCTCCGGTCAGTTTTGTTTGGTATCCAGACTCCAGTTATTACATTGAGCGTTCAGGCTCCGGTCAGTTTCGTTGGGTATCCAGACTCCGGTTATTACATTGAGCGAGCAGGCTCCGGCCAGTTTCGTTGGGTATCTAGACTCCGGTTATTACGTTGAGCGTTCAGGCTCCGGTCAGTTTCGTTGAGTATCCAAATTCCGGTTATTACGTTGAGCGTTCAGGCTCCGGTCAATTTTGTTGGGTATCCAGACTCCGGTTATTACGTTGAGCGTTCAGGCTCCGATCATTTTTGTTGAGCATCCAGACACCAGTTATTACGTTGTGCGTTCAGGCTCTAGTCAGTTTTGTTGGGTATCCAGACTCCGGTTATTACGTTGAATGCTCAGGCTCCGGTCAGTTTCGTTGGGTATCCAGACTCCGGTTATTACGTTGAGCGTTCAGGCTCCGGTCAGTTTCGTTGGGTATCCAGACTCCGGTTATTACGTTGAATGTTCAGGCTCCGGTCAGTTTGGTTGGGTGTCCAGACTCCGGTTATTACGTTGAGCGTTCAAGCTCCGATCATTTTCGTTGAGCATCCAGACTCCAGTTATTACGTTGTGCGTTCAGGCTCCGATCAGTTTCGTTGGGTATCCAGACTCCGGTTATTACGTTGAGCGTTCAGGCTCCGTTCAGTTTCGTTGGGTATCTAGACTCCGGTTATTACGTTGAGCGTTCAGGCTCCAGTCAGTTTCGATGGGTATCCACACTCCGGTTATTATGTTGAGCGTTCAGGCTCTGGTCAGTTTCGTTGGGTATCCAGACTCCGGTTATTACAATGAGCGTTCAGGCTCCGGTCAGGTTCTTTTGGTATCCAGGCTTCAGTTATTACGTTGAGCATCCAGGCTCTGGTCAATTTCGTTGGGTATCGAAACTCCGGTTATTACGTTGAGCGTTCAGGCTCCGGTCAGTTTCGTTGGGTATCCAGACTCCGGTTATTACGTTGAATGTTAAGGCTCCGGTCAGTTGTGTTTGGTATCCAGACTCCAGTTATTACGTTGAGCGTTCAGGCTCCGGTCAGTTTCGTTGGGTATCCAGACTCCGGTTATTACGTTGAGCGAGCAGGCTCCGGTCAGTTTCGTTGGGTATCTAGACTCCGGTTATTACGTTGAGCGTTCAGGCTCCGGTCAGTTTCGTTGGGTATCCAGACTCCGGTTATTACGTTGAGCGTTCAGGCTCCGGTCAGTTTTGTTGGGTATCCAGACTCCGGTTATTACGTTAAGCGTTCAGGCTCCGGTCAGTTTCGTTGGGTATCCAGACTCCGGTTATTACGTTGAGCGTTCAGGCTCCGGTCAGTTTCATTTGGTATCCAGACTTCAGTTATTACGTTGAGCATCCAGGCTTCGGTCAATTTCGTTGGGTATCCAAACTCCGGTTATTACGTTGAGCGTTCAGGCTCCGGTCAGTTTCATTGGGTATCCAGACTCCGGTTATTACGTTGAATGTTTAGGCTCCGGTCAGTTTTGTTTGGTATCCAGACTCCAGTTATTACATTGAGCGTTCAGGCTCCGGTCAGTTTCGTTGGGTATCCAGACTCCGGTTATTACATTGAGCGAGCAGGCTCCGGCCAGTTTCATTGGGTATCTAGACTCCGGTTATTACGTTGAGCGTTCAGGCTCCGGTCAGTTTCGTTGAGTATCCAAATTCCGGTTATTACGTTGAGCGTTCAGGCTCCGGTCAATTTTGTTGGGTATCCAGACTCCGGTTATTACGTTGAGCGTTCAGGCTCCGATCATTTTTGTTGAGCATCCAGACACCAGTTATTACGTTGTGCGTTCAGGCTCTAGTCAGTTTTGTTGGGTATCCAGACTCCGGTTATTACGTTGAATGCTCAGGCTCCGGTCAGTTTCGTTGGGTATCCAGACTCCGGTTATTACGTTGAGCGTTCAGGCTCCGGTCAGTTTCGTTGGGTATCCAGACTCCGGTTATTACGTTGAATGTTCAGGCTCCGGTCAGTTTGGTTGGGTGTCCAGACTCCGGTTATTACGTTGAGCGTTCAAGCTCCGATCATTTTCGTTGAGCATCCAGACTCCAGTTATTACGTTGTGCGTTCAGGCTCCGATCAGTTTCGTTGGGTATCCAGACTCCGGTTATTACGTTGAGCGTTCAGGCTCCGTTCAGTTTCGTTGGGTATCTAGACTCCGGTTATTACGTTGAGCGTTCAGGCTCCAGTCAGTTTCGATGGGTATCCACACTCCGGTTATTATGTTGAGCGTTCAGGCTCTGGTCAGTTTCGTTGGGTATCCAGACTCCGGTTATTACAATGAGCGTTCAGGCTCCGGTCAGGTTCTTTTGGTATCCAGGCTTCAGTTATTACGTTGAGCATCCAGGCTCTGGTCAATTTCGTTGGGTATCGAAACTCCGGTTATTACGTTGAGCGTTCAGGCTCCGGTCAGTTTCGTTGGGTATCCAGACTCCGGTTATTACGTTGAATGTTAAGGCTCCGGTCAGTTGTGTTTGGTATCCAGACTCCAGTTATTACGTTGAGCGTTCAGGCTCCGGTCAGTTTCGTTGGGTATCCAGACTCCGGTTATTACGTTGAGCGAGCAGGCTCCGGTCAGTTTCGTTGGGTATCTAGACTCCGGTTATTACGTTGAGCGTTCAGGCTCCGGTCAGTTTCGTTGGGTATCCAGACTCCGGTTATTACGTTGAGCGTTCAGGCTCTGGTCAGTTTCGTTGGGTATCCAGACTCCGGTTTTTACGTTGAGCGTTCAGGCTCCGGTCAGTTTTGTTGGGTATCCAGACTCCGGTTATTGAGTTGAGGGTTCAGGCTCCGGTCAGTTTCGTTGGGTGTCCAGACTCCAGTTATTACGTTAAGCGTTCAGGCTCCGGTCAGTTTCGTTTGGTATCCAGACTCCGGTTATTACGTTGAGCGAGCAGGCTCCGGTCAGTTTCGTTGGGTATCTAGACTCTGGTTATTATGTTGAGCGTTCAGGCTCCGGTCAGTTTTGTTGGGTATCCAGACTCCGATTATTACGTTGAGCGTTCAGGCTCTGGTCAGTTTCATTGGGTATCCAGACTCCGGTTTTTACGTTGAGCGTTCAGGCTCCGGTCAGTTTCGTTGGGTATCCAGACTCTGGTTTTTAGGTTTAGATTTCAGGCTCCGGTCAGTTTCGTTGGGTATCCAGACTCCAGTTATTACGTTGTGCGTTCAGGCTCCGGTCAGTTTCGTTGGGTATCCAGACTCCGGTTATTACGTTGAGCGTTCAGGCTCCGGTCAGTTTCGTTGGGTGTCCTGACTCCGGTTATTACGTTGTGCGTTCATGCTCCGGTCAGTGTCGTTGGGTATCCAGACTCCGGTTTTTACGTTGAGCGTTCAGGCTCCGGTCAGTTTTGTTGGGTATCCAGACTCTGGTTTTTACATTGAGCGTTCAGGCTCTGGTCAGTTTCGTTGGGTATCCAGACTCCGGTTTTTACTTTGAGCGTTCAGGCTCCGGTCAGTTTTGTTGGGTATCCAGACTCTGGTTTTTACATTGAGCGTTCAGGCTCCAGTCAGTTTTGTTGGGTATCCAGACTCCGGTTATTACGTTAAGCGTTCAGGCTCCGGTCAGTATCGTTGGGTATCCAGACTCCGGTTATTACATTGAACGTTGAGGCTCTGGTCAGTTTCGTTGGGTATCCAGACTCTGGTTTTTACGTTGAGCGTTCAGGCTCCGGTCAGTTTTGTTGGGTATCCAGACTCTGGTTTTTACGTTGATCGTTCAGGCTCCGGTCAGTTTTGTTGGGTATCCAGACTCCGGTTATTACGTTAAGCGTTCAGGCTCCGGTCAGTTTCGTTGGGTATCCAGACTCTGGTTATTACGTTGAGCGTTTAGGCTCCGGTCAGTTTCGTTGTGTATCCAGACTCCGGTTATTACGTTGATCGTTCAGGCTCCAGTCAGTTTCGTTGAGTATCCAGACTTCGGTTATTAGATTGAGTGTTCAGGCTCCGGTTAGTTTCATTGAGTATCCAAATTCCGATTATTACATTGAGCGTTCAGGCTCCGGTCAATTTTGTTGGGTATCCAGACTCCGGTTATTACGTTGAGCGTTCAGGCTCCGATCATTTTTGTTGAGCATCCAGAAACCAGTTATTACGTTGTGCGTTCAGGCTCCGGTCAGTTTCATTGGGTATCCAGACTCCGGTTATTACGTTGAATGCTCAGGCTCCGGTCAGTTTCGTTGGGTGTCCAGACTCCGGTTATTACGTTGAGCGTTTAGGCTCCGGTCAGTTTCGTTGGGTATCTAGACTCTGGTTATTACGTTAAACGTTCAGGCTCCGGTCAATTTCGTTGGGTATCCAGACTCCGGTTATTACGTTGAGCGTTTAGGCTCCGGTCAGTTTTGTTTGGTATCCAGACATCAGTTATTACGTTGAACATCCAGGCTCCGGTCAATTTCGTTGGGTATCTAGACTCCGGTTATTACGTTGAGCGTTCAGGCTCCGGTCAGTTTCGTTAGGTATCCAGACTCCGGTTATTACGTTGAATGTCCAGGCTCCGGTCAGTTTGGTTGGGTGTCCAGACTCCGGTTATTACGTTGAGCGTTCAGGCTCAGATCATTTTCGTTGAGCATCCAGACTCCAGTTATTACATTGTGCGTTCAGGCTCCGATCAGTTTCGTTGGGTATCCAGACTCCGGTTATTATGTTGAGCGTTCAGGCTCCGTTCAGTTTCGTTGGGTATCCACACTCTGGTTATTAGGTTGAGCGTTCAAGCTCCGGTCAGTTTCGTTGTGTATCCAGACTCCAGTTATTACGTTGTGCGTTCAGGGTCCGATCAGTTTCGTTGTGTATCCAGACTCCGGTTATTACGTTGAGCGTTCGGGCTCGGGTCAGTTTCGTTGGGTATCCAGACTCTGGTTATTACTTTGAGCGTTCAGGCTCCGTTTAGTTTCGTTGGGTATCCAGACTCCGGTTATTACGTTGTGCGTTCAGGCTCCGGTCAGTTTCGTTGTGTATCCAGACTCCGGTTATTACGTTGATCGTTCAGGCTCCAGTCAGTTTTGTTGAGTATCCAGACTCCGGTTATTACATTGACCGTTCAGGCTCCGGTTAGTTTCGTTGAGTATCCAGACTCCGGTTATTACGTTGAACGTTCAGGCTCCAGTCAGTTTTGTTGGGTATCCAGACTCAGGTTTTTACGTTTAGCGTTCAGGCCCTTGTCAGTTTCGTTGGGTATCCAGACTCCGGTTTTTACGTTGAGCGTTCAGGCTCCGGTCAGTTTTGTTGGGTATCCAGACTCCGATTATTACGTTGAGGGTTCAGGCTCCGGTCAGTTTCGTTGGGTATCTAGACTCCCGTTATTACGTTAAACGTTCAGGCTCCGGTCAGTTTCGTTGAGTATCCAAATTCCGGTTATTACGTTGAGCGTTCAGGCTCCGGTCAATTTTGTTGGGTATCCAGACTCCGGTTATTACGTTGAGCGTTCAGGCTCCGATCATTTTTGTTGAGCATCCAGACACCAGTTATTATGTTGTGCGTTCAGGCTCCGGTCAGTTTCGTTGGGTATCCAGACTCCGGTTATTACGTTGAATGCTCAGGCTCCGGTCAGTTTCGTTGGGTGTCCAGACACCGGTTATTACGTTGAGCGTTTAGGCTCCGGTCAGTTTCGTTGGGTATCTAGACTCCAGTTATTACGTTAAACATTCAGGCTCAGGTCAATTTCGTTGGGTATCCAGACTCCGGTTATTACGTTGAGCGTTTAGGCTCCTGTCAGTTTCGTTGAGTATCCAGACTTCGGTTATTAGATTGAGTGTTCAGGCTCCGGTTAGTTTCATTGAGTATCCAAATTCCGATTATTACGTTGCGCGTTCAGGCTCCGGTCAATTTTGTTGGGTATCCAGACTCCGGTTATTACGTTGAGCGTTCAGGCTCCGATCATTTTTGTTGAGCATCCAGAAACCAGTTATTACGTTGTGCGTTCAGGCTCCGGTCAGTTTCATTGGGTATCCAGACTCCGGTTATTACGTTGAATGCTCAGGCTCCGGTCAGTTTCGTTGGGTGTCCAGACTCCGGTTATTACGTTGAGCGTTTAGGCTCCGGTCAGTTTCGTTGGGTATCTAGACTCTGGTTATTACGTTAAACGTTCAGGCTCTGGTCAATTTCGTTGGGTATCCAGACTCCGGTTATTACGTTGAGCGTTTAGGCTTCGGTCAGTTTCGTTTGGTATCCAGACATCAGTTATTACGTTGAACGTCCAGGCTCCGGTCAATTTCGTTGGGTATCTAGACTCCGGTTATTACGTTGAACGTTCAGGCTCCGGTCAGTTTCGTTAGGTATCCAGACTCCGGTTATTACGTTGAATGTCCAGGCTCCGGTCAGTTTGGTTGGGTGTCCAGACTCCGGTTATTACGTTGAGCGTTCAGGCTCAGATCATTTTCGTTGAGCATCCAGACTCCAGTTATTACATTGTGCGTTCAGGCTCCGATCAGTTTCGTTGGGTATCCAGACTCCGGTTATTATGTTGAGCGTTCAGGCTCCGTTCAGTTTCGTTGGGTATCCACACTCTGGTTATTACGTTGAGCGTTCAAGCTCCGGTCAGTTTCGTTGTGTATCCAGACTCCAGTTATTACGTTGTGCGTTCAGGGTCCGGTCAGTTTCGTTGTGTATCCAGACTCCGGTTATTACGTTGAGCGTTCGGGCTCGGGTCAGTTTCGTTGGGTATCCAGACTCCGGTTATTACTTTGAGCGTTCAGGCTCCGTTTAGTTTCGTTGGGTATCCAGACTCCGGTTATTACGTTGTGCGTTCAGGCTCCGGTCAGTTTCGTTGTGTATCCAGACTCCGGTTATTACGTTGATCGTTCAGGCTCCAGTCAGTTTCGTTGAGTATCCAGACTCCGGTTATTACATTGAGCGTTCAGGCTCCGGTTAGTTTCGTTGAGTATCCAGACTCCGGTTATTACGTTGAACGTTCAGGCTCCAGTCAGTTTTGTTGGGTATCCAGACTCCGGTTTTTACGTTTAGCGTTCAGGCCCTTGTCAGTTTCGTTGGGTATCCAGACTCCGGTTTTTACGTTGAGCGTTCAGGCTCCGGTCAGTTTTGTTGGGTATCCAGACTCCGATTATTACGTTGAGGGTTCAGGCTCCGGTCAGTTTCGTTGGGTATCTAGACTCCCGTTATTACGTTAAACGTTCAGGCTCCGGTCAGTTTCGTTGAGTATCCAAATTCCGGTTATTACGTTGAGCGTTCAGGCTCCGGTCAATTTTGTTGGGTATCCAGACTCCGGTTATTACGTTGAGCGTTCAGGCTCCGATCATTTTTGTTGAGCATCCAGACACCAGTTATTACGTTGTGCGTTCAGGCTCCGGTCAGTTTCGTTGGGTATCCAGACTCCGGTTATTACGTTGAATGCTCAGGCTCCGGTCAGTTTCGTTGGGTGTCCAGACACCGGTTATTACGTTGAGCGTTTAGGCTCCGGTCAGTTTCGTTGGGTATCTAGACTCCAGTTATTACGTTAAACATTCAGGCTCAGGTCAATTTCGTTGGGTATCCAGACTCCGGTTATTACGTTGAGCGTTTAGGCTCCTGTCAGTTTCGTTTGGTATCCAGACTTCAGTTATTACATTGAGCGTCCAGGCTCCGGTCAGTTTCGTTGGGTATCCAGACTCCGATTATTACGTTGAGCGTTCAGGCTCCGATCAGTTTCGTTGGTTATCCAGACTCCGGTTATTACGTTGAATGTTCATGCTCCGATCAGTTTGTTTGGGTGTCCAGACTCCGGTTATTACGTTGAGCGTTCAGGCTCCAATCATTTTCGTTGAGCATCCAGACTCCAGTTATTACGTTGTGCGTTCAGGCTCCGATCCGTTTCGTTGGGTATCCAGACTCCGGTTATTACGTTGAGCGTTCAGGCTCCATTCAGTTTCGTTGGGTATCCAGACTCCGGTTATTACGTTGAGCGTTCAGGCTCCGGTCAGTTTCGTTGGGTATCCACACTCCGGTTATTACTTTGAGCGTTCAGGCTCCGGTCAGTTTCGTTGGGTATCCAGACTCCGGTTATTACGTTGAGCGTTCAGGCTACGGTCAATTTCGTTTGGTATCCAAACTTCAGTTATTACGTTGAGCATCCAGGCTCCGGTCAATTTCGTTGGGTATCCAAACTCCGGTTATTACGTTGAGCGTTCAGGCTCCGGTCAGTTTTGTTGGGTATCCAGACCCCGGTTATTAAGTTGAATGTTCAGGCTCCGGTCAGTTTTGTTGGGTATCCAGACTCCAGTTATTACGTTGAGCGTTCAGGCTCCGGTCAGTTTCTTGGGTATCCAGACTCCGGTTATTACGTTGAGCTTTCAGGCTCCGGTCAGTTTCGTTGGGTATCCAGACTCCGGTTATTACGTTGAGCGTTCAGGCTCTGGTCAGTTTCGTTGGGTATCCAGACTCCGGTTTTTACGTTGAGCGTTCAGGCTCCGGTCAATTTTGTTGGGTATCCAGACTCCGGTTATTGAGTTGAGGGTTCAGGCTCCGGTCAGTTTCATTGGGTATCCAGATTCCGGTTATCACGTTAAGCGTTCAGGCTCCGGTCAGTTTCGTTGGGTATCCAGACTCCGGTTATTACCTTGAGCGAGCAGGCTCCGGTCAGTGTCGTTGGGTATCTAGAATCCGGTTATTATGTTGAGCGTTCAGGCTCCGGTCAGTTTCGTTGGGTATCCAGACTCCGATTATTACGTTGAGCGTTCAGGCTCTGGTCAGTTTCGTTGGGTATCCAGACTCCGGTTTTTACGTTGAGCGTTCAAGCTCCGGTTAGTTTTGTTGGGTATCCAGACTCTGGTTTTTACGTTGAGCGTTCAGGCTCCGGTCAGTTTTGTTGGGTATCCAGACTCCGGTTATTACGTTAAGCGTTCAGGCTCCGGTCAGTTTCGTTGGGTATCCAGACTCCGGTTATTACGTTGAGCGTTTAGGCTCCGGTCAGTTTCGTTGGGTATCTAGACTCTGATTATTACGTTAAACATTCAGGCTCCGGTCAATTTCGTTGGGTATCCAGACTCCGGTTATTACGTTGAGCGTTTAGGCTCCGGTCAGTTTCGTTTGGTATCCAGACTTCAGTTATTACGTTGAGCGTCCAGGCTCCGGTCAGTTTCGTTGGGTATCTAGACTCCGGTTATTACGTTGAGCGTTCAGGCTCCGGTCAGTTTCTTTGGGTATCCAGACTCCGGTTATTACGTTGAATGTTCAGGCTCCGGTCAGTTTGGTTGGGTGTCCAGACTCCGGTTATTACGTAGAGCGTTCAGGCTCCAATCATTTTCGTTGAGCATCCAGACTCCAGTTATTACATTGTGCGTTCAGGCTCCGATCAGTTTCGTTGGGTATCCAGACTCCGGTTGTTACGTTGAGCATTCAGGCTCCGTTCAGTTTCGTTGGGTATCCAGACTCCTGTTATTACGTTGAGCGTTCAGGCTCCGGTCAGTTTCGTTGTGTATCCAGACTCCAGTTATTACGTTGTGCGTTCAGGGTCCGGTCAGTTTCGTTGTGTATCCAGACTCCGGTTATTATGTTGAGCGTTAAGGCTCCAGTCAATTTCGATGGGTATCCAGACTCCGGTTATTACGTTGAGCGTTCAGGCTCCGTTTAGTTTTGTTGGGTATCCAGACTCCGGTTATTACGTTGTGCGTTCAGGCTTCGGTCAGTTTCGTTGTGTATCCAGACTCCGGTTATTACGTTGATCGTTCAGGCTCCAGTCAGTTTCGTTGAGTATCCAGACTCCGGTTATTACATTGAGCGTTTAGGCTCCCGTTAGTTTCGTTGAGTATCTAGACTCCGGTTATTACGTTGAACGTTCAGGCTCCGGTCAGTTTTGTTGGGTATCCAGACTCCGGTTATTACGTTTAGTGTTCAGGCCCTTGTCAGTTTCGTTGGGTATCCAGACTCTGGTTTTTACGTTGAGCGTTCAGGCTCCGGTCAGTTTTGTTGGGTATCCAGACTTCGGTTATTACGTTGAGGGTTCAGGCGCCGGTCAGTTTCGTTGGGTATCTAGACTCCGTTTATTACGTTAAACGTTCAGGCTCCGGTCAGTTTCGTTGGGTAACCAGACTCCGGTTATTAGGTTGAATGTTCAGGCTTCGATCAGTTTCGTTGGGTGTCCAGACTCCGGTTATTACGTTGAGCGTTCAGGCTCCGATCATTTTCGTTGAGCATCCAGACTCTAGTTACTACGTTGTGCGTTCAGGCTCCGGTCAGTTTCATTGGGTATCCAGACTCCGGTTATTACGTTGAGCGTTCAGGCTCTGGTCAGTTTCGTTGGGTGTCCTGACTCCGGTTATTACGTTGTGCGTTCATGCTCCGGTCAGTTTCGTTGGGTATCCAGACTCCGGTTTTTACGTTGAGCGTTCAGGCTCCGGTCAGTTTTGTTGGGTATCCAGACTCCGGTTATTACGTTGTGCGTTCAGGCTTCGGTCAGTTTCGTTGTGTATCCAGACTCCGGTTGTTACGTTGATCGTTCAGGCTCCAGTCAGTTTCGTTGAGTATCCAGACTCCGGTTATTACATTGAGCGTTTAGGCTCCGGTTAGTTTCGTTGAGTATCCAGACTCCGGTTATTACGTTGAACGTTCAGGCTCCGGTCAGTTTTGTTGGGTATCCAGACTCCGGTTATTACGTTTAGCGTTCAGGCCCTTGTCAGTTTCGTTGGGTATCCAGACTCTGGTTTTTACGTTGAGTGTTCAGGCTCCGGTCAGTTTTGTTGGGTATCCAGACTCCGGTTATTACGTTGAGGGTTCAGGCTCCGGTCAGTTTCGTTGGGTATCTAGACTCCGTTTATTACGTTAAACGTTCAGGCTCCGGTCAGTTTCGTTGGGTATCCAGACTCCGGTTATTACGTTGAATGTTCAGGCTCCGGTCAGTTTCGTTGGGTGTCCAGACTCCGGTTACTACGTTGTGCGTTCAGGCTCCGGTCAGTTTCATTGGGTATCCAGACTCCGGTTATTACGTTGAGCGTTCAGGCTCTGGTCAGTTTCGTTGGGTGTCCTGACTCCGGTTATTACGTTGTGCGTTCATGCTCTGGTCAGTTTCGTTGGGTATCCAGACTCCGGTTTTTACGTTGAGCGTTCAGGCTCCGGTCAGTTTTGTTGGGTATCCAGACTCTGGTTTTTACGTTGAGCATTCAGGCTCTGGTCAGTTTCGTTGGGTATCCAGACTCCGGTTTTTAAGTTGAGCGTTCAGGCTACGGTCAGTTTTGTTGGGTATCCAAACTCTGGTTTTTATGTTGAGCGTTCAGGCTCCGGTCAGTTTTGTTGGGTATCCAGACTCCGGTTATTACGTTAAGCGTTCAGGCTCCGGTCAGTTTCGTTGCGTATCCAGACTCCGGTTATTACGTTGAGCGTTCAGGCTCTGGTCAGTTTCTTTGGGTATCCAGACTCTGGTTTTTACGTTGAGCGTTCAGGCTCCGGTCAGTTTTGTTGGGTATCCAGACTCTGGTTTTTACGTTGAGCGTTCAGGCTCCGGTCAGTTTTGTTGGGTATCTAGACTCCGGTTATTACGTTAAGCGTTCAGGCTCCGGTCAGTTTCGTTGGGTATCCAGACTCCGGTTATTACGTTGAGCGTTTAGGCTCCGGTCAGTTTCGTTGGGTATCTAGACTCTGATTATTACGTTAAACATTCAGGCTTCGGTCAATTTCGTTGGGTATCCAGATTCCGGTTATTATGTTGAGCGTTTAGGCTCCGGTCAGTTTCGTTTGGTATCCAGACTTCAGTTATTACGTTGAGCGTCCAGGCTCCGGTCAGTTTCGTTGGGTATCTAGACTCCGGTTATTACGTTGAATGTTCAGGCTCCGGTCAGTTTGGTTGGGTGTCCAAACTCCGGTTATTACGTAGAGCGTTCAGGCTCCGATCATTTTCGTTGAGGATCCAGACTCCAGTTATTACGTTGTGCGTTCAGGCTCCGATCAGTTTCGTTGGGTATCCAGACTCCGGTTGTTACGTTGAGCGTTCAGGCTCCGTTCAGTTTCGTTGGGTATCCAGACTCCTGTTATTACATTGAGCGTTCAGGCTCCGGTCAGTTTCGTTGTGTATCCAGACTCCAGTTATTACGTTGTGCGTTCAGGGTCCGGTCAGTTTCGTTGTGTATCCAGACTCCGGTTATTACGTTGAGTGTTAAGGCTCCGGTCAATTTCGTTAGGTATCCAGACTCCGGTTATTACGTTGAGCGTTCAGGCTCCGTTTAGTTTCGTTGGGTATCCAGACTCCGGTTATTACGTAGTGCGTTCAGGCTTCGGTCAGTTTCGTTGTGTATCCCGACTCCGGTTATTACGTTGATCGTTCAGGCTCCAGTCAGTTTCGTTGAGTATCCAGACTCCGGTTATTACATTGAGCGTTTAGGCTCCGGTTAGTTTCGTTGAGTATCTAGACTCCGGTTATTACGTTGAACGTTCAGGCTCCGGTCAGTTTTGTTGGGTATCCAGACTCCGGTTATTACGTTTAGCATTCAGGCTCCGGTCAGTTTTGTTGGGTATCCAGACTCCGGTTATTACGTTGAGGGTTCAGGCTCCGGTCAGTTTCGTTGGGTATCTAGACTCCGTTTATTACGTTAAACGTTCAGGCTCCGGTCAGTTTCGTTGGGTATCCAGACTCCGGTTATTACGTTGAATGTTCAGGCTCGGATCAGTTTCGTTGGGTGTCCAGACTCCGGTTATTACGTTGAGCGTTCAGGCTCCGATCATTTTCGTTGAGCATCCAGACTCTAGTTACTACGTTGTGCGTTCAGGCTCTGGTCAGTTTCTTTGGGTATCCGGACTCTGGTTTTTACGTTGAGCGTTCAGGCTCCGGTCAGTTTTGTTGGGTATCCAGACTCCGGTTATTACGTTGTGCGTTCATGCTCCGGTCAGTTTCGTTGGGTATCCAGACTCCGGTTTTTACGTTGAGCGTTCAGGCTCCGGTCAGTTTTGTTGGGTATCCAGACTCCGGTTATTACGTTGAGCGTTTAGGCTCCGGTCAGTTTCGTTGGGTATCTAGACTCTAATTATTACGTTAAGCGTTCAGGCTCCGGTCAATTTCGTTGGGTATCCAGATTCCGATTATTACGTTGAGCGTTTAGGCTCCGGTCAGTTTCGTTTGGTATCCAGACTTCAGTTATTACGTTGAGTGTCCAGGCTCCGGTCAGTTTCGTTGGGTATCTAGACTCCGGTTATTACGTTGAGCGTTCAGGCTCCGGTCAGTTTCGTTGGGTATCCAGACTCCGGTTATTACGTTGAATGTTCAGGCTCCGGTCAGTTTGGTTGGGTGTCCAGACTCCGGTTATTATGTAGAGCGTTCAGGTTCCGATCATTTTCGTTGAGCATCCAGACTCCAGTTATTACGTTGTGCGTTCAGGCTCCGATCAGTTTCGTTGGGTATCCTGACTCCGGTTATTACGTTGAGCGTTCAGGCTCCGTTCAGTTTCGTTGGGTATCCAGACTCCGGTTATTATGTTGAGCGTTCAGGCTCCGGTCAGTTTCGTTGTGTATCCAGACTCCAGTTATTACGTTGTGCGTTCAGGGTCCGGTCAGTTTCGTTGTATATCCAGACTCCGGTTATTACGTAGAGCGTTCAGGCTCCGATCATTTTCGTTGAGCATCCAGACTCCAGTTATTACGTTGTGCGTTCAGGCTCCGATCAGTTTCTTTGGGTATCCAAACTCCGGTTATTACGTTGAGCGTTCAGGCTCCGTTCAGTTTCGTTGGGTATCCAGACTCCGGTTATTACGTTGAGCGCTCAGGCTCCGTTTAGTTTCGTTGGGTATCCAGACTCCGGTTAATACGTTGTGCGTTCAGGCTTCGGTCAGTTTCGTTGTGTATCTAGACTCCGATTATTACGTTGATCATTCAGGCTCCAGTCAGTTTCGTTGAGTATCCAGACTCCGGTTATTACATTAAACGTTTAGGCTCCGGTTAGTTTCGTTGAGTATCCAGACTCCGGTTATTACGTTGAACGTTCAGGCTCCGGTCACTTTTGTTGGGTATCGAGACTCCGGTTATTACGTTTAGCGTTCAGGCCCTTGTCAGTTTCGTTGGGTATCCAGACTCTGGTTTTTACGTTGAGCGTTCAGGCTCCGGTCAGTTTTGTTGGGTATCTAGACTCCGGTTATTACGTTGAGGGTTCAGGCTCCGGTCAGTTTCGTTGGGTATCTAGACTCCATTTATTACGTTAAACGTTCAGGCTCCGGTCAGTTTTGTTGGGTATCCAGACTCCGGTTATTACGTTGAATGTTCAGGCTCCGGTCAGTTTCGTTGGGTGTCCAGACTCCAGATATTACGTTGAGCGTTCAGGCTCCGATCATTTTCGTTGAGCATCCAGACTCTAGTTACTACGTTGTGCGTTCAGGCTCCGGTCAGTTTCATTGGGTATCCAGACTCCGGTTATTACGTTGAGCGTTCAGGCTCTGGTCAGTTTCGTTGGGTGTCCTGACTCCGGTTATTACGTTGTGCGTTCATGCTCCGGTCAGTTTCGTTGGGTATCCAGACTCCGGTTTTTACGTTGAGCGTTCAGGCTCCGGTCAGTTTTGTTGGGTATCTAGACTCTGGTTTTTACGTTGAGCGTTCAGGCTCTGGTCAGTTTCGTTGGGTATCCAGACTCCGGTTTTTACGTTGAGCGTTCAGGCTCCGGTCAGTTTTGTTGGGTATCCAAACTCTGGTTTTTATGTTGAGCGTTCAGGCTCCGGTCAGTTTTGTTGGGTATCCAGACTCCGGTTATTACGTTAAGCGTTCAGGCTCCGGTCAGTTTCGTTGGGTATCCAGACTCCGGTTATTACGTTGAGCGTTCAGGCTCTGGTCAGTTTCTTTGGGTATCCAGACTCTGGTTTTTACGTTGAGCGTTCAGGCTCCGGTCAGTTTTGTTGGGTATCTAGACTCTGGTTTTTACGTTGAGCGTTCAGACTCCGGTCAGTTTTGTTGGGTATCCAGACTCCGGTTATTACGTTAAGCGTTCAGGCTCCGATCAGGTTCGTTGGGTATCCAGACTCCGGTTATTACGTTGAGCGTTTAGGCTCCGGTCAGTTTCGTTGGGTATCTAGACTCTGATTATTACGTTAAACATTCAGGCTCCGGTCAATTTCGTTGGGTATCCAGACTCCGGTTATTACGTTGAGCGTTTAGGCTCCGGTCAGTTTCGTTTGGTATCCAGACTTCAGTTATTACGTTGAGCGTCCAGGCTCCGGTCAATTTCGTTGGGTATCTAGACTCCGGTTATTACGTTGAGCGTTCAGGCTCCAGTCAGTTTCGTTGGGTATCCAGACTCCGGTTATTACGTTGAATGTTCAGGCTCCGGTCAGTTTGGTTGGGTGTCCAGACTCCGGTTATTACGTTGAGCGTTCAGGCTCCGATCATTTTCGTTGAGCATCCAGACTCCAGTTATTACGTTGTGCGTTCAGGCTCCGATCAGTTTCGTTGCGTATCCAGACTCCGGTTATTACGTTGAGCGTTCAGGCTCCGTTCAGTTTCGTTGGGTATCCAGACTCCGGTTATTACGTTGAACGTTCAGGCTCCGGTCAGTTTCGTTGTGTATCCAGACTCCAGTTATTACGTTGTGCGTTCAGGGTCCGGTCAGTTTCGTTGTGTATCCAGACTCCGGTTATTACGTTGAGCGTTCAGGCTCCGGTCAATTTCGTTGGGTATCCAGACTTCGGTTATTACGTTGAGCGTTCAGGCTCCGTTTAGTTTCGTTGGGTATCCAGACTCCAGTTATTACGTTGTGCGTTCAGGCTTCGGTCAGTTTCGTTGTGTATCCAGACTCCGGTTATTACGTTGATCGTTCAGGCTCTAGTCAGTTTCGTTGAGTATCCAGACTCCGGTTATTACATTGAGCGTTTAGGCTCCGGTTAGTTTCGTTGAGTATCCAGACTCCGGTTATTACGTTGAACGTTCAGGCTCCGGTCAGTTTTGTTGGGTATCCAGACTCCGGTTATTACGTTTAGCGTTCAGGCCCTTGTAAGTTTCGTTGGGTATCCAGAATCTGGTTTTTACGTTGAGCGTTCAGGCTCCGGTCAGTTTTGTTGGGTATCCAGACTCCGGTTATTACGTTGAGGGTTCAGGCTCCGGTCAGTTTCGTTGGGTATCTAGACTCCGGTTATTACGTTAAGCGTTCAGGCTCCGGTCAGTTTCGTTGGGTATCCAGACTCCGGTTATTACGTTGAATGTACAGGCTCTGGTCAGTTTCGTTGGGTGTCCAGACTCCGGTTATTACGTTGAGCGTTCAGGCTCCGATCATTTTTGTTGAGCATCCAGACTCTAGTTACTATGTTGTGCATTCAGTCTCCGGTCAGTTTCGTTGGGTATCCAGACTCCGGTTATTACGTTGAGCGTTCACGCTCTGGTCAGTTTCGTTGGGTGTCCTGACTCCGGTTATTACGTTGTGCGTTCATGCTCCGGTCAGTTTCGTTGGGTATCCAGACTCCGGTTTTTACGTTGAGCGTTCAGGCTCCGGTCAGTTTTGTTGGGTATCCAGACTCTGGTTTTTACGTTGAGCGTTCAAGCTCTGGTCAGTTTCGATGGGTATCCAGACTCCGGTTTTTACGTTGAGCGTTCAGGCTCCGGTCAGTTTTGTTGGGTATCCAAACTCTGGTTTTTACGTTGAGCGTTCAGGCTCCGGTCAGTTTTGTTGGGTAACCAGACTCCGGTTATTACGTTAAGCGTTCAGGCTCCGGTCAGTTTCGTTGGGTATCCAGACTCCGGTTATTACGTTGAGCGTTCAGGCTCTGGTCAGTTTCTTTGGGTATCCAGACTCTGGTTTTTACGTTGAGCGTTCAGGCTCCGGTCAGTTTTGTTGGGTATCCAGACTCTGGTTTTTACGTTGAGCGTTCAGGCTCCGGTCAGTTTTGTTGGGTATCCAGACTCTGGTTTTTACGTTGAGCGTTCAGGCTCCGGTCAGTTTTGTTGGGTACCCAGACTCCGGTTATTACGTTGAGTGTTCAGGCTCCGGTCAGTTTCGTTGTGTATCCAGACTTCGGTTATTACGTTGATCGTTCAGGCTCCAGTCAGTTTCGTTGAGTATCCAGACTCCGGTTATTACATTGAGCGTTTAGGCTCCGGTTAGTTTCGTTGAGTATCCAGACTCCGGTTATTACGTTGAACGTTCAGGCTCCGGTCAGTTTTGTTGGGTATCCAGACTCCGGTTATTACGTTTAGCGTTCAGGCCCTTGTAAGTTTCGTTGGGTATCCAGAATCTGGTTTTTACGTTGAGCGTTCAGGCTCCGGTCAGTTTTGTTGGGTATCCAGACTCCGGTTATTACGTTGAGGGTTCAGGCTCCGGTCAGTTTCGTTGGGTATCTAGACTCCGGTTATTACATTAAACGTTCAGGCTCCGGTCAGTTTCGTTGGGTATCCAGACTCCGGTTATTACGTTGAATGTTCAGGCTCCGGTCAGTTTCGTTGGGTATCGAGACTCCGGTTATTACGTTGAGCGTTCAGGCTCTGGTTAGTTTCGTTGGGTGTCCTGAATCCGGTTATTACGTTGTGCGTTCATGCTCCGGTCAGTTTCGTTGGGTATCCAGACTCCGGTTTTTACGTTGAGCGTTCAGGCTCCGGTCAGTTTTGTTGGGTATCCAGACTCTGGTTTTTACGTTGAGCGTTCAGGCTCTGGTCAGTTTCGTTGGGTATCCAGACTCCGGTTTTTACGTTGAGCGTTCAGGCTCCGGTCAGTTTTGTTGGGTATCCAAACTCTGGTTTTTACGTTGAGCGTTCAGGCTCCGGTCAGTTTTGTTGGGTATCCAGACTCCGGTTATTACGTTAAGCGTTCAGGCTCCGGTCAGTTTCTTTGGGTATCCAGACTCCGGTTATTACGTTGAGCGTTCAGGCTCTGGTCAGTTTCTTTGGGTATCCAGACTCTGGTTTTTACGTTGAGCGTTCAGGCTCCGGTCAGTTTTGTTGGGTATCCAGACTCTGGTTTTTACGTTGAGCGTTCAGGCTCCGGTCAATTTTGTTGGGTATCCAGACTCTGGTTATTACGTTGAGTGTTCAGGCTCCGGTCAGTTTCGTTGTGTATCCAGACTCCGATTATTACCTTGATCGTTCAGGCTCCAGTCAGTTTCGTTGAGTATCCAGACTCCGGTTATTACATTGAGTGTTCAGGCTCCGGTTAGTTTCGTTGAGTATCCAAATTTCGGTTATTATGTTGAGCGTTCAGGCTCCGGTCAATTTTGTTGGGTATCCAGACTCCGGTCATTACGTTGAGCGTTCAGGCTCCGATCATTTTCGTTGAGCATCCAGACACCAGTTATTACGTTGTGCGTTCAGGCTCCGGTCAGTTTCGTTGGGTATCTAGACTCCGGTTATTACGTTGAATGTTCAGGCTCTGGTCAGTTTCGTTGGGTGTCCTTACTCCGGTTATTACGTTGTGCGTTCATGCTCTGGTCAGTTTCGTTGGGTATCCAGACTCCGGTTATTACGTTGAGCGAGCAGGTTCCGGTCAGTTTCATTGGGTATCTAGACTCCGGTTATTACGTTGAGCGTTCAGGCTCCGGTTAGTTTCGTTAGGTATCTAGACTCCGGTTATTATGTTGAGCGTTCAGGCTCTGGTCAGTTTCGTTGGGTATCCAGACTCATGTTTTTACGTTGAACGTTCAGGCTCCGGTCAGTTTTGCTGGGTATCCAGACTCCGGTTATTAAGTTAAGGGTTCAGGCTCCGGTCAGTTTCGTTGGGAATCCAGACTCCGGTTATTACATTGAGCGTTCAGGGTCCGGTCAGTTTCGTTGGGTATCCAGACTCCTGTTATTACGTTGATCGTTCAGGCTCCAGTCAGTTTCGTTGGGTATCCAGACTCCGGTTATTACGTTGAGTGTTCAGGCTCCGGGCAGTTTCGTTGGGTATCCAGACTCCGGTTATTACGTTGAGCGTTCAGGGTCCGGTCATTTACGTTGAGCATCCAGACTCCAGTTATTACGTTGTGCGTTCAGGGTCCGGTCAGTTTCGTTTAGTATTAAGACTCCAGTTATTACGTTGAGCGTTCGGGTTCCGGTGAGTTTCGTTGGGTATCCAGACTCCGGTTATTACGTTGAGCGTTCAGGCTCCGCTCAGTTTCGTTGTGTATCCAGACTCCGGTTATTACGTTGAGCGATCAGGCTCAGATCAATTTCGTTGTGTATCCAGACTCCAGTTATTACGTTGATCGTTCAGGCTCCAGTCAGTTTCGTTGTGTATCCAGATTCCAGTTATTACGTTGAGCGTTCAGGCTCCGGTCAGTTTCGTTGAGTATCCAGATTCCAGTTATTACGTTTAGCCTTCAGGCTCCGGTCAATTTCGTTGGGTATCCAGACTCTGGTTATGACGTTGAACGTTCAGGCTCCGGTCAGTTATGTTGGGTATCCAGACTCCGGTTATTACGTTAAGCGTTCAGGCTCCGGTCAGTTTCGTTGGGTATCCAGACTCCGGTTATTACGTTGAGCGTTCAGGCTCCGGTCAGTTTCGTTGGGTATCCAGACTCCGGTTATTACATTAATCGTTCAGGCTCTAGTCAGTTTTGTTGAGTATCCAGACTCCGGTTATTACATTGAGTGTTCAGGCTCCGGTTAGTTTCGTTGAGTATCCAAATTCCGGTTATTTCGTTGAGCGTTCAGGCTCCGGTCAATTTTGTTGGGTATCCAGACTCGGGTTATTACGTTGAGCGTTCAGGCTCCGATCATTTTCGTTGAGCATCCAGACACCAGTTATTACGTTGTGCGTTCAGGCTCCGGTTAGTTTCGTTAGGTATCCAGACTCCGGTTATTACGTTGAATGTTTAGGCTTCGGTCAGTTTCGTTGGGTGTCCAGACTCCGGTTATTACGTTGAGCGCTCAGGCTCCGGTCAATTTCGTTGGGTGTCCTGACTCCGGTTATTACGTTGTGCATTCATGCTCCGGTCAGTTTCGTTGGGTATCCAGACTCCGGTTATTACGTTGAGCGAGCAGGTTCCGGTCAGTTTCGTTGGGTATCTAGACTCCGGTTATTACGTTGAGCGTTCAGGCTCCGGTCAGTTTCGTTGGGTATCCAAACTCCGGTTATTATGTTGAGCGTTCAGGCTCTGGTCAGTTTCGTTGGGTACCCAGACTCCGGTTTTTACGTTGAGCGTTCAGGCTCCGGTCAGTTTTGTTGGGTATCCAGACTCCGGTTATTAAGTTAAGGGTTCAGGCTCCGGTCAGTTTCGTTGGGTATCCAGACTCTGGTTATTACATTGAGCGTTCAGGGTCCGGTCAGTTTCGTTGGGTATCCAGACTCCTGTTATTACGTTGATCGTTCAGGCTCCAGTCAGTTTCGTTGGGTATCCAGACTCCGGTTATTACGTTGAGTGTTCAGGCTCCGGTCAGTTTCGTTGCGTATCCAGACTCCGGTTATTACGTTGAGCGTTCACGTTCTGGTCATTTACGTTGAGCATCCAGACTCCAGTTATTATATTGTGCGTTCAGGGTCCGGTCAGTTTCGTTGAGTATCAAGACTCCGGTTATTACGTTGAGCGTTCGGGCTCCGGTCAGTTTCGTTGGGTATCCAGACTCCGGTTATTACGTTGAGCGTTCAGGCTCCGGTCAGTTTCGTTGTGTACCCAGACTCCGGTTATTACGTTGAGCGATCAGGCTCCGATCAATTTCGTTATGTATCCAGACTCCAGTTATTACGTTGATCGTTCAGGCTCCAGTCAGTTTTGTTGAGTATCTAGACTTTGGTTATTACGTTGAGCGATCAGGCTCCGGTCAGTTTCGTTGAATATCCAGATTTTGGTTATTACGTTGAGCCTTCAGGCTCCGGTCAATTCCGTTGGGTATCCAGACTCTAGTTATTACGTTGAATGTTCAGGCTCCGGTCAGTTATGTTGGGTATCTAGACTCCGGTTATTACATTGAGCGTTCAGGCCCTAGTCAGTTTCGTTGGGTATCAAGACTCCGGTTATTATATTGAGCGTTCAGGCTCTGGTCAGTTTCGTTGGGTATCCAGACTCCGGTTTTTACGTTGAGTGTTCAGGCTCCGGTCAGTTTTGTTGGGTATCCAGCCTCTGGTTTCTACGTAGAGCGTTCAGGCTCCGGTCAGTTTCGTTGAGTATCCAGACTCCGGTTTTTACGTTGAGCGTTCAGGCTCCGGTCAGTTTCGTTGGGTATCCAGACTCCGGTTTTTACGTTGAGCGTTCAGGCTCCGGTCAGTTTTGTTGGGTATCCAGACTCCGGTTATTACGTTAAGCGTTCAGGCTCCGGTCAGTTTCGTTGGGTATCCAGACTCCGGTTATTACGTTAAGCGTTCAGGCTCCAGTCAGTTTTGTTGGGTATCCAGACTCTGGTTTTTACGTTGAGCGTTCAGGCTCCGGTCAGTTTTGTTGGGTATCCAGACTCCGGTTATTACGTTAAGCGTTCAGGCTCCGGTCAGTTTCGTTGGGTATCCAGACTCCGGTTATTACGTTGAGCGTTCAGGCTCCGGTCAGTTTCGTTGGGTATCCAGACTCTGGTTATTACGTTGATCGTTCAGGCTCTAGTCAGTTTCGTTGAGTATCCAGACTCCGATTATTACATAGAGTCTTCAGGCTCCGGTTAGTTTTGTTGAGTATCCAAATTCCGGTTATTACGTTGAGCGTTCAGGCTCCGGTCAATTTTGTTGGGTATCCAGACTCGGGTTATTACGTTGAGCGTTCAGGCTCCGATCATTTTCGTTGAGCATCCAGACACTAGTTATTACGTTGTGCGTTCAGGCTCCGGTCAGTTTCGTTAGGTATCCAGACTCCGGTTATTACGTTGAATGTTCAGGCTCCGGTCAGTTTCGTTGGGTGTCCAGACTCCAGTTATTACATTGAGCGTTGAGGCTCCGGTCAGTTTCGTTGGGTGTCCTGACTCCGGTTATTACGTTGTGCGTTCATGCTCCGGTCAGTTTCGTTGGGTATCCAGACTCCGGTTATTACGTTGAGCGAGCAGGTTCCGGTCAGTTTCGTTGGGTATCTAGACTCCGGTTATTACGTTGAGCGTTCAGGCTTCGGTCAGTTTCGTTGGGTATCCAGACTCCGGTTATTATGTTGAGCATTCAGGCTCTGGTCAGTTTCGTTGGGTACCCAGACTCCGGTTTTTACGTTGAGTGTTCAGGCTCCGGTCAGTTTTGTTGGGTATCCACACTCCGGTTATTAAGTTAAGGGTTCAGGCTCCGGTCAGTTTCGTTGGGTATCCAGACTCCGGTTATTACATTGAGCGTTCAGGGTCCGGTCAGTTTCGTTGGGTATCCAGACTCCTGTTATTACGTTGATCGTTTAGGCTCTAGTCAGTTTCGTTGGGTATCCAGACTCCGGTTATTACGTTGAGCGTTCACGCTCCGGTCATTTACGTTGAGCATCCAAACTCCAGTTATTACATTGTGCGTTCAGGGTCCGGTCAGTTTCGTTGGGTATCCAGACTCCGGTTATTACGTTGAGCGTTCAGGCTCCGGTCAGTTTCGTTGTGTATCCAGACTCCGGTTATTACGTTGAGCGATCAGGCTCCGATCAATTTCGTTATGTATCCAGACTCCAGTTATTACGTTGATCGTTCAGGCTCCAGTCAGTTTCGTTGAGTATCCAGAATTCGGTTATTACGTTGAGCGTTCAGGCTCTGGTCAGTTTCGTTGAGTATCCAGATTTCGGTTATTACGTTGAGCCTTCAGGCTCCGGTCAATTTCGTTGGGTATCCAGACTCTAGTTATTACGTTGAACGTTCAGGCTCCGGTCAGTTATGTTGGGTATCTAGACTCCGGTTATTACGTTGAGCGTTCAGGCCCTGGTCAATTTCGTTGGGTATCCAGACTCCGACTTTTACGTTGAGCGTTTAGGCTCCGGTCAGTTTTGTTGGGTATCCAGACTCCGGTTATTACGTTGAGGGTTCAGGCTCCGGTCAGTTTCGTTGGGTATCCAGACTCCGGTTACTACGTTGAGGGTTCAGACTCCGGTCAGTTTCGTTGGGTATCCAGACTCCGGTTATTACATTGAGCGTTTAGGCTCCGGTCAGTTTCGTTGGGTATCCAGACTCCAGTTATTACGTTGAGCGTTCAGGCTCTGGTCAGTTTCTTTGTGTATCCAGACTCCAGTTATTACGTTGTGTGTTCAGGGTCCGGTCAGTTTCGTTGGGTATGCAGACTCCGGTTATTACGTTGAGCGTTCAGGCTCTGGTCAATTTCGTTGGGTATCCAGACTCCGGTTATTACGTTGAGCGTTCAGACTCCGGTTAGTTTCGTTGAGTATCCAGACTCCGGTAATTACATTGAGCGTTCAGGCTCCGGTCAGTTTTGTTGGGTATCCAGACTCCGGTTATTACGTTGAGGGTTCAGGCTCCGGTCAGTTTCGTTGGGTATCTAGACTCCGGTTATTACATTGAGCGTTCAGGCTCCGGTCAGTTTCGTTGGGTATCCAGACTCCAGTTTCTACGTTGAGCGTTCAGGCTCCGGTCAGTTTCGTTGGGTATCCAGACTCTGGTTATTACGTTGAGCGTTCAGGCTCCGGTCATTTTCGTTGAGCATCCAGACTCCAGTTATTACGTTATCCATTCAGGGTCTGGTCAGTTTCGTTGGGTATCCAGACTCCGGTTATTACGTTGAGCGTTCAGGCTCCGGTCAGTTTCGTTGGGTATCCAGACTCCGGTTATTACGTCGAGCGTTCAGGCTCCGGTCAGTTTCGTTGTGTATCCAGACTCCGGTTATTACGTTGAGCGTTCAGGCTCTGGTCAGTTTCGTTGGTTATCCAGACTCCGGTTATTACGTTGAGCGTTCAGGCTCCGGTCAGTTTCGTTGTGTATCCAGACTCTGGTTATTACGTTGATCGTTTAGGCTCCGGTCAGTTTCGTTGGGTATCCAGACTCCGGTTATTACGTTTAGAGTTCAGGGTCCGGTCAGTTTCGTTGCATATCCAGACTCTGGTTATTACGTTAGACGTTCAAGCTCCGGTCAGTTTCGTTGTGTATCCAGACTCCAGTTATTACATTGTGCGTTCAGGGTCCGGTCAGTTTCGTTGGGTATCCAGACTCCGGTTATTACGTTGAGCGTTCAGGCTCTGGTCAGTTTCGTTGGGTATCCAGACTCCGGTTATTACGTTGAGCGTTCAGGATCCGGTTAGTTTTGTTGAGTATCCAGACTCCGGTTATTACGTTGAGCGTTCAGGCTCCGGTCAGTTTCGTTGTGTATCCAGACTCTGGTTATTACGTTGATCGTTCAGGCTCCGGTCAGTTTCGTTGAGTATCCAGACTCCGGTTATTACATTGAGTGTTCAGGCTCCGGTCAGTTTCGTTGGGTATCCAGACTCCGGTTATTACGTTGAGCGTTCAGGCTTCGGTCAATTTCGTTGGGTATCCAGACTTCGGTTATTACATTGAGCGTTCAGGCTCCGGTCATTTTCGTTGAGCATCCAGACTCCAGTTATTACGTTGTGCGATCAGGCTCCGGTCAGTTTCGTTGGGTATCCAGACTCCAGTTATTACGTTGTGCGAACAGGCTCCGGTCAGTTTCGTTGGGTATCCAGACTCCAGTTATTACGTTGAGCGTTCAGGCCCTGGTCAATTTTGTTGGGTATCCAGACTCCGGTTATTACGTTGAGGGTTCAGGCTCCGGTTAGTTTCATTGGGTATCCAGACTCCGGTTTTTACATTGAGTGTTCAGGCTCTGGTCAGTTTTGTTGGGTATCCAGACTCTGGTTTTTACGTTGAGTGTTCAGGCTCCGGTCAGTTTTGTTGGGTATCCAGACTCCGATTATTACGTTAAGCGTTCAGGCTCCGGTCAGTTTCGTTGGGTATCCAGACTCCGGTTATTACGTTGAGCGTTCAGGCTCTGGTCAGTTTCGTTGGGTATCCAGACTCTGGTTTTTACGTTGAGATTTCAGGCTCCGGTCAGTTTCGTTGGGTTTCCAGACTCCGGTTATTACGTTGAGCGTTTAGGCTCCAGTCAGTTTTGTTGGGTATCCAGACTCCGTTTATTACGTTAAACGTTCAGGCTCCGGTCAATTTTGTTGGGTATCCAGACTCCGGTTATTACATTGAGCGTTTAGGCTCCGGTCAGTTTCGTTTGGTATCCAGACTTCAGTTATTACGTTGAGCGTCCAGGCTCCGGTCAGTTTCGTTGGGTATCCAGACTCCGGTTATTACGTTGAGCATTCAGGCTCCGGTCAGGTTCGTTGGGTATCCAGACTCCGGTTATTACGTTGAATGTTTAGGCTCCGGTCAGTTTGGTTGGGTGTCCAGACTCCGGTTATTACGTTGAGCGTTCAAGCTCCGATCATTTTCGTTGAGCATCCAGACTCCAGTTATTACGTTGTGTGTTCAAGCTCCGGTCAGTTTCGTTGGGTATCCAGACTCCGATTATTACGTTGAGCGTTCAGGCTCCGTTCAGTTTCGTTGAGTATCCAGACTCCGGTTATTACGTTGAGCGGTCAGGCTCCGGTCAGTTTCGTTGTGTATCCAGACTCCAGTTATTACGTTGTGCGTTCAGGGTCCGGTCAGTTTCGTTGGGTATCCAGACTCCGCTTATTATGTTGAGCGTTCGGGCTCCGGTCAGTTTCGTTGGGTATCCAGACTCCGGTTATTACGTTGAGCGTTCAGGCTCCGTTTAGTTTCGTTATGTATCCAGACTCCGGTTATTACGTTGTGCGTTCAGGCTCCGGTCAGTTTCTTTGTGTATCCAGACTCCGGTTATTACGTTGATCGTTCAGGCTCCAGTCAGTTTCGTTGAGTATCCAGACTCCGGTTATTACGTTGAACGTTCAGGTTCCGGTCAGTTTTGTTGGGTATCCAGACTCCGGTTATTACGTTTAGCGTTCAGGCCCTGGTCAGTTTCGTTGGGTATCCAGACTCCGGTTTTTACGTTGAGCGTTCAGGCTCCGGTCAGTTTTGTGGGGTATCCAAACTCCGGTTATTACGTTGAGGGTTCAGGCTCCGGTCAGTTTCGTTGGGTATCCAGACTCCGGTTATTACATTGAGCGTTCAGGCTCCGGTCAGTTTCGTTGGGTATCCAGACTCCGGTTATTACGTTGAGCGTTCAGGCTCCGGTCAGTTTCATTGTGTATCCAGACTCCGATTATTACGTTGATCGTTCACGCTCCAGTCAGTTTCGTTGAGTATCCAGACTCCGGTTATTACATTGAGTGTTCAGGCTCCAGTTAGTTTCGTTGAGTATCCAGATTCCGGTTATTACGTTGAGCGTTCAGGCTCCGGTCAATTTCGTTGGGTATCCAGACTCCGGTTATTACGTTGAGCGTTCAGGCTCCGATCATTTTCGTTGAGGATCCAGACACCAGTTATTAGGTTGTGCATTCAGTCTCCGGTCAGTTTCGTTGGGTATCCAGACTCCGGTTATTACGTTGAATGTTCAGGCTCCGGTCAGTTTCGTTGGGTGTCCATACTCCGGTTATTACATTGAGCGTTCAGACTCCAATCATTTTCGTTGAGCATCCAGACTCCAGTTATTACGTTGTGCGTTCAGGCTCCGGTCAGTTTCGTTGGGTATCCAGACTCCGGTTATTACGTTGAATGTTCAGGCTCGGGTCAGTTTCGTTGGGTATCCAGACTCCGGTTATTACGTTGAGCGTTCAGGCTCCGGTCCGTTTCGTTGTGTATCCTGACTCCTGTTATTACGTTGAGCGTTCAGGCTCTGGTCAGTTTCGTTGGTTATCCAGACTCCGGTTATTACGTTGAGCGTTCAGGCTCCGGTCAGTTTCGTTGTGTATCCAGACTCTGGTTATTACGTTGATCGTTCAGGCTCCGGTCAGTTTCGTTGGGTATCCAGACTCCGGTTATTACATTTAGCGTTCAGGGTCCGGTCAGTTTTGTTGCATATCCAGACTCTGGTTATTACGTTTGACGTTCAGGCTCCGGTCAGTTTCGTTGTGTATCCAGACTCCAGTTATTACATTGTGCGTTCAGGGTCCGGTCAGTTTCGTTGGGTATCCAGACTCCGGTTATTACGTTGAGCGTTCAGGCTCTGGTCAGTTTCGTTGGGTATCCAGACTCCGGTTATTACGTTGAGCGTTCAGGCTTCGGTCAGTTTCGTTGGGTATCCAGACTCTGGTTATTACGTTGAACGTTCAGGCTCTGGTAAGTTTCGTTGAGTATCCAGATTCCGGTTATTACGTTGAGCGTTCAGGCTCCGGTCAGTTTCGTTGGGTATCCAGACTCCGGTTATTACATTGAGTGTTCAGGCTCCGGTCAGTTTCGTTGGGTATCCAGACTCCGGTTATTACGTTGAGCGTTCAGGCTTCGGTCAATTTCGTTGGGTATCCAGACTCCGGTTATTACGTTGAGCGTTCAGGCTCCGGTCATTTTCGTTGAGCATCCAGACTCCAGTTATTACGTTGTGCGATCAGGCTCCGGTCAGTTTCGTTAGGTATCCAGACTCCAGTTATTACGTTGAGCGTTCAGGCCCTGGTCAGTTTTGTTGGGTATACAGACTCCGGTTTTTACGTTGAGCGTTCAGGCTCCGGTCAGTTTTGTTGGGTATCCAGACTACGGTTATTACGTTGACGGTTCAGGCTCCGGTTAGTTTCATTGGGTATCCAGACTCCGGTTTTTACATTAAGCGTTCAGGCTCTGGTCAGTTTTGTTGGGTATCTAGACTCTGGGTATTACATTGAGCGTTCAGGCTCTGGTCAGTTTCGTTGGGTATCCAGACTCTGGTTTTTACGTTGAGATTTCAGGCTCCGGTCAGTTTCGTTGGGTTTCCAGACTCCGGTTATTACGTTGAGCGTTTTGGCTCCAGTCAGTTTTGATGGGTATCCAGACTCCGGTTATTACGTTAAACGTTCAGGCTCCGGTCAATTTTGTTGGGTATCCAGACTCCGGTTATTACGTTGAGCGTTTAGGCTCCGGTCAGTTTCGTTTGGTATCTAGACTTCAGATATTACGTTGAGCGTCCAGGCTCCGGTCAGTTTCGTTGGGTATCCAGACTCCGGTTATTACATTGAGCGTTCAGGGTCCGGTCAGTTTCGTTGGGTATCCAGACTCCTGTTATTACGTTGATCGTTCAGGCTCTAGTCAGTTTCGTTGGGTATCCAGACTCCGGTTATTACGTTGAGCGTTCACGCTCCGGTCATTTACGTTGAGCATCCAAACTCCAGTTATTACATTGTGCGTTCAGGGTCCGGTCAGTTTCGTTGGGTATCCAGACTCCGGTTATTACGTTGAGCGTTCAGGCTCCGGTCAGTTTCGTTGTGTATCCAGACTCCGGTTATTACGTTGAGCGATCAGGCTCCGATCAATTTCGTTATGTATCCAGACTCCAGTTATTACGTTGATCGTTCAGGCTCCAGTCAGTTTCGTTGAGTATCCAGAATTCGGTTATTACGTTGAGCGTTCAGGCTCTGGTCAGTTTCGTTGAGTATCCAGATTTCGGTTATTACGTTGAGCCTTCAGGCTCCGGTCAATTTCGTTGGGTATCCAGACTCTAGTTATTACGTTGAACGTTCAGGCTCCGGTCAGTTATGTTGGGTATCTAGACTCCGGTTATTACGTTGAGCGTTCAGGCCCTGGTCAATTTCGTTGGGTATCCAGACTCCGACTTTTACGTTGAGCGTTTAGGCTCCGGTCAGTTTTGTTGGGTATCCAGACTCCGGTTATTACGTTGAGGGTTCAGGCTCCGGTCAGTTTCGTTGGGTATCCAGACTCCGGTTACTACGTTGAGGGTTCAGACTCCGGTCAGTTTCGTTGGGTATCCAGACTCCGGTTATTACATTGAGCGTTCAGGCTCCGGTCAGTTTCGTTGGGTATCCAGACTCCAGTTATTACGTTGAGCGTTCAGGCTCTGGTCAGTTTCTTTGTGTATCCAGACTCCAGTTATTACGTTGTGTGTTCAGGGTCCGGTCAGTTTCGTTGGGTATGCAGACTCCGGTTATTACGTTGAGCGTTCAGGCTCTGGTCAATTTCGTTGGGTATCCAGACTCCGGTTATTACGTTGAGCGTTCAGACTCCGGTTAGTTTCGTTGAGTATCCAGACTCCGGTAATTACATTGAGCGTTCAGGCTCCGGTCAGTTTTGTTGGGTATCCAGACTCCGGTTATTACGTTGAGGGTTCAGGCTCCGGTCAGTTTCGTTGGGTATCTAGACTCCGGTTATTACATTGAGCATTCAGGCTCCGGTCAGTTTCGTTGGGTATCCAGACTCCAGTTTCTACGTTGAGCGTTCAGGCTCCGGTCAGTTTCGTTGGGTATCCAGACTCTGGTTATTACGTTGAGCGTTCAGGCTCCGGTCATTTTCGTTGAGCATCCAGACTCCAGTTATTACGTTATCCATTCAGGGTCTGGTCAGTTTCGTTGGGTATCCAGACTCCGGTTATTACGTTGAGCGTTCAGGCTCCGGTCAGTTTCGTTGGGTATCCAGACTCCGGTTATTACGTCGAGCGTTCAGGCTCCGGTCAGTTTCGTTGTGTATCCAGACTCCGGTTATTACGTTGAGCGTTCAGGCTCTGGTCAGTTTCGTTGGTTATCCAGACTCCGGTTATTACGTTGAGCGTTCAGGCTCCGGTCAGTTTCGTTGTGTATCCAGACTCTGGTTATTACGTTGATCGTTTAGGCTCCGGTCAGTTTCGTTGGGTATCCAGACTCCGGTTATTACGTTTAGAGTTCAGGGTCCGGTCAGTTTCGTTGCATATCCAGACTCTGGTTATTACGTTAGACGTTCAAGCTCCGGTCAGTTTCGTTGTGTATCCAGACTCCAGTTATTACATTGTGCGTTCAGGGTCCGGTCAGTTTCGTTGGGTATCCAGACTCCGGTTATTACGTTGAGCGTTCAGGCTCTGGTCAGTTTCGTTGGGTATCCAGACTCCGGTTATTACGTTGAGCGTTCAGGATCCGGTTAGTTTTGTTGAGTATCCAGACTCCGGTTATTACGTTGAGCGTTCAGGCTCCGGTCAGTTTCGTTGTGTATCCAGACTCTGGTTATTACGTTGATCGTTCAGGCTCCGGTCAGTTTCGTTGAGTATCCAGACTCCGGTTATTACATTGAGTGTTCAGGCTCCGGTCAGTTTCGTTGGGTATCCAGACTCCGGTTATTACGTTGAGCGTTCAGGCTTCGGTCAATTTCGTTGGGTATCCAGACTTCGGTTATTACGTTGAGCGTTCAGGCTCCGGTCATTTTCGTTGAGCATCCAGACTCCAGTTATTACGTTGTGCGATCAGGCTCCGGTCAGTTTCGTTGGGTATCCAGACTCCAGTTATTACGTTGTGCGAACAGGCTCCGGTCAGTTTCGTTGGGTATCCAGACTCCAGTTATTACGTTGAGCGTTCAGGCCCTGGTCAATTTTGTTGGGTATCCAGACTCCGGTTATTACGTTGAGGGTTCAGGCTCCGGTTAGTTTCATTGGGTATCCAGACTCCGGTTTTTACATTGAGTGTTCAGGCTCTGGTCAGTTTTGTTGGGTATCCAGACTCTGGTTTTTACGTTGAGTGTTCAGGCTCCGGTCAGTTTTGTTGGGTATCCAGACTCCGATTATTACGTTAAGCGTTCAGGCTCC
Source organism: Lathyrus sativus (assembly GCA_963859935.3). Lineage (NCBI taxonomy): Eukaryota > Viridiplantae > Streptophyta > Magnoliopsida > Fabales > Fabaceae > Lathyrus > Lathyrus sativus. The sequence continues at coordinate 241,349,481 of OZ012736.1, forward strand.
GGTCAGTTTCGTTGGGTATCCAGACTCCGGTTATTACGTTGAGCGTTCAGGCTCTGGTCAGTTTCGTTGGGTATCCAGACTCTGGTTTTTACGTTGAGATTTCAGGCTCCGGTCAGTTTCGTTGGGTTTCCAGACTCCGGTTATTACGTTGAGCGTTTAGGCTCCAGTCAGTTTTGTTGGGTATCCAGACTCCGTTTATTACGTTAAACGTTCAGGCTCCGGTCAATTTTGTTGGGTATCCAGACTCCGGTTATTACATTGAGCGTTTAGGCTCCGGTCAGTTTCGTTTGGTATCCAGACTTCAGTTATTACGTTGAGCGTCCAGGCTCCGGTCAGTTTCGTTGGGTATCCAGACTCCGGTTATTACGTTGAGCATTCAGGCTCCGGTCAGGTTCGTTGGGTATCCAGACTCCGGTTATTACGTTGAATGTTTAGGCTCCGGTCAGTTTGGTTGGGTGTCCAGACTCCGGTTATTACGTTGAGCGTTCAAGCTCCGATCATTTTCGTTGAGCATCCAGACTCCAGTTATTACGTTGTGTGTTCAAGCTCCGGTCAGTTTCGTTGGGTATTCAGACTCCGATTATTACGTTGAGCGTTCAGGCTCCGTTCAGTTTCGTTGAGTATCCAGACTCCGGTTATTACGTTGAGCGGTCAGGCTCCGGTCAGTTTCGTTGTGTATCCAGACTCCAGTTATTACGTTGTGCGTTCAGGGTCCGGTCAGTTTCGTTGGGTATCCAGACTCCGCTTATTATGTTGAGCGTTCGGGCTCCGGTCAGTTTCGTTGGGTATCCAGACTCCGGTTATTACGTTGAGCGTTCAGGCTCCGTTTAGTTTCGTTATGTATCCAGACTCCGGTTATTACGTTGTGCGTTCAGGCTCCGGTCAGTTTCGTTGTGTATCCAGACTCCGGTTATTACGTTGATCGTTCAGGCTCTAGTCAGTTTCGTTGAGTATCCAGACTCCGGTTATTACGTTGAACGTTCAGGTTCCGGTCAGTTTTGTTGGGTATCCAGACTCCGGTTATTACGTTTAGCGTTCAGGCCCTGGTCAGTTTCGTTGGGTATCCAGACTCCGGTTTTTACGTTGAGCGTTCAGGCTCCGGTCAGTTTTGTTGGGTATCCAAACTCCGGTTATTACGTTGAGGGTTCAGGCTCCGGTCAGTTTCGTTGGGTATCCAGACTCCGGTTATTACATTGAGCGTTCAGGCTCCGGTCAGTTTCGTTGGGTATCCAGACTCCGGTTATTACGTTGAGCGTTCAGGCTCCGGTCAGTTTCATTGTGTATCCAGACTCCGATTATTACGTTGATCGTTCACGCTCCAGTCAGTTTCGTTGAGTATCCAGACTCCGGTTATTACATTGAGTGTTCAGGCTCCAGTTAGTTTCGTTGAGTATCCAGATTCCGGTTATTACGTTGAGCGTTCAGGCTCCGGTCAATTTCGTTGGGTATCCAGACTCCGGTTATTACGTTGAGCGTTCAGGCTCCGATCATTTTCGTTGAGCATCCAGACACCAGTTATTAGGTTGTGCATTCAGGCTCCGGTCAGTTTCGTTGGGTATCCAGACTCCGGTTATTACGTTGAATGTTCAGGCTCCGGTCAGTTTCGTTGGGTGTCCATACTCCGGTTATTACATTGAGCGTTCAGACTCCAATCATTTTCGTTGAGCATCCAGACTCCAGTTATTACGTTGTGCGTTCAGGCTCCGGTCAGTTTCGTTGGGTATCCAGACTCCGGTTATTACGTTGAATGTTCAGGCTCGGGTCAGTTTCGTTGGGTATCCAGACTCCGGTTATTACGTTGAGCGTTCAGGCTCCGGTCCGTTTCGTTGTGTATCCAGACTCCGGTTATTACGTTGAGCGTTCAGGCTCTGGTCAGTTTCGTTGGTTATCCAGACTCCGGTTATTACGTTGAGCGTTCAGGCTCCGGTCAGTTTCGTTGTGTATCCAGACTCTGGTTATTACGTTGATCGTTCAGGCTCCGGTCAGTTTCGTTGGGTATCCAGACTCCGGTTATTACATTTAGCGTTCAGGGTCCGGTCAGTTTTGTTGCATATCCAGACTCTGGTTATTACGTTAGACGTTCAGGCTCCGGTCAGTTTCGTTGTGTATCCAGACTCCAGTTATTACATTGTGCGTTCAGGGTCCGGTCAGTTTCGTTGGGTATCCAGACTCCGGTTATTACGTTGAGCGTTCAGGCTCTGGTCAGTTTCGTTGGGTATCCAGACTCCGGTTATTACGTTGAGCGTTCAGGATCCGGTTAGTTTTGTTGAGTATCCAGACTCCGGTTATTACGTTGAGCGTTCAGGCTCTGGTCAGTTTTGTTGGGTATCCAGACTCCGGTTATTACGTTGAGGGTTCAGGCTCCGGTCAGTTTCGTTGGGTATCCAGACTCCGGTTATTACATTGAGTGTTCAGGCTCCGGTCAGTTTCGTTGGGTATCCAGACTCCGGTTATTACGTTGAGCGTTCAGGCTTCGGTCAATTTCGTTGGGTATCCAGACTCCGGTTATTACGTTGAGCGTTCAGGCTCCGGTCATTTTCGTTGAGCATCCAGACTCCAGTTATTACGTTGTGCGATCAGGCTCCGGTCAGTTTCGTTGGGTATCCAGACTCCAGTTATTACGTTGAGCGTTCAGGCCCTGGTCAGTTTTGTTGGGTATACAGACTCCGGTTTTTACGTTGAGCGTTCAGGCTCCGGTCAGTTTTGTTGGGTATCCAGACTACGGTTATTACGTTGACGGTTCAGGCTCCGGTTAGTTTCATTGGGTATCCAGACTCCGGTTTTTACATTAAGCGTTCAGGCTCTGGTCAGTTTTGTTGGGTATCTAGACTCTGGGTATTACGTTGAGCGTTCAGGCTCTGGTCAGTTTCGTTGGGTATCCAGACTCTGGTTTTTACGTTGAGATTTCAGGCTCCGGTCAGTTTCGTTGGGTTTCCAGACTCCGGTTATTACGTTGAGCGTTTTGGCTCCAGTCAGTTTTGATGGGTATCCAGACTCCGGTTATTACGTTAAACGTTCAGGCTCCGGTCAATTTTGTTGGGTATCCAGACTCCGGTTATTACGTTGAGCGTTTAGGCTCCGGTCAGTTTCGTTTGGTATCTAGACTTCAGATATTATGTTGAGCGTCCAGGCTCCGGTCAGTTTCGTTGGGTATCCAGACTCCGGTTATTACGTTGAGAATTCAGGCTCCGGTCAGGTTCGTTGGGTATCCAGACTCCGGTTATTACGTTGAATGTTTAGGCTCCGGTCAGTTTGGTTGGGTGTCCAGACTCCGGTTATTACGTTGAGCGTTCAAGCTCCGATCATTTTCGTTGAGCATCCAGACTCCAGTTATTACGTTGTGTGTTCAAGCTCCGGTCAGTTTCGTTGGGTATCCAGACTCCGGTTATTACGTTGAGCGTTCAGGCTCCGTTCAGTTTCGTTGAGTATCCAGACTCCGGTTATACGTTGAGCGGTCAGGCTCCGGTCAGTTTCGTTGTGTATCCAGACTCCAGTTATTACGTTGTGCGTTCAGGGTCCGGTCAGTTTCGTTGGGTATCCAGACTCCGCTTATTATGTTGAGCGTTCGGGCTCCGGTCAGTTTCGTTGGGTATCCAGACTCCGGTTATTACGTTGAGCGTTCAGGCTCCGTTTAGTTTCGTTATGTATCCATACTCCGGTTATTACGTTGTGCGTTCAGGCTCCGGTCAGTTTCGTTGTGTATCCAGACTCCGGTTATTACGTTGATCGTTCAGGCTCCAGTCAGTTTCGTTGAGTATCCAGACTCTGGTTATTACGTTGAACGTTCAGGTTCCGGTCAGTTTTGTTGGGTATCCAGACTCCGGTTATTACGTTTAGCGTTCAGGCCCTGGTCAGTTTCGTTGGGTATCCAGACTCCGGTTTTTACGTTGAGCGTTTAGGCTCCGGTCAGTTCTGTTGGGTATCCAGACTCCGGTTATTACGTTGAGGGTTCAGGCTCCGGTCAGTTTCGTTGGGTATCCAGACTCCGGTTATTACATTGAGCGTTCAGGCTCCGGTTAGTTTCGTTGGGTATCCAGACTCCGGTTATTACGTTGAGCGTTCAGGCTCCGGTCAGTTTCATTGTGTATCCAGACTCCGATTATTACGTTGATCGTTCAGGCTCCAGTCAGTTTCGTTGAGTATCCAGACTCCGGTTATTACATTGAGTGTTCAGGCTCCGGTTAGTTTCGTTGAGTATCCAGATTCTGGTTATTACGTTGAGCGTTCAGGCTCCGGTCAATTTCGTTGGGTATCCTGACTCCGATTATTAAGTTGAGCGTTCAGGCTCCGATCATTTTCGTTGAGCATCCAGACACCAGTTATTACATTGTGCGTTTAGGCTCCGGTCAGTTTCGTTGGGTATCCAGACTCCGGTTTTTACGTTGAATGTTCAGGCTCCGGTCAGTTTCGTTGGGTGTCCAGACTCCAGTTATTACGTTGAGCGTTCAGGCTCCGATCATTTTCGTTGAGCATCCAGACTCCAGTTATTACGTTGTGCGTTCAGGCTCCGGTCAGTTTCGTTGGGTATCCAGACTCCGGTTATTACGTTGAATGTTCAGGCTCGGGTCAGTTTCGTTGGGTGTCCAGACTCAGGTTATTACGTTGTGCGTTCAGGCTCCAGTCAGTTTCGTTGGGTATCCAGACTCCGGTTATTACGTTGAGCGAGCAGGCTCCGGTCACTTTCGTTGGGTATCTAGACTTCGGTTATTACGTTGAGCGTTCAGGCTCCGGTCAGTTTCGTTGGGTATCCAGACTCCGGTTATTACGTTGAGCGTTCAGGCTCCGGTCAGTTTCGTTGGGTATCCAAACTCCGGTTTTTACGTTGAGCGTTCAGGCTCCGGTCAGTTTTGTTGGGTATCCAGACTCCGGTTATTAAGTTAAGGGTTCAGGCTCCGGTCAGTTTCGTTGGGTATCCAGACTCCGGTTATTACATTGAGCGTTCAGGCTCCGGTCAGTTTCGTTGGGTATCCAGACTCCTGTTATTACGTTGATCGTTCAGGCTCCAGTCAGTTTCGTTGAGTATCCAGACTCCGGTTATCATGTTGTGCGTTCAGGGTCCGGTCAGATTCGTTGAGTATCAAGACTCCGGTTATTACGTTGAGCGTTCGGGCTCCGGTCAGTTTCGTTGGGTATCCAGACTCCGGTTATTACGTTGAGCGTTCAGGCTCCGGTCAGTTTCGTTGTGTATCCAGACTATGGTTATTACGTTGAGCGATCAGGCTCCGATCAATTTCGTTGTGTAACCAGACTCCAGTTATTACGTTGATCGTTCAGGCTCCATTCAGTTTCGTTGAGTATCCAGACTCCGGTTATTACGTTGAGCGTTCAGGCTCCGGTTAGTTTCGTTGGGTATCCAGATTCCGGTTATTTCGTCGAGCCTTCAGGCTCCGGTCAATTTTGTTGGGTATCCAGACTCCGGTTACTACGTTGAACGTTCAGGCTACGGTCAGTTATGTTGGGTATCCAGACTCCGGTTATTACGTTGAGGGTTCAGGCTCCGATCATTTTCGTTGAGCATCCAGACTCCAGTTATTACGTTGTGCGTTCAGGCTCCGGTCAGTTTCGTTGGGTATCCAGACTCCGGTTATTACGTTGAATGTTCAGGCTCGGGTCAGTTTCGTTGGGTATCCAGACTCCGGTTATTACGTTGAGCGTTCAGGCTCCGGTCCGTTTCGTTGTGTATCCAGACTCCGGTTATTACGTTGAGCGTTCAGGCTCTGGTCAGTTTCGTTGGTTATCCAGACTCTGGTTATTACGTTGAGCGTTCAGGCTCCGGTCAGTTTCGTTGTGTATCCAGACTCTGGTTATTACGTTGATCGTTCAGGCTCCGGTCAGTTTCGTTGGGTATCCAGACTCCGGTTATTACATTTAGCGTTCAGGGTCCGGTCAGTTTTGTTGAATATCCAGACTCTGGTTATTACGTTAGACGTTCAGGCTCCGGTCAGTTTCGTTGTGTATCCAGACTCCAGTTATTACATTGTGCGTTCAGGGTCCGGTCAGTTTCGTTGGGTATCCAGACTCCGGTTATTACGTTGAGCGTTCAGGCTCTGGTCAGTTTCGTTGGGTATCCAGACTCCGGTTATTACGTTGAGCGTTCAGGATCCGGTTAGTTTTGTTGAGTATCCAGACTCCGGTTATTACGTTGAGCGTTCAGGCTCCGGTCAGTTTTGTTGGGTATCCAGACTCCGGTTATTACGTTGAGGGTTCAGGCTCCGGTCAGTTTCGTTGGGTATCCAGACTCCGGTTATTACATTGAGTGTTCAGGCTCCGGTCAGTTTCGTTGGGTATCCAGACTCCGGTTATTACGTTGAGCGTTCAGGCTTCGGTCAATTTCGTTGGGTATCCAGACTCCGGTTATTACGTTGAGCGTTCAGGCTCCGGTCATTTTCGTTGAGCATCCAGACTCCAGTTATTACGTTGTGCGATCAGGCTCCGGTCAGTTTCGTTGGGTATCCAGACTCCAGTTATTACGTTGAGCGTTCAGGCCCTGGTCAGTTTTGTTGGGTATACAGACTCCGGTTTTTACGTTGAGCGTTCAGGCTCCGGTCAGTTTTGTTGGGTATCCAGACTACGGTTATTACGTTGACGGTTCAGGCTCCGGTTAGTTTCATTGGGTATCCAGACTCCGGTTTTTACATTAAGCGTTCAGGCTCTGGTCAGTTTTGTTGGGTATCTAGACTCTGGGTATTACGTTGAGCGTTCAGGCTCTGGTCAGTTTCGTTGGGTATCCAGACTCTGGTTTTTACGTTGAGATTTCAGGCTCCGGTCAGTTTCGTTGGGTTTCCAGACTCCGGTTATTACGTTGAGCGTTTTGGCTCCAGTCAGTTTTGATGGGTATCCAGACTCCGGTTATTACGTTAAACGTTCAGGCTCCGGTCAATTTTGTTGGGTATCCAGACTCCGGTTATTACGTTGAGCGTTTAGGCTCCGGTCAGTTTCGTTTGGTATCTAGACTTCAGATATTACGTTGAGCGTCCAGGCTCCGGTCAGTTTCGTTGGGTATCCAGACTCCGGTTATTACGTTGAGCATTCAGGCTCCGGTCAGGTTCGTTTGGTATCCAGACTCCGGTTATTACGTTGAATGTTTAGGCTCCGGTCAGTTTGGTTGGGTGTCCAGACTCCGGTTATTACGTTGAGCGTTCAAGCTCCGATCATTTTCGTTGAGCATCCAGACTCCAGTTATTACGTTGTGTGTTCAAGCCCCGGTCAGTTTCGTTGGGTATCCAGACTCCGGTTATTACGTTGAGCGTTCAGGCTCCGTTCAGTTTCGTTGAGTATCCAGACTCCGGTTATACGTTGAGCGGTCAGGCTCCGGTCAGTTTCGTTGTGTATCCAGACTCCAGTTATTACGTTGTGCGTTCAGGGTCCGGTCAGTTTCGTTGGGTATCCAGACTCCGCTTATTATGTTGAGCGTTCGGGCTCCGGTCAGTTTCGTTGGGTATCCAGACTCCGGTTATTACGTTGAGCGTACAGGCTCCGTTTAGTTTCGTAATGTATCCATACTCCGGTTATTACGTTGTGCGTTCAGGCTCCGGTCAGTTTCGTTGTGTATCCAGACTCCGGTTATTACGTTGATCGTTCAGGCTCCAGTCAGTTTCGTTGAGTATCCAGACTCCGGTTATTACGTTGAACGTTCAGGTTCCGGTCAGTTTTGTTGGGTATCCAGACTCCGGTTATTACGTTTAGCGTTCAGGCCCTGGTCAGTTTCGTTGGGTATCCAGACTCCGGTTTTTACGTTGAGCGTTTAGGCTCCGGTCAGTTCTGTTGGGTATCCAGACTCCGGTTATTACGTTGAGGGTTCAGGCTCCGGTCAGTTTCGTTGGGTATCCAGACTCCGGTTATTACATTGAGCGTTCAGGCTCCGGTCAGTTTCGTTGGGTATCCAGACTCCGGTTATTACGTTGAGCGTTCAGGCTCCGGTCAGTTTCATTGTGTATCCAGACTCCGATTATTACGTTGATCGTTCAGGCTCCAGTCAGTTTCGTTGAGTATCCAGACTCCGGTTATTACATTGAGTGTTCAGGCTCCGGTTAGTTTCGTTGAGTATCCAGATTCTGGTTATTACGTTGAGCGTTCAGGCTCCGGTCAATTTCGTTGGGTATCCTGACTCCGATTATTACGTTGAGCGTTCAGGCTCCGATCATTTTCGTTGAGCATCCAGACACCAGTTATTACATTGTGCGTTTAGGCTCCGGTCAGTTTTGTTGGGTATCCAGACTCCGGTTTTTACGTTGAATGTTCAGGCTCCGGTCAGTTTCGTTGGGTGTCCAGACTCCAGTTATTACGTTGAGCGTTCAGGCTCCGATCATTTTCGTTGAGCATCCAGACTCCAGTTATTACGTTGTGCGTTCAGGCTCCGGTCAGTTTCGTTGGGTATCCAGACTCCGGTTATTACGTTGAATGTTCAGGCTCGGGTCAGTTTCGTTGGGTGTCCAGACTCAGGTTATTACGTTGTGCGTTCAGGCTCCAGTCAGTTTCGTTGGGTATCCAGACTCCGGTTATTACGTTAAGCGAGCAGGCTCCGGTCACTTTCGTTGGGTATCTAGACTTCGGTTATTACGTTGAGCGTTCAGGCTCCGGTCAGTTTCGTTGGGTATCCAGACTCCGGTTATTACGTTGAGCGTTCAGGCTCCGGTCAGTTTCGTTGGGTATCCAAACTCCGGTTTTTACGTTGAGCGTTCAGGCTCCGGTCAGTTTTGTTGGGTATCCAGACTCCGGTTATTAAGTTAAGGGTTCAGGCTCCGGTCAGTTTCGTTGGGTATCCAGACTCCGGTTATTACATTGAGCGTTCAGGCTCCGGTCAGTTTCGTTGGGTATCCAGACTCCTGTTATTACGTTGATCGTTCAGGCTCCAGTCAGTTTCGTTGAGTATCCAGACTCCGGTTATCATGTTGTGCGTTCAGGGTCCAATCAGATTCGTTGAGTATCAAGACTCCGGTTATTACGTTGAGCGTTCGGGCTCCGGTCAGTTTCGTTGGGTATCCAGACTCCGGTTATTACGTTGAGCGTTCAGGCTCCGGTCAGTTTCGTTGTGTATCCAGACTATGGTTATTACGTTGAGCGATCAGGCTCCGATCAATTTCGTTGTGTAACCAGACTCCAGTTATTACGTTGATCGTTCAGGCTCCATTCAGTTTCGTTGAGTATCCAGACTCCGGTTATTACGTTGAGCGTTCAGGCTCCGGTTAGTTTCGTTGGGTATCCAGATTCCGGTTATTTCGTCGAGCCTTCAGGCTCCGGTCAATTTCGTTGGGTATCCAGACTCCGGTTACTACGTTGAACGTTCAGGCTCCGGTCAGTTATGTTGGGTATCCAGACTCCGGTTATTACGTTGAGGGTTCAGGCTCCGATCATTTTCGTTGAGGATCCAGACTCCAGTTATTACGTTGTGCATTTTGGCTCCGGTCAATTTCGTTGGGTATCCAGACTCCGGTTATTATGTTGAGCGTTCAGGCTCCGTTCAGTTTCGTTGGGTATCCAGACTCCGGTTATTATGTTGAGCGTTCGGGCTCCGGTCAGTTTCGTTGGGTATCCAGACTCCGGTTATTACGTTGAGCGTTCAGGCTCCGTTTAGTTTCGTTATGTATCCAGACTCCGGTTATTACGTTGTGCGTTCAGGCTCCGGTCAGTTTCGTTGTGTATCCAGACTCCGGTTATTACGTTGATCGTTCAGGCTCCAGTCAGTTTCGTTGAGTATCCAGACTCCGGTTATTATATTGAGTGTTCAGGCTCCGGTTAGTTTCGTTGAGTATCCAGATTCCGGTTATTACGTTGAGCGTTCAGGCTCCGGTCAATTTCGTTGGGTATCCAGACTCTGGTTATTACGTTGAGCGTTCAGGCTTCGATCATTTTCGTTGAGCATCCAAACACCAGTTATTACGTTGTGCGTTCAGGCTACGATCAGTTTCGTTGGGTATCCAGACTCCGGTTTTTATGTTGAATGTTCAGGCTCCGGTCAGTTTCGTTGGGTGTTCAGACTCCGGTTATTACGTTGAGCGTTCAGGCTCCGGTCAGTTTCGTTGGGTATCCAGACTCCGGTTATTACATTGAGCGTTCAGGTTCCGGTCAGTTTTGTTGGGTATCCAGACTCCGGTTATTACGTTGAGGGTTCAGGCTCCGGTCAGTTTCGTTGGGTATCCAGACTCCGATTATTACATTGAGCGTTCAGGCTCCGGTCAGTTTCGTTAGGTATCCAGACTCCGGTTATTACTTTGAGCGTTTAGGCTCCGGTCAGTTTCGTTGTGTATCCAGACTCCGATTATTACGTTGATCGTTCAGACTCCAGTCAGTTTCGTTGAGTATCCAGACTCCAGTTATTACATTGAGTGTTCAGGCTCCGATTAGTTTCGTTGAGTATCCAGATTCCGGTTATTATGTTGAGCGTTCAGGCTCCGGTCAGTTTCGTTGGGTATCCAGATTCTGGTTATTTCGTCGAGCCTTCAGGCTCCGGTCAATTTCGTTGGGTATCCAGACTCCGGTTATTACGTTGAACGTTCAGGCTCCGGTCAGTTATGTTGGGTATCCAGACTCCGGTTATTACGTTGAGGGTTCAGGCTCCGATCATTTTCGTTGAGCATCCAGACTCCAGTTATTACGTTGTGCATTTTGGCTCCGGTCAATTTCGTTGGGTATCCAGACTCCGGTTATTATGTTGAGCGTTCAGGCTCCGTTCAGTTTCGTTGGGTATCCAGACTCCGGTTATTATGTTGAGCGTTCGGGCTCCGGTCAGTTTCGTTGGGTATCCAGACTCCGGTTATTACGTTGAGCGTTCAGGCTCCGTTTAGTTTCGTTATGTATCCAGACTCCGGTTATTACGTTGTGCGTTCAGGCTCCGGTCAGTTTCGTTGTGTATCCAGACTCCGGTTATTACGTTGATCGTTCAGGCTCCAGTCAGTTTCGTTGAGTATCCAGACTCCGGTTATTATATTGAGTGTTCAGGCTCCGGTTAGTTTCGTTGAGTATCCAGATTCCGGTTATTACGTTGAGCGTTCAGGCTCCGGTCAATTTCGTTGGGTATCCAGACTCTGGTTATTACGTTGAGCGTTCAGGCTTCGATCATTTTCGTTGAGCATCCAAACACCAGTTATTACGTTGTGCGTTCAGGCTACGATCAGTTTCGTTGGGTATCCAGACTCCGGTTTTTATGTTGAATGTTCAGGCTCCGGTCAGTTTCGTTGGGTGTTCAGACTCCGGTTATTACGTTGAGCGTTCAGGCTCCGGTCAGTTTCGTTGGGTATCCAGACTCCGGTTATTACATTGAGCGTTCAGGTTCCGGTCAGTTTTGTTGGGTATCCAGACTCCGGTTATTACGTTGAGGGTTCAGGCTCCGGTCAGTTTCGTTGGGTATCCAGACTCCGATTATTACATTGAGCGTTCAGGCTCCGGTCAGTTTCGTTAGGTATCCAGACTCCGGTTATTACTTTGAGCGTTTAGGCTCCGGTCAGTTTCGTTGTGTATCCAGACTCCGATTATTACGTTGATCGTTCAGACTCCAGTCAGTTTCGTTGAGTATCCAGACTCCAGTTATTACATTGAGTGTTCAGGCTCCGATTAGTTTCGTTGAGTATCCAGATTCCGGTTATTATGTTGAGCGTTCAGGCTCCGGTCAGTTTCGTTGGGTATCCAGATTCTGGTTATTTCGTCGAGCCTTCAGGCTCCGGTCAATTTCGTTGGGTATCCAGACTCCGGTTATTACGTTGAACGTTCAGGCTCCGGTCAGTTATGTTGGGTATCCAGACTCCGGTTATTACGTTGAGGGTTCAGGCTCCGATCATTTTCGTTGAGCATCCAGACTCCAGTTATTATGTTGTGCATTCAGGCTCCGGTCAATTTCGTTGGGTATCCAGACTCCGGTTATTATGTTGAGCGTTCAGGCTCTGTTCAGTTTCGTTGGGTATCCAGACTCCGGTTATTATGTTGAGCGTTCGGGCTCCGGTCAGTTTCGTTGGGTATCCAGACTCCGGTTATTACGTTGAGCGTTCAGGCTCCGTTTAGTTTCGTTATGTATCCAGACTCCGGTTATTACGTTGTGCGTTCAGGCTCCGGTCAGTTTCGTTGTGTATCCAGACTCCGGTTATTACGTTGATCGTTCAGGCTCCAGTCAGTTTCGTTGAGTATCCAGACACCGGTTATTATATTGAGTGTTCAGGCTCCGGTTAGTTTCGTTGAGTATCCAGATTCCGGTTATTACGTTGAGCGTTCAGGCTCTGGTCAATTTCGTTGGGTATCCAGACTCCGGTTATTACGTTGAGCGTTCAGGCTTCGATCATTTTCGTTGAGCATCCAAACACCAGTTATTACGTTGTGCGTTCAGGCTACGATCAGTTTCGTTGGGTATCCAGACTCCGGTTTTTACGGTGAATGTTCAGGCTCCAGTCAGTTTCGTTGGGTGTCCAGACTCCGGTTATTACGTTGAGCGTTCAGGCTCCGGTCAGTTTCGTTGGGTATCCAGACTCCGGTTATTACATTGAGCGTTCAGGTTCCGGTCAGTTTTGTTGGGTATCCAGACTCCGGTTATTACGTTGAGGGTTCAGGCTCCGGTCAGTTTCGTTGGGTATCCAGACTCCGGTTATTACATTGAGCGTTCAGGCTCCGGTCAGTTTCGTTGGGTATCCAGACTCCGGTTATTACTTTGAGCGTTCAGGCTCCGGTCAGTTTCGTTGTGTATCCAGACTCCGATTATTACGTTGATCGTTCAGGCTCCAGTCAGTTTCGTTGAGTATCCAGACTCCGGTTATTACATTGAGTGTTCAGGCTCCGATTAGTTTCGTTGAGTATCCAGATTCCGGTTATTACGTTGAGCGTTCAGGCTCCGGTCAATTTCGTTGGGTATCCAGACTCCGGTTATTACGTTGAGCGTTTAGGCTCCGATCATTTTCGTTGAGCATCCAAACACCAGTTATTACGTTGTGCATTCAGGCTCCGGTCAGTTTCGTTGGGTATCCAGACTCCGGTTTTTACGTTGAATGTTCAGGCTCCGGTCAGTTTCGTTGGGTGTCCAGACTCCGGTTATTACGTTGAGCGTTCAGGCTCCGATCATTTTCGTTGAGCATCCAGACTCCAGTTATTACGTTGTGCGTTCAGGCTCCGGTCAATTTCGTTGAGTATCCAGATTCCGGTTATTACGTTGAGCGTTCAGGCTCTGGTCAATTTCGTTGGGTATCCAGACTCCGGTTATTACGTTGAGCGTTCAGGTTTCGATCATTTTCGTTGAGCATCCAAACACCAGTTATTACGTTGTGCGTTCAGGCTACGATCAGTTTCGTTGGGTATCCAGACTCCGGTTTTTACGGTGAATGTTCAGGCTCCAGTCAGTTTCGTTGGGTGTCCAGACTCCGGTTATTACGTTGAGCGTTCAGGCTCCGGTCAGTTTCGTTGGGTATCCAGACTCCGGTTATTACATTGAGCGTTCAGGTTCCGGTCAGTTTTGTTGGGTATCCAGACTCCGGTTATTACGTTGAGGGTTCAGGCTCCGGTCAGTTTCGTTGGGTATCCAGACTCCGGTTATTACATTGAGCGTTCAGGCTCCGGTCAGTTTCGTTGGGTATCCAGACTCCGGTTATTACTTTGAGCGTTCAGGCTCCGGTCAGTTTCGTTGTGTATCCAGACTCCGATTATTACGTTGATCGTTCAGGCTCCAGTCAGTTTCGTTGAGTATCTAGACTCCGGTTATTACATTGAGTGTTCAGGCTCCGTTTAGTTTCGTTATGTATCCAGACTCCGGTTATTACGTTGTGCGTTCAGGCTCCGGTCAGTTTCGTTGTGTATCCAGACTCCGGTTATTACGTTGATCGTTCAGGCTCCAGTCAGTTTCGTTGAGTATCCAGACTCCGGTTATTATATTGAGTGTTCAGGCTCCGGTTAGTTTCGTTGAGTATCCAGATTCCGGTTATTACGTTGAGCGTTCAGGCTCCGGTCAATTTCGTTGGGTATCCAGACTCTGGTTATTACGTTGAGCGTTCAGGCTTCGATCATTTTCGTTGAGCATCCAAACACCAGTTATTACGTTGTGCGTTCAGGCTACGATCAGTTTCGTTGGGTATCCAGACTCCGGTTTTTATGTTGAATGTTCAGGCTCCGGTCAGTTTCGTTGGGTGTCCAGACTCCGGTTATTACGTTGAGCGTTCAGGCTCCGGTCAGTTTCGTTGGGTATCCAGACTCCGGTTATTACATTGAGCGTTCAGGTTCCGGTCAGTTTTGTTGGGTATCCAGACTCCGGTTATTACGTTGAGGGTTCAGGCTCCGGTCAGTTTCGTTGGGTATCCAGACTCCGATTATTACATTGAGCGTTCAGGCTCCGGTCAGTTTCGTTAGGTATCCAGACTCCGGTTATTACTTTGAGCGTTCAGGCTCCGGTCAGTTTCGTTGTGTATCCAGACTCCGATTATTACGTTGATCGTTCAGGCTCCAGTCTGTTTCGTTGAGTATCCAGACTCCGGTTATTACATTGAGTGTTCAGGCTCCGATTAGTTTCGTTGAGTATCCAGATTCCGGTTATTATGTTGAGCGTTCAGGCTCCGGTCAGTTTCGTTGGGTATCCAGATTCTGGTTATTTCGTCGAGCCTTCAGGCTCCGGTCAATTTCGTTGGGTATCCAGACTCCGGTTATTACGTTGAACGTTCAGGCTCCGGTCAGTTATGTTGGGTATCCAGACTCCGGTTATTACGTTGAGGGTTCAGGCTCCGATCATTTTCGTTGAGCATCCAGACTCCAGTTATTATGTTGTGCATTCAGGCTCCGGTCAATTTCGTTGGGTATCCAGACTCCGGTTATTATGTTGAGCGTTCAGGCTCTGTTCAGTTTCGTTGGGTATCCAGACTCCGGTTATTATGTTGAGCGTTCGGGCTCCGGTCAGTTTCGTTGGGTATCCAGACTCCGGTTATTACGTTGAGCGTTCAGGCTCCGTTTAGTTTCGTTATGTATCCAGACTCCGGTTATTACGTTGTGCGTTCAGGCTCCGGTCAGTTTCGTTGTGTATCCAGACTCCGGTTATTACGTTGATCGTTCAGGCTCCAGTCAGTTTCGTTGAGTATCCAGACTCCGGTTATTATATTGAGTGTTCAGGCTCCGGTTAGTTTCGTTGAGTATCCAGATTCCGGTTATTACGTTGAGCGTTCAGACTCTGGTCAATTTCGTTGGGTATCCAGACTCCGGTTATTACGTTGAGCGTTCAGGCTTCGATCATTTTCGTTGAGCATCCAAACACCAGTTATTACGTTGTGCGTTCAGGCTACGATTAGTTTCGTTGGGTATCCAGACTCCGGTTTTTACGGTGAATGTTCAGGCTCCAGTCAGTTTCGTTGGGTGTCCAGACTCCGGTTATTACGTTGAGCGTTCAGGCTCCGGTCAGTTTCGTTGGGTATCCAGACTCCGGTTATTACATTGAGCGTTCAGGTTCCGGTCAGTTTTGTTGGGTATCCAGACTCCGGTTATTACGTTGAGGGTTCAGGCTCCGGTCAGTTTCGTTGGGTATCCAGACTCCGGTTATTACATTGAGCGTTCAGGCTCCGGTCAGTTTCGTTGGGTATCCAGACTCCGGTTATTACTTTGAGCGTTCAGGCTCCGGTCAGTTTCGTTGTGTATCCAGACTCCTATTATTACGTTGATCGTTCAGGCTCCAGTCAGTTTCGTTGAGTATCCAGACTCCGGTTATTACATTGAGTGTTTTGGCTCCGATTAGTTTCGTTGAGTATCCAGATTCCGGTTATTACGTTGAGCGTTCAGGCTCCGGTCAATTTCGTTGGGTATCCAGACTCCGGTTATTACGTTGAGCGTTTAGGCTCCGATCATTTTCGTTGAGCATCCAAACACCAGTTATTACGTTGTGCGTTCAGGCTCCGGTCAGTTTCGTTGGGTATCCAGACTCCGGTTTTTACGTTGAATGTTCAGGCTCCGGTCAGTTTCGTTGGGTGTCCAGACTCCGGTTATTACGTTGAGCGTTTAGGCTCCGATCATTTTCGTTGAGCATCCAGACTCCAGTTATTACGTTGTGCGTTCAGGCTCCGGTCAATTTCGTTGAGTATCCAGATTCCGGTTATTACGTTGAGCGTTCAGGCTCTGGTCAATTTCGTTGGGTATCCAGACTCCGGTTATTACGTTGAGCGTTCAGGCTTCGATCATTTTCGTTGAGCATCCAAACACCAGTTATTACGTTGTGCGTTCAGGCTACGATCAGTTTCGTTGGGTATCCAGACTCCGGTTTTTACGGTGAATGTTCAGGCTCCAGTCAGTTTCGTTGGGTGTCCAGACTCCGGTTATTACGTTGAGCGTTCAGGCTCCGGTCAGTTTCGTTGGGTATCCAGACTCCGGTTATTACATTGAGCGTTCAGGTTCCGGTCAGTTTTGTTGGGTATCCAGACTCCGGTTATTACGTTGAGGGTTCAGGCTCCTGTCAGTTTCGTTGGGTATCCAGACTCCGGTTATTACATTGAGCGTTCAGGCTCCGGTCAGTTTCGTTGGGTATCCAGACTCCGGTTATTACTTTGAGCGTTCAGGCTCCGGTCAGTTTCGTTGTGTATCCAGACTCCGATTATTACGTTGATCGTTCAGGCTCCAGTCAGTTTCGTTGAGTATCCAGACTCCGGTTATTACATTGAGTGTTCAGGCTCCGATTAGTTTCGTTGAGTATCCAGATTCCGGTTATTACGTTGAGCGTTCAGGCTCCGGTCAATTTCGTTGGGTATCCAGACTCCGGTTATTACGTTGAGCGTTTAGGCTCCGATCATTTTCGTTGAGCATCCAAACACCAGTTATTACGTTGTGCGTTCAGGCTCCGGTCAGTTTCGTTGGGTATCCAGACTCCGGTTTTTACGTTGAATGTTCAGGCTCCGGTCAGTTTCGTTGGGTGTCCAGACTCCGGTTATTACGTTGAGCGTTCAGGCTCCGATCATTTTCGTTGAGCATCCAGACTCCAGTTATTACGTTGTGCGTTCAGGCTCCGGTCAATTTCGTTGAGTATCCAGATTCCGGTTATTACGTTGAGCGTTCAGGCTCCGGTCAATTTCGTTGGGTATCCAGACTCCGGTTATTACGTTGAGCGTTCAGGCTTCGATCATTTTCGTTGAGCATCCAAACACCAGTTATTACGTTGTGCGTTCAGGCTACGATCAGTTTCGTTGGGTATCCAGACTCCGGTAATTACGTTGAATGTTCAGGCTCGGGTCAGTTTCGTTGGGTGTCCAGACTCAGGTTATTACGTTGTGCATTCAGGATCCAGTCAGTTTCGTTGGGTATCCAGACTCCGGTTATTACGTCGAGCGAGCAGGCTCCGGTCACTTTCGTTGGGTATCTAGACTTCGGTTATTACGTTGAGCGTTCAGGCTCCGGTCAGTTTCGTTGGGTATCCAGACTCTGGTTATTACGTTGAGCGTTCAGGCTCCGGTCAGTTTCGTTGGGTATCCAAACTTCGGTTTTTACGTTGAGCGTTCAGGCTCCGGTCAGTTTTGTTGGGTATCCAGACTCCGGTTTTTAAGTTAAGGGTTCAGGCTCCGGTCAGTTTCGTTGGGTATCCAGACTCCGGTTATTACATTGAGCGTTCAGGCTCCGCTCAGTTTCGTTGGGTATCCAGACTCCTGTTATTATGTTGATCGTTCAGGCTCCAGTCAGTTTCGTTGAGCATCCAGACTCCAGTTATCATGTTGTGCGTTCAGGGTCCGGTCAGATTCGTTGAGTATCAAGACTCCGGTTATTACGTTGAGCGTTCGGGCTCCGGTCAGTTTCGTTGGGTATCCAGACTCCGGTTATTACGTTGAGCGTTCAGGCTCCGGTCAGTTTCGTTGTGTATCCAGACTATGGTTATTACATTGAACGATCAGGCTCCGATCAATTTCGTTGTGTATCCAGACTCCAGTTATTACGTTGATCGTTCAGGCTCCAGTCAGTTTCGTTGAGTATCCAGACTCCGGTTATTACGTTGAGCGTTCAGGCTCCGGTCAGTTTCGTTGGGTATCCAGATTCCGGTTATTTCGTCGAGCCTTCAGGCTCCGGTCAATTTCGTTGGGTATCCAGACTCCGGTTATTACGTTGAACGTTCAGGCTCCGGTCAGTTATGTTGGGTATCCAGACTCCGGTTATTACGTTGAGGGTTCAGGCTCCGATCATTTTCGTTGAGCATCCAGACTCCAGTTATTACGTTGTGCGTTCAGGCTCCGGTCAATTTCGTTGGGTATCCCGACTCCGGTTATTATGTTGAGCGTTCAGGCTCCGTTCAGTTTCGTTGGGTATCCAGACTCCGGTTATTATGTTGAGCGTTCGGGCTCAGGTCAGTTTCGTTGGGTATCCAGACTCCGGTTATTACGTTGAGCATTCAGGCTCCGTTTAGTTTCGTTATGTATCCAGACTCCGGTTATTACGTTGTGCGTTCAGGCTCCGGTCAGTTTCGTTGTGTATCCAGACTCCGGTTATTACGTTGATCGTTCAGGCTCCAGTCAGTTTCGTTGAGTATCCAGACTCCGGTTATTACATTGAGTGTTCAGGCTCCGGTTAGTTTCGTTGAGTATCCAGATTCCGGTTATTACGTTGAGCGTTCAGGCTCCGGTCAATTTCGTTGGGTATCCAGACTCCGGTTATTACGTTGAGCGTTCAGGCTTCGATCATTTTCGTTGAGCATCCAAACACCAGTTATTACGTTGTGCGTTCAGGCTACGATCAGTTTCGTTGGGTATCCAGACTTCGGTTTTTACGTTGAATGTTCAGGCTCCAGTCAGTTTCGTTGGGTGTCCAGACTCCGGTTATTACGTTGAGCGTTCAGGCTCCGGTCAGTTTCGTTGGGTATCCAGACTCCGGTTATTACATTGAGCGTTCAGGTTCCGGTCAGTTTTGTTGGGTATCCAGACTCCGGTTATTACGTTGAGGGTTCAGGCTCCGGTCAGTTTCGTTGGGTATCCAGATTCCGGTTATTACATTGAGCGTTCAGGCTCCGGTCAGTTTCGTTGGGTATCCAGACTCCGGTTATTACTTTGAGCGTTCAGGCTCCGGTCAGTTTCGTTGTGTATCCAGACTCCGATTATTACGTTGATCGTTCAGGCTCCAGTCAGTTTCGTTGAGTATCCAGACTCCGGTTATTACATTGAGTGTTCAGGCTCCGATTAGTTTCGTTGAGTATCCAGATTCCGGTTATTACGTTGAGCGTTCAGGCTCCGGTCAATTTCGTTGGGTATCCAGACTCCGGTTATTACGTTGAGCGTTTAGGCTCCGATCATTTTCGTTGAGCATCCAAACACCAGTTATTACGTTGTGCGTTCAGGCTCCGGTCAGTTTCGTTGGGTATCCAGACTCCGGTTTTTACGTTGAATGTTCAGGCTCCGGTCAGTTTCGTTGGGTGTCCAGACTCCGGTTATTACGTTGAGCGTTCAGGCTCCGATCATTTTCGTTGAGCATCCAGACTCCAGTTATTACGTTGTGCGTTCAGGCTCCGGTCAATTTCGTTGAGTATCCAGATTCCGGTTATTACGTTGAGCGTTCAGGCTCTGGTCAATTTCGTTGGGTATCCAGACTCTGGTTATTACGTTGAGCGTTCAGGCTTCGATCATTTTCGTTGAGCATCCAAACACCAGTTATTACGTTGTGCGTTCAGGCTACGATCAGTTTCGTTGGGTATCCAGACTCCGGTTTTTACGGTGAATGTTCAGGCTCCAGTCAGTTTCGTTGGGTGTCCAGACTCCGGTTATTACGTTGAGCGTTCAGGCTCCGGTCAGTTTCGTTGGGTATCCAGACTCCGGTTATTACATTGAGCGTTCAGGTTCCGGTCAGTTTTGTTGGGTATCCAGACTCCGGTTATTACGTTGAGGGTTCAGGCTCCGGTCAGTTTCGTTGGGTATCCAGACTCTGGTTATTACATTGAGCGTTCAGGCTCCGGTCAGTTTCGTTGGGTATCCAGACTCCGGTTATTACTTTGAGCGTTCAGGCTCCGGTCAGTTTCGTTGTGTATCCAGACTCCGATTATTACGTTGATCGTTCAGGCTCCAGTCAGTTTCGTTGAGTATCCAGACTCCGGTTATTACATTGAGTGTTCAGGCTCCGATTAGTTTCGTTGAGTATCCAGATTCCGGTTATTACGTTGAGCGTTCAGGCTCCGGTCAATTTCGTTGGGTATCCAGACTCCGGTTATTACGTTGAGCGTTTAGGCTCCGATCATTTTCGTTGAGCATCCAAACACCAGTTATTACGTTGTGCGTTCAGGCTCCGGTCAGTTTCGTTGGGTATCCAGACTCCGGTTTTTACGTTGAATGTTCAGGCTCCGGTCAGTTTCGTTGGGTGTCCAGACTCCGGTTATTACGTTGAGCGTTCAGGCTCCGATCATTTTCGTTGAGCATCCAGACTCCAGTTATTACGTTGTGCGTTCAGGCTCCGGTCAATTTCGTTGAGTATCCAGATTCCGGTTATTACGTTGAGCGTTCAGGCTCCGGTCAATTTCGTTGGGTATCCAGACTCCGGTTATTACGTTGAGCGTTCAGGCCTCGATCATTTTCGTTGAGCATCCAAACACCAGTTATTACGTTGTGCGTTCAGGCTACGATCAGTTTCGTTGGGTATCCAGACTCCGGTTATTACGTTGAATGTTCAGGCTCGGGTCAGTTTCGTTGGGTGTCCAGACTCAGGTTATTACGTTGTGCGTTCAGGATCCAGTCAGTTTCGTTGGGTATCCAGACTCCGGTTATTACGTTGAGCGAGCAGGCTCCGGTCACTTTCGTTGGGTATCTAGACTTCGGTTATTACGTTGAGCGTTCAGGCTCCGGTCAGTTTCGTTGGGTATCCAGACTCCGGTTATTACGTTGAGCGTTCAGGCTCCGGTCAGTTTCGTTGGGTATCCAAACTTCGGTTTTTACGTTGAGCGTTCAGGCTCCGGTCAGTTTTGTTGGGTATCCAGACTCCGGTTATTAAGTTAAGGGTTCAGGCTCCGGTCAGTTTCGTTGGGTATCCAGACTCCGGTTATTACATTGAGCGTTCAGGCTCCGGTCAGTTTCGTTGGGTATCCAGACTCCTGTTATTACGTTGATCGTTCAGGCTCCAGTCAGTTTCGTTGAGCATCCAGACTCCAGTTATCATGTTGTGCGTTCAGGGTCCGGTCAGATTCGTTGAGTATCAAGACTCCGGTTATTACGTTGAGCGTTCGGGCTCCGGTCAGTTTCGTTGGGTATCCAGACTCCGGTTATTACGTTGAGCGTTCAGGCTCCGGTCAGTTTCGTTGTGTATCCAGACTATGGTTATTACATTGAACGATCAGGCTCCGATCAATTTCGTTGTGTATCCAGACTCCGGTTATTACGTTGAACGTTCAGGCTCCGGTCAGTTATGTTGGGTATCCAGACTCCGGTTATTACGTTGAGGGTTCAGGCTCCGATCATTTTCGTTGAGCATCCAGACTCCAGTTATTACGTTGTGCGTTCAGGCTCCGGTCAATTTCGTTGGGTATCCCGACTCCGGTTATTATGTTGAGCGTTCAGGCTCCGTTCAGTTTCGTTGGGTATCCAGACTCCGGTTATTATGTTGAGCGTTCGGGCTCAGGTCAGTTTCGTTGGGTATCCAGACTCCGGTTATTACGTTGAGCATTCAGGCTCCGTTTAGTTTCGTTATGTATCCAGACTCCGGTTATTACGTTGTGCGTTCAGGCTCCGGTCAGTTTCGTTGTGTATCCAGACTCCGGTTATTACGTTGATCGTTCAGGCTCCAGTCAGTTTCGTTGAGTATCCAGACTCCGGTTATTACATTGAGTGTTCAGGCTCCGGTTAGTTTCGTTGAGTATCCAGATTCCGGTTATTACGTTGAGCGTTCAGGCTCCGGTCAATTTCGTTGGGTATCCAGACTCCGGTTATTACGTTGAGCGTTCAGGCTTCGATCATTTTCGTTGAGCATCCAAACACCAGTTATTACGTTGTGCGTTCAGGCTACGATCAGTTTCGTTGGGTATCCAGACTTCGGTTTTTACGTTGAATGTTCAGGCTCCAGTCAGTTTCGTTGGGTGTCCAGACTCCGGTTATTACGTTGAGCGTTCAGGCTCCGGTCAGTTTCGTTGGGTATCCAGACTCCGGTTATTACATTGAGCGTTCAGGTTCCGGTCAGTTTTGTTGGGTATCCAGACTCCGGTTATTACGTTGAGGGTTCAGGCTCCGGTCAGTTTCGTTGGGTATCCAGACTCCGGTTATTACTTTGAGCGTTCAGGCTCCGGTCAGTTTCGTTGTGTATCCAGACTCCGATTATTACGTTGATCGTTCAGGCTCCAGTCAGTTTCGTTGAGTATCCAGACTCCGGTTATTACATTGAGTGTTCAGGCTCCGATTAGTTTCGTTGAGTATCCAGATTCCGGTTATTACGTTGAGCGTTCAGGCTCCGGTCAATTTCGTTGGGTATCCAGACTCCGGTTATTACGTTGAGCGTTTAGGCTCCGATCATTTTCGTTGAGCATCCAAACACCAGTTATTACGTTGTGCGTTCAGGCTCCGGTCAGTTTCGTTGGGTATCCAGACTCCGGTTTTTACGTTGAATGTTCAGGCTCCGGTCAGTTTCGTTGGGTGTCCAGACTCCGGTTATTACGTTGAGCGTTCAGGCTCCGATCATTTTCGTTGAGCATCCAGACTCCAGTTATTACGTTGTGCGTTCAGGCTCCGGTCAATTTCGTTGAGTATCCAGATTCCGGTTATTACGTTGAGCGTTCAGGCTCTGGTCAATTTCGTTAGGTATCCAGACTCTGGTTATTACGTTGAGCGTTCAGGCTTCGATCATTTTCGTTGAGCATCCAAACACCAGTTATTACGTTGTGCGTTCAGGCTACGATCAGTTTCGTTGGGTATCCAGACTCCGGTTTTTACGGTGAATGTTCAGGCTCCAGTCAGTTTCGTTGGGTGTCCAGACTCCGGTTATTACGTTGAGCGTTCAGGCTCCGGTCAGTTTCGTTGGGTATCCAGACTCCGGTTATTACATTGAGCGTTCAGGTTCCGGTCAGTTTTGTTGGGTATCCAGACTCCGGTTATTACGTTGAGGGTTCAGGCTCCGGTCAGTTTCGTTGGGTATCCAGACTCTGGTTATTACATTGAGCGTTCAGGCTCCGGTCAGTTTCGTTGGGTATCCAGACTCCGGTTATTACTTTGAGCGTTCAGGCTCCGGTCAGTTTCGTTGTGTATCCAGACTCCGATTATTACGTTGATCGTTCAGGCTCCAGTCAGTTTCGTTGAGTATCCAGACTCCGGTTATTACATTGAGTGTTCAGGCTCCGATTAGTTTCGTTGAGTATCCAGATTCCGGTTATTACGTTGAGCGTTCAGGCTCCGGTCAATTTCTTTGGGTATCCAGACTCCGGTTATTACGTTGAGCGTTTAGGCTCCGATCATTTTCGTTGAGCATCCAAACACCAGTTATTACGTTGTGCGTTCAGGCTCCGGTCAGTTTCGTTGGGTATCCAGACTCCGGTTTTTACGTTGAATGTTCAGGCTCCGGTCAGTTTCGTTGGGTGTCCAGACTCCGGTTATTACGTTGAGCGTTCAGGCTCCGATCATTTTCGTTGAGCATCCAGACTCCAGTTATTACGTTGTGCGTTCAGGCTCCGGTCAATTTCGTTGAGTATCCAGATTCCGGTTATTACGTTGAGCGTTCAGGCTCCGGTCAATTTCGTTGGGTATCCAGACTCCGGTTATTACGTTGAGCGTTCAGGCTTCGATCATTTTCGTTGAGCATCCAAACACCAGTTATTACGTTGTGCGTTCAGGCTACGATCAGTTTCGTTGGGTATCCAGACTCCGGTTATTACGTTGAATGTTCAGGCTCGGGTCAGTTTCGTTGGGTGTCCAGACTCAGGTTATTACGTTGTGCGTTCAGGATCCAGTCAGTTTCGTTGGGTATCCAGACTCCGGTTATTACGTTGAGCGAGCAGGCTCCGGTCACTTTCGTTGGGTATCTAGACTTCGGTTATTACGTTGAGCGTTCAGGCTCCGGTCAGTTTCGTTGGGTATCCAGACTCCGGTTATTACGTTGAGCGTTCAGGCTCCGGTCAGTTTCGTTGGGTATCCAAACTTCGGTTTTTACGTTGAGCGTTCAGGCTCCGGTCAGTTTTGTTGGGTATCCAGACTCCGGTTATTAAGTTAAGGGTTCAGGCTCCGGTCAGTTTCGTTGGGTATCCAGACTCCGGTTATTACATTGAGCGTTCAGGCTCCGGTCAGTTTCGTTGGGTATCCAGACTCCTGTTATTACGTTGATCGTTCAGGCTCCAGTCAGTTTCGTTGAGCATCCAGACTCCAGTTATCATGTTGTGCGTTCAGGGTCCGGTCAGATTCGTTGAGTATCAAGACTCCGGTTATTACGTTGAGCGTTCGGGCTCCGGTCAGTTTCGTTGGGTATCCAGACTCCGGTTATTACGTTGAGCGTTCAGGCTCCGGTCAGTTTCGTTGTGTATCGAGACTATGGTTATTACATTGAACGATCAGGCTCCGATCAATTTCGTTGTGTATCCAGACTCCAGTTATTACGTTGATCGTTCAGGCTCCAGTCAGTTTCGTTGAGTATCCAAACTCCGGTTATTACGTTGAGCGTTCAGGCTCCGGTCAGTTTCGTTGGGTATCCAGATTCCGGTTATTTCGTCGAGCCTTCAGGCTCCGGTCAATTTCGTTGGGTATCCAGACTCCGGTTATTACGTTGAACGTTCAGGCTCCGGTCAGTTATGTTGGGTATCCAGACTCCGGTTATTACGTTGAGGGTTCAGGCTCCGATCATTTTCGTTGAGCATCCAGACTCCAGTTATTACGTTGTGCGTTCAGGCTCCGGTCAATTTCGTTGGGTATCCCGACTCCGGTTATTATGTTGAGCGTTCAGGCTCCGTTCAGTTTCGTTGGGTATCCAGACTCCGGTTATTATGTTGAGCGTTCGGGCTCCGGTCAGTTTCGTTGGGTATCCAGACTCCGGTTATTACGTTGAGCGTTCAGGCTCCGTTTAGTTTCGTTATGTATCCAGACTCCGGTTATTACGTTGTGCGTTCAGGCTCCGGTCAGTTTCGTTGTGTATCCAGACTCTGGTTATTACGTTGATCGTTCAGGCTCCAGTCAGTTTCGTTGAGTATCCAGACTCCGGTTATTACATTGAGTGTTCAAGCTCCGGTTAGTTTCGTTGAGTATCCAGATTCCGGTTATTACGTTGAGCGTTCAGGCTCCGGTCAATTTCGTTGGGTATCCAGACTCCGGTTATTACGTTGAGCGTTCAGGCTTCGATCATTTTCGTTGAGCATCCAAACACCAGTTATTACGTTGTGCGTTCAGGCTACGATCAGTTTCGTTGGGTGTCCAGACTCCGGTTTTTACGTTGAATGTTCAGGCTCCGGTCAGTTTCGTTGGGTGTCCAGACTCCGGTTATTACGTTGAGTGTTCAGGCTCCGGTCAGTTTCGTTGGGTATCCAGACTCCGGTTATTACGTTGAATGTTCAGGCTCCGGTAAGTTTCATTGGGTGTCCAGACTCAGGTTATTACGTTGTGCGTTCAGGCTCCGGTCAGTTTCATTGGGTGTCCAGACTCAGGTTATAACGTTGTGCGTTCAGGCTCCGGTCAGTTTCGTTGGGTATCCAGACTCTGGTTATTACGTTGAGCGAGCAGGCTCCGGTTAGTTTCGTTGAGTATCCAGATTCCGGTTATTACGTTGAGCGTTCAGGCTCCGGTCAATTTCGTTGGGTATCCAGACTCCGGTTATTACGTTGAGCGTTCAGGCTTCGATCATTTTCATTGAGCATCCAAACACCAGTTATTACGTTGTGCGTTCAGGCTACGATCAGTTTCGTTGGGTATCCAGACTCCGGTTTTTACGTTGAATGTTCAGGCTCCGGTCAGTTTCGTTGGGTGTCCAGACTCCGGTTATTACGTTGAGCGTTCAGGCTCCGGTCAGTTTCGTTGGGTATCCAGACTCCGGTTATTACATTGAGCGTTCAGGTTCCGGTCAGATTTGTTGGGTATCCAGACTCCGGTTATTACGTTGAGGGTTCAGGCTCCGGTCAGTTTCGTTGGGTATCCCGACTCCGGTTATTACATTGAGCGTTCAGGCTCCGGTCAGTTTCGTTGGGTATCCAGACTCCGGTTATTACTTTGAGCGTTCAGGCTCCGGTCAGTTTCGTTGTGTATCCAGACTCCGATTATTACGTTGATCGTTCAGGCTCCAGTCAGTTTCGTTGAGTATCCAGACTCCGGTTATTACATTGAGTGTTCAGGCTCCGGTTAGTTTCGTTGAGTATCCAGATTCCGGTTATTACGTTGAGCGTTCAGGCTCCGGTCCATTTCGTTGGGTATCCAGACTCCGGTTATTACGTTGAGCGTTTAGGCTCCGATCATTTTCGTTGAACATCCAAACACCAGTTATTACGTTGTGCGTTCAGGCTCCGGTCAGTTTCGTTGGGTATCCAGACTCCGGTTTTTACGTTGAATGTTCAGGCTCCGGTCAGTTTCGTTGGGTGTCCAGACTCCGGTTATTACGTTGAGCGTTCAGGCTCCGATCATTTTCGTTGAGCATCTAGACTCCAGTTATTACGTTGTGCGTTCAGGCTCCGGTCAGTTTCGTTGGGTATCCAGACTCCGGTTATTACATTGAGCGTTCAGGCTCCGGTCAGTTACGTTGGGTATCCAGACTCCGGTTATTACTTTGAGCGTTCAGGCTCCGGTCAGTTTCGTTGTGTATCCAGACTCCGATTATTACGTTGATCGTTCAGGCTCCAGTCAGTTTTGTTGAGTATCCAGACTCCGGTTATTACATTGAGTGTTCAGGCTCCGGTTAGTTTCGTTGAGTATCCAGATTCCGGTTATTACGTTGAGCGTTCAGGCTCCGGTCAATTTCGTTGGGTATCCAGACTCCGGTTATTACGTTGAGCGTTCAGGCTTCGATCATTTTCGTTGAGCATCCAAACACCAGTTATTACGTTGTGCGTTCAGGCTACGATCAGTTTCGTTGGGTATCCAGACTCCGGTTTTTACGTTGAATGTTCAGGCTCCGGTCAGTTTCGTTGGGTATCCAGACTCCGGTTATTACATTGAGCGTTTAGGCTCCGATCATTTTCGTTGAGCATCCAAACACCAGTTATTACGTTGTGCGTTCAGGATCCGGTCAGTTTCGTTGGGTATCCAGACTCCGGTTATTACATTGAGCGTTTAGGTTCCGGTCAGTTTCGTTGTGTATCTAGACTCCTGTTATTACGTTGGTCGTTCAGGCTCCAGTCAGTTTCGTTGGGTATCCAGACTCCGGTTATTACGTTGAGCGTTCAGGCTCCGGTCAGTTTCGTTGGGTATCCAGACTCCGGTTATTACGTTGAGCGTTCAGGCTCCGGTTATTTTCATTGAGCATCCAGACTCTAGTTATTATGTAGTGCGTTCAGGGTCCGGTCAGTTTCGTTGAGTATCAAGACTCCGGTTATTACGTTGAGCGTTCGGGCTCCGGTAAATTTGGTTGGGTATCCAGACTCCGGTTATTACGTTGAGCGTTCAGGCTCCGGTTAGTTTCATTGTGTATCCAGACTCCGGTTATTACGTTGAGCGATCAGGCTCCGATCAATTTCGTTGTGTATCCAGACTCTGGTTTTTACGTTGAGCGTTCAGGCTCCGGTCAGTTTCGTTGGGTATCCAGACTCCGGTTATTACGTTGAGCGTTCAGGCTCCGGTCAATTTCGTTAGGTATCCAGACTCCGGTTATTCCGCTAAGCGTTCAGGCTCCGGTCAGTTTCATTGGGTATCCAGACTCCGGTTATTACATTGAGCGTTCAGGCTCCGGTCAGTTTCGTTTGGTATCCAGACTTCAGTTATTACGTTGAGCGTCCAGGCTCCGGTCAGTTTCGTTGGGTATCCAGACTCCGGTTATTACGTTGAGCGTTCAGGCTCCGGTCAGTTTTGTTGGGTATCCATACTCCGGTTATTACGTTGAGGGTTCAGGCTCCGGTCAGTTTCATTGGGTATCCAGACTCCGGTTATTACATTGAGCGTTCAGGCTCCGGTCAGTTTCGTTGGGTATCCAGACTCCGGTTATTACTTTGAGCGTTCAGGCTCCGGTCAGTTTCGTTGTGTATCCAGACTCCGATTATTACGTTGATCGTTCAGGCTCCAGTCAGTTTCGTTGAGTATCCAGACTCCGGTTATTACATTGAGTGTTCAGGCTCCGGTTAGTTTCGTTGAGTATCCAGATTCCGGTTATTACGTTGAGCGTTCAGGCTCCGGTCAATTTCGTTGGGCATCCAGACTCCGGTTATTACGTTGAGCGTTTAGGCTCCGATCATTTTCGTTGAGCATCCAAACACCAGTTATTACGTTGTGCGTTCAGGCTCCGGTCAGTTTCGTTGGGTATCCAGACTCCGGTTTTTACGTTGAATGTTCAGGCTCCGGTCAGTTTCGTTGGGTGTCCAGACTCCGGTTATTACGTTGAGCGTTCAGGCTCCGATCATTTTTGTTGAGCATCCAGACTCCAGTTATTACATTGTGCGTTCAGGCTCCGGTCAGTTTCGTTGGGTATCCAGACTCCGGTTATTACGTTGAATGTTCAGGCTCCGGTCAGTTTCGTTGGGTGTCCAGACTCAGGTTATTACATTGTGCGTTCAGGCTCCGGTCAGTTTCGTTGGGTATCCAGACTCCGATTATTACGTTGAGCGAGCAGGCTCCGGTCACTTTCGTTGGGTATCTAGACTCCGGTTATTACGTTGAGCGTTCAGGCTCCGGTCAGTTTCGTTGGGTATCCAGACTCCGATTATTACGTTGAGCGTTCAGGCTCCGGTCAGTTTCGTTGGGTATCCAAACTCCGGTTTTTACGTTGAGCGTTCAGGCTCCGGTCAGTTTTGTTGGGTATCCAGACTCCGGTTATTACATTGAGCGTTCAGGGTCCGGTCAGTTTCGTTGGGTATCCAGACTCCTGTTATTACGTTGATCGTTCAGGCTCCAGTCAGTTTCGTTGGGTATCCAGACTCCGGTTATTACGTTGAGTGTTCAGGCTCCGGGCAGTTTCGTTGGGTATCCAGACTCCGGTTATTACGTTGAGCGTTCAGGGTCCGGTCATTTACGTTGAGCATCCAGACTCCAGTTATTACGTTGTGCGTTCAGGGTCCGGTCAGTTTCGTTTAGTATTAAGACTCCAGTTATTACGTTGAGCGTTCAGGCTCCGGTCAGTTTCGTTGGGTATCCAGACTCCGATTATTACGTTGAGCGTTCAGGCTCCGGTCAGTTTCGTTGGGTATCCAAACTCCGGTTATTACGTAGAGCGATCAGGCTCCGATCAATTTTGTTGGGTATCCAGACTACGGTTATTAAGTTAAGGGTTCAGGCTCCGGTCAATTTTGTTGGGTATCCAGACTCCGGTTATTACATTGAGCGTTTAGGCTCCGGTCAGTTTCGTTGGGTATCCAGACTCCTGTTATTACGTTGATCGTTCAGGCTCCAGTCAGTTTTGTTGGTTATCCAGAATCCGGTTATTACGTTGAGCGTTCAGGCTCCGGTCAGTTTCGTTGTGTATCCAGACTCCGGTTATTACGTAGAGCGATCAGGCTCCGATCAATTTCGTTGTGTATCCAGACTACAGTTATTACGTTGATTGTTCAGGCTCCAGTCAGTTTCGTTGAGTATCCAGACTCCTGTTATTACGTTGAGCGTTCAGGCTCCGGTCAGTTTTGTTGGGTATCCAGATTCCGGTTATTTGGTCGAGCCTTCAGGCTCCGGTCAATTTCGTTGGGTATCCAGACTCCGGTTATTACGTTGAACGTTCAGGCTCCGGTCAGTTATGTTGGGTATCCAGACTCCGGTTATTACATTGAGGGTTCAAGCTCCGATCGTTTTCGTTGAGCATCCAGACTCCAGTTATTACGTTGTGCGTTCAGGCTCCGGTCAGTTTCGTTGGGTATCCAGACTCTGGTTATTATGTTGAGCGTTCAGGCTCCGTTCAGTTTCGTTGGGTATCCAGACTCCGGTTATTACGTTGAGCGTTCAGGCTCCGGTCAGTTTCGATTTGTATCCAGACTCCAGTTATTACGTTGTGCATTCAGGGTCCGGTCAGTTTCGTTGGGTATCCAGACTCCGGTTATTACGTTGAGCATTCGGGCTCCGGTCAGTTTCGTTCGGTATCCAGACTCCGGTTATTACGTTGAGCGTTCAGGCTCCGTTTAGTTTCTTTATGTATCCAGACTCCGGTTATTACGTTGTGCGTTCAGGCTCCGGTCAGTTTCGTTGTGTATCCAGACTCCGTTTATTAAGTTGATCGTTCAGGCTCCAGTCAGTTTCGTTGAGTATCCAGACTCCGGTTATTACGTTGAACGTTCAGGCTCCGGTCAGTTTTGTTGGGTATCCAGACTCCGGTTATTACGTTTAGCGTTCAGGACCTGGTCAGTTTCGTTGGGTATCCAGACTCCGGTTTTTACGTTGAGCGTTCAGGCTCCGGTCAGTTTTGTTGGGTATCCAGACTCTGGTTATTACGTTGAGGGTTCAGGCTCCGGTCAGTTTCGTTGGGTATCCAGACTCCGGTTATTACATTGAGCTTTCAGGCTCCGGTCAGTTTGTTGGGTATCCAGACTCCGGTTATTACGTTGAGGGTTCAGGCTCCGGTCAGTTTGGTTGTGTATCTAGACTCCGGTTATTACGATGATCGTTCAGGCTCCAGTCAGTTTCGTTGAGTATCCAGACTCCGGTTATTACATTGAGTGTTCAGGCTCCGGTTAGTTTCGTTGAGTATCCAGATTCCGGTTATTACGTTGAGCGTTCAGGCTCCGGTCAATTTCGTTGGGTATCCAGACTCCGGTTATTACGTTATGCGTTCAGGCTCCGATCATTTTCGTTGAGCATCCAGACACCAGTTATTAGGTTGTGCATTCAGGCTCCGGTCAGTTTTGTTGGGTATCCAGACTCCGGTTATTACGTTGAATGTTCAGGCTCCGGTCAGTTTCGTTGGGTGTCCATACTCCGGTTATTACGTTGAGCATTCAGACTCCAATCATTTTCGTTGAGCATCCAGACTCCAGTTATTACGTTGTGCGTTCAGGCTCCGGTCAGTTTCGTTGGGTATCCAGACTCCGGTTATTACGTTGAATGTTCAGGCTCCTGTCAGTTTCGTTGGGTGTCCAGACTCAGGTTATTACGTTGTGCGTTCAGGCTCCGGTCAGTTTCGTTGGGTATCCAGACTCCGGTTATTACGTTGAGCGAGCAGGCTCCGGTCAGTTTCATTGGGTATCTAGACTCCGGTTATTACGTTGAGCGTTCAGGCTCTGGTCAGTTTCGTTGGGTATCCAGACTCCAGTTATTAAGTTAAGGGTTCAGGCTCCGGTCAGTTTCGTTGGGTATCCAGACTCCGGTTATTACATTGAGCGTTTAGGTTCCGGTCAGTTTCGTTGTGTATCCAGACTCCGGTTATTATGTTGAGTGTTCAGGCTCCGGTCAGTTTCGTTGTGTATCCAGACTCCGGTTATTACATTGAGCGTTTAGGTTCCGGTCAGTTTTGTTCTGTATCCAGACTCCTGTTATTACGTTGATCGTTCAGGCTCCAGTCAGTTTCGTTGGGTATCCAGACTCCGATTATTACGTTGAGCGTTCAGGCTCCGGTCATTATCGTTGAGCATCCAGACTCCAGTTATTACGTTGTGCGTTCAGGGTCCGGTCAGTTTCGTTGAGTATCAAGACTCCGGTTATTACGTTGAGCATTCGGGCTCCGGTCAGTTTCGTTGGGTATCCAGACTCCGGTTATTACGTTGAGCGTTCAGGCTCCGGTCAGTTTCGTTGTGTATCCAGACTCCGGTTATTACGTTGAGCGATCAGGCTCCGATCAATTTCGTTGTGTATCCAGACTCTGGTTTTTACGTTGAGCGTTCAGGCTCCGGTCAGTTTCGTTGGGTATCCAGACTCTGGTTATTACGTTGAGCGTTCAGGCTCCGGTCAGTTTCGTTGGGTATCCAGACTCCGGTTATTACGCTAAGCGTTCAGGCTCCGGTCAGTTTCGTTGGGTATCCAGACTCCGGTTATTACATTGAGCGTTCAGGCTCCGGTCAGTTTCGTTTGGTATCCAGACTTCAGTTATTACGTTGAGCGTCCAGGCTCCGGTCAGTTTCGTTGGGTATCCAGACTCCGGTTATTACGTTTAGCGTTCAGACTGCGATCATTTTCGTTGAGCATCCAGACTCCAGTTATTACGTTGAGCGTTCGGGCTCCGGTCAGTTTCATTGGGTATCCAGACTCCGGTTATTACGTTTAGCGTTCAGGCTCCGTTTAGTTTCGTTATGTATCCAGACTCTGGTTATTACGTTGTGCGTTCAGGCTCCGGTCAGTTTCGTTGTGTATCCAGACTCCGTTTATTAAGTTGATCGTGCAGGCTCCAGTCAGTTTCGTTGAGTATCCAGACTCCGATTATTACGTTGAACGTTCAGGCTCCGATCAGTTTTGTTGGGTATCCAGACTCCGGTTATTACGTTTAGCGTTCAGGCCCTGGTCAGTTTCGTTGGGTATCCAGACTCCGGTTTTTACGTTGAGCGTTCAGGCTCCGGTCAGTTTTGTTGGGTATCCAGACTCTGGTTATTACGTTGAGGGTTCAGGCTCCGGTCAGTTTCGTTGGGTATCCAGACTCCGGTTATTACATTGAGCGTTCAGGCTCCGGTCAGTTTCGTTGGGTATCCAGACTCCGGTTATTACGTTGAGCGTTCAGGCTCCGGTCAGTTTGGTTGTGTATCTAGACTCCGGTTATTACGTTGATCGTTCAGGCTCCAGTCAATTTCGTTGAGTATCCAGACTCCAGTTATTACATTGAGTGTTCAGGCTCCGGTTAGTTTCGTTGAGTATCCAGATTCCGGTTATTACGTTGAGCGTTCAGGCTCCGGTCAATTTTGTTGGGTATCCATACTCCGGTTATTACGTTGAGCGTTCAGGCTCCGATCATTTTCGTTGAGCATCCAGACACCAGTTATTAGGTTGTGCATTCAGGCTCCGGTCAGTTTTGTTGAGTATCCAGACTCCGGTTATTACGTTGAATGTTCAGGCTCCGGTCAGTTTCGTTGGGTGTCCATACTCCGGTTATTACGTTGAGCGTTCAGGCTCTGATCATTTTCGTTGAGCATCCAGATTCCAGTTATTACGTTGTGCGTTCAGGCTCCGGTCAGTTTCGTTGGGTATCCAGACTCCGGTTATTACGTTGAATGTTCAGGCTCCTGTCAGTTTCGTTGGGTGTCCAGACTCAGGTTATTACGTTGTGCGTTCAGGTTCCGGTCAGTTTCGTTGGGTATCCAGACTCCGGTTATTACGTTGAGCGAGCAGGCTCCGGTCAGTTTCATTGGGTATCTAGACTCCGGTTATTACGTTGAGCATTCAGGCTCCAGTCAGTTTCGTTGGGTATCCAGACTCCGGTTATTAAGTTAAGGGTTCAGGCTCCGGTCAGTTTCGTTGGGTATCCAGACTCCGGTTATTACGTTTAGCGTTCAGACTGCGATCATTTTCGTTGAGCATCCAGACTCCAGTTATTACGTTGTGCGTTCAGGCTCCGGTCAGTTTCGTTGGATATCCAAACTCCGGTTATTACGTTGAGCGTTCGGGCTCCGGTCAGTTTCATTGTGTATCCAGACTCCGGTTATTACGTTTAGCGTTCAGGCTCCGTTTAGTTTCGTTATGTATCCAGACTCTGGTTATTACGTTGTGCGTTCAGGCTCCGGTCAGTTTCGTTGTGTATCCAGACTCCGTTTATTAAGTTGATCGTGCAGGCTCCAGTCATTTTCGTTGAGTATCCAGACTCCGATTATTACGTTGAACGTTCAGGCTCCGGTCAGTTTTGTTGGGTATCCAGACTCCGGTTATTACGTTTAGCGTTCAGGCCCTGGTCAGTTTCGTTGGGTATCCAGACTCCGGTTTTTACGTTGAGCGTTCAGGCTCCGGTCAGTTTTGTTGGGTATCCAGACTCTGGTTATTACGTTGAGGGTTCAGGCTCCGGTCAGTTTCGTTGGGTATCCAGACTCC
Organism: Lathyrus sativus; assembly: GCA_963859935.3. Classification (NCBI taxonomy): domain Eukaryota; kingdom Viridiplantae; phylum Streptophyta; class Magnoliopsida; order Fabales; family Fabaceae; genus Lathyrus; species Lathyrus sativus. The sequence continues at coordinate 241,383,386 of OZ012736.1, forward strand.
GGTTATTACATTGAGCGTTCAGGCTCCGGTCAGTTTCGTTGGGTATCCAGACTCCGGTTATTACGTTGAGCGTTCAGGCTCCGGTCAGTTTGGTTGTGTATCTAGACTCCGGTTATTACGTTGATCGTTCAGGCTCCAGTCAATTTCGTTGAGTATCCAGACTCCAGTTATTACATTGAGTGTTCAGGCTCCGTTTAGTTTCGTTGAGTATCCAGATTCCGGTTATTACGTTGAGCATTCAGGCTCCGGTCAATTTCGTTGGGTATCCATACTCCGGTTATTACGTTGAGCGTTCAGGCTCCGATCATTTTCGTTGAGCATCCAGACACCAGTTATTAGGTTGTGCATTCAGGCTCCGGTCAGTTTTGTTGGGTATCCAGACTCCGGTTATTACGTTGAATGTTCAGGCTCCGGTCAGTTTCGTTGGGTGTCCATACTCCGGTTATTACGTTGAGCGTTCAGGCTCTGATCATTTTCGTTGAGCATCCAGATTCCAGTTATTACGTTGTGCGTTCAGGCTCCGGTCAGTTTCGTTGGGTATCCAGACTCCGGTTATTACGTTGAATGTTCAGGCTCCTGTCAGTTTCGTTGGGTGTCCAGACTCAGGTTATTACGTTGTGCGTTCAGGTTCCGGTCAGTTTCGTTGGGTATCCAGACTCCGGTTATTACGTTGAGCGAGCAGGCTCCGGTCAGTTTCATTGGGTATCTAGACTCCGGTTATTACGTTGAGCGTTCAGGCTCCGGTCAGTTTCGTTGGGTATCCAGACTCCGGTTATTAAGTTAAGGGTTCAGGCTCCGGTCAGTTTCGTTGGGTATCCAGACTCCGGTTATTACATTGAGCGTTTAGGTTCCGGTCAGTTTCGTTGTGTATCCAGACTCCGGTTATTACGTTGAGCGTTCAGGCTCCGGTCAGTTTCGTTGTGTATCCAGACTCCGGTTATTACATTGAGCGTTTAGGTTCCGGTCAGTTTCGTTGTGTATCCAGACTCCTGTTATTACGTTGATCGTTCAGGCTCCAGTCAATTTCGTTGGGTATCCAGACTCCGGTTATTACGTTGAGCGTTCAGGCTCCGGTCAGTTTCGTTGGGTATCCAGACTCCGGTTATTACGTTGAGCGTTCAGGCTCCGGTCATTTTCGTTGAGCATCTAGACTCCAGTTATTACATTGTGCGTTCAGGGTCCGGTCAGTTTCGTTGAGTATCAAGACTCCGGTTATTACGTTGAGTGTTCGGGCTCCGGTCAGTTTCGTTGGGTATCCAGACTCCGGTTATTACGTTGAGCGTTCCGGCTCCGGTCAGTTTCGTTGTGTATCCAGACTCCGGTTATTACGTTGAGCGATCAGGCTCCGATCAACTTCGTTGTGTATCCAGACTCTGGTTTTTACGTTGAGCGTTCAGGCTCCGGTCAGTTTCGTTGGGTATCCAGACTCCGGTTATTACGTTGAGCGTTCAGGCTCTGATCAGTTTCGTTGGGTATCCAGACTCCGGTTATTACGCTAAGCGTTCAGGCTCCGGTCATTTTCGTTGGGTATCCAGACTCCGGTTATTACATTGAGCGTTCAGGCTCCGGCCATTTTCGTTTGGTATCCAGACTTCAGTTATTACGTTGAGCGTCCAGGCTCCGGTCAGTTTTGTTGGGTATCCAGACTCCGGTTATTACGTTGAGCGTTCAGGCTGCGATCATTTTCGTTGAGCATCCAGACTCCAGTTATTACATTGTGCGTTCAGGCTCCGGTCAGTTTCGTTGGGTATCCAGACTCCGGTTATTACGTTGAGCGTTCGGGCTCCGGTCAGTTTCGTTGGGTATCCAGACTCCGGTTATTACGTTGAGCGTTCAGGCTCCGTTTAGTTTCGTTATGTATCCAGACTCCGGTTATTACGTTGTGCGTTCAGGCTCCGGTCAGTTTCGTTGTGTATCCAGACTCCGGTTATTAAGTTGATCGTTCAGGCTCCAGTCAGTTTTGTTGAGTATCTAGACTCCAGTTATTACGCTGAACGTTCAGGCTCCGGTCAGTCTTGTTGGGTATCCAGACTCCGGTTATTACGTTTAGCGTTCAGGCCCTGGTCAGTTTCGTTGGGTATCCAGACTCCGGTTTTTACGTTGAGCGTTCAGGCTCCGGTCAGTTTTGTTGGGTATCCAGACTCTGGTTATTACGTTGAGGGTTCAGGCTCCGGTCAGTTTCGTTGGGTATCCAGACTCTGGTTATTACATTGAGCGTTCAGGCTCCGGTCAGTTTCGTTGGGTATCCAGACTCCGTTTATTACGTTGAGCGTTCAGGCTCCGGTCAGTTTGGTTGTGTATCTAGACTCCGGTTATTACGTTGATCGTTCAGGCTCCAGTCAGTTTCGTTGAGTATCCAGACTCCGGTTATTACATTGAGTGTTCAGGCTCCGGTTAGTTTCGTTGAGTATCCAGATTCCGGTTATTACGTTGAGAGTTCAGGCTCCGATCAATTTCGTTGGGTATCCAGACTCCGGTTATTACGTTGAGCGTTCATGCTCCGATCATTTTCGTTGAGCATCCAGACACCAGTTATTAGGTTGTGCATTCAGGCTCCGGTCAGTTTCGTTGGGTATCCAGACTCCGGTTATTACGTTGAATGTTCAGGCTCCTGTCAGTTTTGTTGGGTTTCCAGACTCAGGTTATTACGTTGTGCGTTCAGGCTCCGGTCAGTTTCGTTGGGTATCTAGACTCCGGTTATTACGTTGAGCGTTCAGGCTCCGGTCAGTTTCGTTGGATATCCAGACTCCGGTTATTACGTTGAGCGTTCAGGCTCCGGTCAGTTTCGTTGGGTATCCAAACTCTGGTTTTTTCGTTGAGCGTTCAGGCTCCGGTCAGTTTTGTTGGGTATCCAGACTCCGGTTATTAACTTAAGGGTTCAGGCTCCAGTGAGTTTCGTTGGGTATCCAGACTCCAGTTATTACATTGAGCGTTTAGGTTCCGGTCAGTTTCGTTGTGTATCTAGACTCCTGTTATTACCTTGATCGTTCAGGCTCCAGTCAGTTTCGTTGGGTATCCAGACTCCAGTGATTACGTTGAACGTTCAGGCTCCGGTCAGTTATGTTGGGTATCCAGACTCCGGTTATTACGTTGAGTGTTCAGGCTCCGATCATTTTCGTTGAGCATCCAGACTCCAGTTATTACGTTGTGCGTTCAGGCTCCGGTCAGTTTCGTTGGGTATCCAGACTCCGGTTATTACGTTGAGCGTTCAGGCTCCGTTCAGTTTCGTTGGGTATCCAGACTCCGGTTATTACGTTGAGCGTTAAGGCTCTGGTCAGTTTCGTTGTGTATCCTGACTCCGGTTATTACATTGAGCGTTCAGGCTCCGGTCAGTTTCGTTGGGTATCCAGACTTCGGTTTTTACGTTGAGCGTTCAGGCTCTGGTCAGTTTTGCTGGGTATCCAGACTCTGGTTATTACGTTTAGCGTTCAGGCTCCGGTCAGTTTCGTTGGGTATCCAGACTCCGGTTATTACGTTGATCATTCAGGCTCCAGTCAGTTTCGTTGGGTATCCAGACTCCGGTTATTACGTTGAGCGTTCAGGCTCCAGTAAGTTTCGTTGGGTATCCAGACTCCGGTTATTACGTTGAGCGTTCAGGCTCCGGTCAGTTTCGTTGGGTATCCAGACTCCGGTTATTACGTTGAATGTTCAGGCTCTGGTCAGTTTCGTTGGGTGTCCAGACTCTGGTTTTTACGTTGAGCATTCAGGCTCCGATCATTTTCGTTGAGCATCCAGACTCCAGTTATTACGTTGTGCGTTCAGGCTCCGGTCAGTTTCGTTGGGTATCCAGACTACGGTTTTTACGTTGAGCGTTCAGGCTCTGGTCAGTTTTGTTGGGTATCCAGACTCTGGTTTTTACGTTGAGCGTTCAGGCTCCGGTAAGTTTTATTGGGTATCCAGACTCTGGTTATTACGTTATGTGTTCAGGCTCCGGTCAGTTTCGTTGGGTATCCAGACTCCGGTTATTACGTTGAGCATTCAGGCTCCGGTCAGTTTCGTTGGGTATCCAGACTCTGGTTTTTACGTTGAGCGTTCAGGCTCCAGTCAACTTCGTTGGGCATCCAGACTCCGGTTATTACGTTGAGCGTTCAGGCTCCGGTCAGTTTCGTTGGGTATCTAGACTCCGGTTATTACGTTGAGCGTTCAGGCTCCGGTCATTTTCGTTGAGCATCCAGACTCTAGCTATTACGTTGTGCGTTCATGGTCCGATCAGTTTCGTTGAGTATCAAGACTCCGGTTATTACGTTGAGCGTTCGGGCTCCGGTCAGTTTCGTTGGGTATCCAGACTCCGATTATTACATTGAGCGTTCCGGCTCCGGTCAGTTTCGTTGTGTATCCAGACTCCGGTTATTACGTTGAGCGATCAGGCTCCGATCAATTTCGTTGTGTATCCAGACTCTGGTTTTTACGTTGAGCGTTCAGGCTCCGGTCAGTTTCGTTGGGTATCCAGACTCCGGTTATTACGTTGAGCGTTCAGGCTCCGATCAGTTTCGTTGGGTATCCAGACTCCGGTTATTACGCTAAGCGTTCAGGCTCCGGTCAGTTTCGTTGGATATCCAGACTCCGGTTATTACATTGAGCGTTCAGGCTCCGGCCAGTTTCGTTTGGTATCCAGACTTCAGTTATTACGTTGAGCGTCCAGGCTCCGGTCAGTTTCGTTGGGTATCCAGACTCCGGTTATTACGTTGAGCGTTCAGGCTGCGATCATTTTCGTTGAGCATCCAGACTCCAGTTATTACATTGTGCGTTCAGGCTCCGGTCAGTTTCGTTGGGTATCCAGACTCCGGTTATTACGTTGAGCGTTCGGGCTCCGGTCAGTTTCGTTGGGTATCCAGACTCTGGTTATTACGTTGAGCGTTCAGGCTCCGTTTAGTTTCGTTATGTATCCAGACTCCGGTTATTACGTTGTGCGTTCAGGCTCCGGTCAGTTTCGTTGTGTATCCAGACTCCGGTTATTAAGTTGATCGTTCAGGCTCCAGTCAGTTTGGTTGAGTATCCAGACTCCGGTTATTACGCTGAACGTTCAGGCTCCGGTCAGTTTTGTTGGGTATCCAGACTCCGGTTATTACGTTTAGCGTTCAGGCCCTGGTCAGTTTCGTTGGGTATCCAGACTCCGGTTTTTACGTTGAGCGTTCAGGCTCCGGTCAGTTTTGTTGGGTATCCAGACTCTGGTTATTACGTTGAGGGTTTAGGCTCCGGTCAGTTTCGTTGGGTATCCAGACTCTGGTTATTACATTGAGCGTTCAGGCTCCGGTCAGTTTCGTTGGGTATCCAGACTCCACTTATTACGTTGAGCGTTCAGGCTCCGATCAATTTCGTTGGGTATCCAGACTCCGGTTATTACGTTGAGCGTTCATGCTCCGATCATTTTCGTTGAGCATCCAGACACCAGTTATTAGGTTGTGCATTCAGGCTCCGGTCAGTTTCGTTGGGTATCCAGACTCCGGTTATTACGTTGAATGTTCAGGCTCCAGTCAGTTTCGTTGGGTGTCCATACTCCGGTTATTCCGTTGAGCGTTCAGGCTCCGATCATTTTCGTTGAGCATCCAGGCTCCAGTTATTACATTGTGCGTTCAGGCTCCGGTCAGTTTCGTTGGGTATCCAGACTCCGGTTATTACGTTGAATGTTCAGGCTCCTGTCAGTTTCGTTGGGTGTCCAGACTCAGGTTATTACGTTGTGCGTTCAGGCTCCGGTCAGTTTCGTTGGGTATCTAGACTCAGGTTATTACGTTGAGCGTTCAGGCTCCGGTCAGTTTCGTTGGGTATCCAGACTCCGGTTATTACGTTGAGCGTTCAGGCTCCGATCAGTTTCGTTGGGTATCCAGACTCCGGTTATTACGCTAAGTGTTCAGGCTCCGGTCAGTTTCGTTGGGTATCCAGACTCCGGTTATTACATTGAGCGTTCAGGCTCCGGCCAGTTTCGTTTGGTATCCAGACTTCAGTTATTACGTTCAGCGTCCAGGCTCCGGTCAGTTTCGTTGGGTATCCAGACTCCGGTTATTACGTTGAGCGTTCAGGCTGCGATCATTTTCGTTGAGCATCCAGACTCCAGTTATTACATTGTGCGTTCAGGCTCCGGTCAGTTTCGTTGGGTATCCAGACTCCGGTTATTACGTTGAGCGTTCGGGCTCCGGTCAGTTTCGTTGGGTATCCAGACTCCGGTTATTACGTTGAGCGTTCAGGCTCCGTTTAGTTTCGTTATGTATCCAGACTCCGGTTATTACGTTGTGCGTTCAGGCTCTGGTCAGTTTTGTTGTGTATCCAGACTCCGGTTATTAAGTTGATCGTTCAGGCTCCAGTCAGTTTCGTTGAGTATCCAGACTCCGGTTATTACGCTGAACGTTCAGGCTCCGGTCAGTTTTGTTGGGTATCCAGACTCCGGTTATTACGTTTAGTGTTCAGGCCCTGGTCAGTTTCGTTGGGTATCCAGACTCCGGTTTTTACGTTGAGCGTTCAGGCTCCGGTCAGTTTTGTTGGGTATCCAGACTCTGGTTATTACGTTGAGGGTTTAGGCTCCGGTCAGTTTCGTTGGGTATCCAGACTCTGGTTATTACATTGAGCGTTCAGGCTCCGGTCAGTTTCGTTGGGTATCCAGTTTCCGTTTATTACGTTGAGCGTTCAGGCTCCGGTCAGTTTGGTTGCGTATCTAGACTCCGGTTATTACGTTGATCGTTCAGGCTCCAGTCAGTTTCGTTGAGTATCTAGACTCCGGTTATTACATTGAGTGTTCAGGCTCCGGTTAGTTTCGTTGAGTATCCAGATTCCGGTTATTACGTTGAGCGTTCAGGCTCCGATCAATTTCGTTGGGTATCCAGACTCCGGTTATTACGTTGAGCGTTCATGCTCCGATCATTTTCGTTGAGCATCCAGACACCAGTTATTAGGTTGTGCATTCAGGCTCCGGTCAGTTTCGTTGGGTATCCAGACTCCGGTTATTACGTTGAATGTTCAGGCTCCAGTCAGTTTCTTTGGGTGTCCATACTCCGGTTATTCCGTTGAGCGTTCAGGCTCCGATCATTTTCGTTGAGCATCCAGGCTCCAGTTATTACGTTGTGCGTTCAGGCTCCGGTCAGTTTCGTTGGGTATCCAGACTCCGGTTATTACGTTGAATGTTCAGGCTCCTGTCAGTTTCGTTGGGTGTCCAGACTCAGGTTATTACGTTGTGCGTTCAGGCTCCGGTCAGTTTCGTTGGGTATCTAGACTCCGGTTATTACGTTGAGCATTCAGGCTCCGGTCAGTTTCGTTGGATATCCAGACTCCGGTTATTACGTTGAGCGTTCAGGCTCCGGTCAGTTTCGTTGGGTATCCAAACTCTGGTTTTTTCGTTGAGCGTTCTGGCTCCGGTCAGTTTTGTTGGGTATCCAGACTCCGGTTATTAACTTAAGGGTTCAGGCTCCGGTGAGTTTCGTTGGGTATCCAGACTCAAGTTATTACATTGAGTGTTTAGGTTCCGGTCAGTTTCGTTGTGTATCTAGACTCCTGTTATTACCTTGATCGTTCAGGCTCCAGTCAGTTTCGTTGGGTATCCAGACTCCAGTGATTACGTTGAACGTTCAGGCTCCGGTCAGTTATGTTGGGTATCCAGACTCCGGTTATTACGTTGAGTGTTCAGGCTCCGATCATTTTCGTTGAGCATCCAGACTCCAGTTATTACGTTGTGCGTTCAGGCTCCGGTCAGTTTCGTTGGGTGTCCAGACTCCGGTTATTACGTTGAGCGTTCAGGCTCCGTTCAGTTTCGTTGGGTATCCAGACTCCGGTTATTACGTTGAGCGTTAAGGCTCTGGTCAGTTTCGTTGTGTATCCTGACTCCGGTTATTACATTAAGCGTTCAGGCTCCGGTCAGTTTCGTTGGGTATCCAGACTTCGGTTTTTACGTTGAGCGTTCAGGCTCTGGTCAGTTTTGCTGGGTATCCAGACTCTGGTTATTACGTTTAGCGTTCAGGCTCCGGTCAGTTTCGTTGGGTATCCAGACTCCGGTTATTACGTTGATCATTCAGGCTCCAGTCAGTTTCGTTGGGTATCCAGACTCCGGTTATTACGTTGAGCATTCAGGCTCCAGTCAGTTTCGTTGGGTATCCAGACTCCGGTTATTACGTTGAGCGTTCAGGCTCCGGTCAGTTTCGTTGGGTATCCAGACTCCGGTTATTACATTGAATGTTCAGGCTCTGGTCAGTTTCGTTGGGTGTCCAGACTCTGGTTTTTACGTTGAGCATTCAGGCTCCGATCATTTTCGTTGAGCATCCAGACTCCAGTTATTACGTTGTGCATTCAGGCTCCGGTCAGTTTCGTTGGGTATCCAGACTACGGTTTTTACGTTGAGCGTTCAGGCTCCGGTCAGTTTTGTTGGGTATCCAGACTCTGGTTTTTACGTTGAGCGTTCAGGCTCCGGTAAGTTTTATTGGGTATCCAGACTCTGGTTATTACGTTATGTGTTCAGGCTCCGGTCAGTTTCGTTGGGTATCCAGACTCCGGTTATTACGTTGAGCATTCAGGCTCCGGTCAGTTTCGTTGGGTATCCAGACTCTAGTTTTTACGTTGAGCGTTCAGGCTCCAGTCAACTTCGTTGGGCATCCAGACTCCGGTTATTACGTTGAGCGTTCAGGCTCCGGTCAGTTTCGTTGGGTATCCAGACTCCGGTTATTACGTTGAGCGTTCAGGCTCCGGTCATTTTCGTTGAGCATCCAGACTCTAGCTATTACGTTGTGCGTTCATGGTCCGATCAGTTTCGTTGAGTATCAAGACTCCGGTTATTACGTTGAGCGTTCGGGCTCCGGTCAGTTTCGTTGGGTATCCAGACTCCGGTTATTACGTTGAGCGTTCCGGCTCCGGTCAGTTTCGTTGTGTATCCAGACTCCGGTTATTACGTTGAGCGATCAGGCTCCGATCAATTTCGTTGTGTATCCAGACTCTGGTTTTTACGTTGAGCGTTCAGGCTCCGGTCAGTTTCGTTGGGTATCCAGACTCCGGTTATTACGTTGAGCGTTCAGGCTCCGATCAGTTTCGTTTGGTATCCAGACTCCGGTTATTACGCTAAGCGTTCAGGCTCCGGTCAGTTTCGTTGGGTATCCAGACTCCGGTTATTACATTGAGCGTTCAGGCTCCGGCCAGTTTCGTTTGGTATCCAGACTTCAGTTATTACGTTGAGCGTCCAGGCTCCGGTCAGTTTCGTTGGGTATCCAGACTCCGGTTATTACGTTGAGCATTCAGGCTGCGATCATTTTCGTTGAGCATCCATACTCCAGTTATTACATTGTGCGTTCAGGCTCCGGTCAGTTTCGTTGGGTATCCAGACTCCGGTTATTACGTTGAGCGTTCGGGCTCCGGTCAGTTTCGTTGGGTATCCAGACTCCGGTTATTACGTTGAGCGTTCAGGCTCCGTTTAGTTTCGTTATGTATCCAGACTCCGGTTATTACGTTGTGCGTTCAGGCTCCGGTCAGTTTCGTTGTGTATCCAGACTCCGGTTATTAAGTTGATCGTTCAGGCTCCAGTCAGTTTCGTTGAGTATCCAGACTCCGGTTATTACGCTGAACGTTCAGGCTCCGGTCAGTTTTGTTGGGTATCCAGACTCCGGTTATTACGTTTAGCGTTCAGGCCCTGGTCAGTTTCGTTGGGTATCCAGACTCCGCTTTTTACGTTGAGCGTTCAGGCTCCGGTCAGTTTTGTTGGGTATCCAGACTCTGGTTATTACGTTGAGGGTTTAGGCTCCGGTCAGTTTCGTTGGGTATCCAGACTCTGGTTATTACATTGAGCGTTCAGGCTCCGGTCAGTTTCGTTGGGTATCCAGACTCCGTTTATTACGTTGAGCGTTCAGGCTCCGGTCAGTTTGGTTGCGTATCTAGACTCCGGTTATTACGTTGATCGTTCAGGCTCCAGTCAGTTTCGTTGAGTATCTAGACTCCGGTTATTACATTGAGTGTTCAGGCTCCGGTTAGTTTCGTTGAGTATCCAGATTCCGGTTATTACGTTGAGCGTTCAGGCTCCGATCAATTTCGTTGGGTATCCAGACTCCGGTTATTACGTTGAGCGTTCATGCTCCGATCATTTTCGTTGAGCATCCAGACACCAGTTATTAGGTTGTGCATTCAGGCTCCGGTCAGTTTCGTTGGGTATCCAGACTCCGGTTATTACGTTGAATGTTCAGGCTCCAGTCAGTTTCGTTGGGTGTCCATACTCCGGTTATTCCGTTGAGCGTTCAGGCTCCGATCATTTTCGTTGAGCATGCAGGCTCCAGTTATTACGTTGTGCGTTCAGGCTCCGGTCAGTTTCGTTGGGTATCCAGACTCCGGTTATTACGTTGAATGTTCAGGCTCCTGTCAGTTTCGTTGGGTGTCCAGACTCAGGTTATTACGTTGTGCGTTCAGGCTCCGGTCAGTTTCGTTGGGTATCTAGCTCAGGTTATTACGTTGAGCGTTCAGGCTCCGGTCAGTTTCGTTGGGTATCCAGACTCCGATTATTACGTTGAGCGTTCAGGCTCCGATCAGTTTCGTTGGGTATCCAGACTCCGGTTATTACGCTAAGCGTTCAGGCTCCGGTCAGTTTCGTTGGGTATCCAGACTCCGGTTATTACATTGAGCGTTCAGGCTCCGGCCAGTTTCGTTTGGTATCCAGACTTCAGTTATTACGTTGAGCGTCCAGGCTCCGGTCAGTTTCGTTGGGTATCCAGACTCCGGTTATTACGTTGAGCGTTCAGGCTGCGATCATTTTCGTTGAGCATCCAGACTCCAGTTATTACATTGTGCGTTCAGGCTCCGGTCAGTTTCGTTGGGTATCCAGACTCCGGTTATTACGTTGAGCGTTCGGGCTCCGGTCAGTTTCGTTGGGTATCCAGACTCCGGTTATTACGTTGAGCGTTCAGGCTCCGTTTAGTTTCGTTATGTATCCAGACTCCGGTTATTACGTTGTGCGTTCAGGCTCTGGTCAGTTTCGTTGTGTATCCAGACTTCGGTTATTAAGTTGATCGTTCAGGCTCCAGTCAGTTTCGTTGAGTATCCAGACTCCGGTTATTACGCTGAACGTTCAGGCTCCGGTCAGTTTTGTTGGGTATCCAGACTCCGGTTATTACGTTTAGCGTTCAGGCCCTGGTCAGTTTCGTTGGGTATCCAGACTCCGGTTTTTACGTTGAGCGTTCAGGCTCCGGTCAGTTTTGTTGGGTATCCAGACACTGGTTATTACGTTGAGGGTTTAGGCTCCGGTCAGTTTCGTTGGGTATCCAGACTCTGGTTATTACATTGAGCGTTCAGGCTCCGGTCAGTTTCGTTGGGTATCCAGACTCCGTTTATTACGTTGAGCGTTCAGGCTCCGGTCAGTTTGGTTGCGTATCTAGACTCCGGTTATTACGTTGATCGTTCAGGCTCCAGTCAGTTTCGTTGAGTATCTAGACTCCGGTTATTACATTGAGTGTTCAGGCTCCGGTTAGTTTCGTTGAGTATCCAGATTCCGGTTATTACGTTGAGCGTTCAGGCTCCGATCAATTTCGTTGGGTATCCAGACTCCGGTTATTACGTTGAGCGTTCATGCTCCGATCATTTTCGTTGAGCATCCAGACACCAGTTATTAGGTTGTGCATTCAGGCTCCGGTCAGTTTCGTTGGGTATCCAGACTCCGGTTATTACGTTGAATGTTCAGGCTCCAGTCAGTTTCTTTGGGTGTCCATACTCCGGTTATTCCGTTGAGCGTTCAGGCTCCGATCATTTTTGTTGAGCATCCAGGCTCCAGTTATTACGTTGTGCGTTCAGGCTCCGGTCAGTTTCGTTGGGTATCCAGACTCCGGTTATTACGTTGAATGTTCAGGCTCCTGTCAGTTTCGTTGGGTGTCCAGACTCAGGTTATTACGTTGTGCGTTCAGGCTCCGGTCAGTTTCGCTGGGTATCTAGACTCCGGTTATTACGTTGAGCGTTCAGGCTCCGGTCAGTTTCGTTGGATATCCAGACTCCGGTTATTACGTTGAGCGTTCAGGCTCCGGTCAGTTTCGTTGGGTATCCAAACTCTGGTTTTTTCGTTGAGCGTTCTGGCTCCGGTCAGTTTTGTTGGGTATCCAGACTCCGATTATTAACTTAAGGGTTCAGGCTCCGGTGAGTTTCGTTGGGTATCCAGACTCCAGTTATTACATTGAGCGTTTAGGTTCCGGTCAGTTTCGTTGTGTATCTAGACTCCTGTTATTACCTTGATCGTTCAGGCTCCAGTCAGTTTCGTTGAGTATCCAGACTCCAGTGATTACGTTGAACGTTCAGGCTTCGGTCAGTTATGTTGGGTATCCAGACTCCGGTTATTACGTTGAGTGTTCAGGCTCCGATCATTTTCGTTGAGCATCCAGACGTCAGTTATTACGTTGTGCGTTCAGGCTCCGGTCAGTTTCGTTGGGTATCCAGACTCCGGTTATTACGTTGAGCGTTCAGGCTCCGTTCAGTTTCGTTGGGTATCCAGACTCCGGTTATTACGTTGAGCGTTCAGGCTCTGGTCAGTTTCGTTGTGTATCCTGACTCCGGTTGTTACATTGAGCGTTCAGGCTCCGGTCAGTTTCGTTGGGTATCCAGACTTCGGTTTTTACGTTGAGCGTTCAGGCTCTGGTCAGTTTTGCTGGGTATCCAGACTCTGGTTATTACGTTTAGCGTTCAGGCTCCGGTCAGTTTCGTTGGGTATCCAGACTCCGGTTATTACGTTGATCATTCAGGCTCCAGTCAGTTTCGTTGGGTATCCAGACTCCGGTTATTACGTTGAGCGTTCAGGCTCCAGTCAGTTTCGTTGGGTATCCAGACTCCGGTTATTACGTTGAGCGTTCAGGCTCCGGTCAGTTTCGTTGGGTATCCAGACTCCGGTTATTACATTGAATGTTCAGGCTCTGGTCAGTTTCGTTGGGTGTCCAGACTCTGGTTTTTACGTTGAGCATTCAGGCTCCGATCATTTTCGTTGAGCATCCAGACTCCAGTTATTACGTTGTGCGTTCAGGCTCCGGTCAGTTTCGTTGGGTATCCAGACTACGGTTTTTACGTTGAGCGTTCAAGCTCTGGTCAGTTTTGTTGGGTATCCAGACTCTGGTTTTTACGTTGAGCGTTCAGGCTCCGGTAAGTTTTATTGGGTATCCAGACTCTGGTTATTACGTTATGTGTTCAGGCTCCGGTCAGTTTCGTTGGGTATCCAGACTCCGGTTATTACGTTGAGCATTCAGGCTCCGGTCAGTTTCGTTGGGTATCCAGACTCTGGTTTTTACGTTGAGCGTTCAGGCTCCAGTCAGTTTCGTTGGGCATCCAGACTCCAGTTATTACGTTGAGCGTTCAGGCTCCGGTCAGTTTCGTTGGGTATCCAGACTCTGGTTATTACGTTGAGCGTTCAGGCTCCGGTCATTTTCGTTGAGCATCCAGACTCCAGCTATTACGTTGTGCGTTCATGGTCCGATCAGTTTCGTTGAGTATCAAGACTCCGGTTATTACGTTGAGCGTTCGGGCTCCGGTCAGTTTCGTTGGGTATCCAGACTCCGGTTATTATATTGAGCGTTCAGGCTCCGGTCAGTTTCGTTGTGTATCTAGACTCCGGTTATTACGTTGAGCGATCAGGCTCCGATCAATTTCGTTGTGTATCCAGACTCCGGTTATTACGTTGAGCGATCAGGCTCCAATCAATTTCGTTGTGTATCCAGACTCTGGTTTTTACGTTGAGCGTTCAGGCTCCGGTCAGTTTCGTTGGGTATCCAGACTCCGGTTATTACGCTGAGCGTTCAGGCTCCGGTCAGTTTCGTTGGGTATGCAGACTCCGGTTATTACGCTAAGCGTTCAGGCTTCGGTCAGTTTCGTTGGGTATCCAGACTCCGGTTATTACATTGAGCGTTCAGGCTCCGGTCAGTTTCGTTTGGTATCCAGACTTCAGTTATTACGTTGAGCGTCCAGGCTCCGGTCAGTTTCGTTGGGTATCCAGACTCCGGTTATTACGTTGAGCGTTCAGGCTCCGATCATTTTCGTTGAGCATCCAGACTCCAGTTATTACGTTGTGCGTTCAGGCTCCGGTCAGTTTCGTTGGGTATCTAGACTCCGGTTATTACGTTGAGCGTTCGGGCTCCGGTCAGTTTCGTTGGGTATCCAGACTCCGGTTATTACGTTTAGCATTCAGGCTCCGTTTAGTTTCGTTCTGTATCTAGACTCCGGTTATTACGTTGGGCGTTCAGGCTCCGGTCAGTTTCGTTGGGTATCCAGACTCCGGTTATTAAGTTGATCGTTCAGGCTCCAGTCAGTTTCGTTGAGTATCCAGACTCCGGTTATTACGTTGAACGTTCAGGCTCCGGTCAGTTTTGTTGGGTATCCAGACTCCGGTTATTACGTTTAGCGTTCAGGCCCTGGTCAGTTTCGTTGGGTATCCAGACTCCGGTTTTTACGTTGAGCGTTCAGGCTCCGGTCAGTTTTGTTGGGTATCCAGACTCTGGTTATTACGTTGAGGGTTCAGGCTCCGGTCAGTTTCGTTGGGTATCCAGACTCCGGTTATTACGTTGAGCGTTCGGGCTCCGGTCAGTTTCGTTGGGTATCCAGACTCCGGTTATTACGTTGAGCGTTCAGGCTCCGTTTAGTTTCGTTATGTATCCAAACTCCGGTTATTACGTTGTGCGTTCAGGCTCTGGTCAGTTTCGTTGTGTATCCAGACTCCGGTTATTAAGTTGATCGTTCAGGCTCCAGTCAGTTTCGTTGAGTATCCAGACTCCGGTTATTACGCTGAACGTTCAGGCTCCGGTCAGTTTTGTTGGGTATCCAGACTCCGGTTATTACGTTTAGCGTTCAGGCCCTGGTCAGTTTCGTTGGGTATCCAGACTCCGGTTTTTACGTTGAGCGTTCAGGCTCCGGTCAGTTTTGTTGGGTATCCAGACTCTGGTTATTACGTTGAGGGTTTAGGCTCCGGTCAGTTTCGTTGGGTATCCTGACTCTGGTTATTACATTGAGCGTTCAGGCTCCGGTCAGTTTCGTTGGGTATCCAGACTCCGTTTATTACGTTGAGCGTTCAGGCTCCGGTCAGTTTGGTTGCGTATCTAGACTCCGGTTATTACGTTGATCGTTCAGGCTCCAGTCAATTTCGTTGAGTATCTAGACTCCGGTTATTACATTGAGTGTTCAGGCTCCGGTTAGTTTCGTTGAGTATCCAGATTCCGGTTATTACGTTGAGCGTTCAGGCTCCGATCAATTTCGTTGGGTATCCAGACTCCGGTTATTACGTTGAGCGTTCATGCTCCGATCATTTTCGTTGAGCATCCAGACACCAGTTATTAGGTTGTGCATTCAGGCTCCGGTCAGTTTCGTTGGGTATCCAGACTCCGGTTATTACGTTGAATGTTCAGGCTCCAGTCAGTTTCTTTGGGTGTCCATACTCCGGTTATTCCGTTGAGCATTCAGGCTCCGATCATTTTCGTTGAGCATCCAGGCTCCAGTTATTACGTTGTGCGTTCAGGCTCCGGTCAGTTTCGTTGGGTATCCAGACTCCGGTTATTACGTTGAATGTTCAGGCTCCTGTCAGTTTCGTTGGGTGTCCAGACTCAGGTTATTACGTTGTGCGTTCAGGCTCCGGTCAGTTTCGTTGGGTATCTAGACTCCGATTATTACGTTGAGCGTTCAGGCTCCGGTCAGTTTCGTTGGATATCCAGACTCCGGTTATTACGTTGAGCGTTCAGGCTCCGGTCAGTTTCGTTGGGTATCCAAACTCTGGTTTTTTCGTTGAGCGTTCTGGCTCCGGTCAGTTTTGTTGGGTATCCAGACTCCGGTTATTAACTTAAGGGTTCAGGCTCCGGTGAGTTTCGTTGGGTATCCAGACTCCAGTTATTACATTGAGCGTTTAGGTTCCGGTCAGTTTCGTTGTGTATCTAGACTCCTGTTATTACCTTGATCGTTCAGGCTCCAGTCAGTTTCGTTGAGTATCCAGACTCCAGTGATTACATTGAACGTTCAGGCTCCGGTCAGTTATGTTGGGTATCCAGACTCCGGTTATTACGTTGAGTGTTCAGGCTCCGATCATTTTCGTTGAGCATCCAGACTCCAGTTATTACGTTGTGCGTTCAGGCTCCGGTCAGTTTCGTTGGGTATCCAGACTCCGGTTATTACGTTGAGCGTTCAGGCTCCGTTCAGTTTCGTTGGGTATCCAGACTCCGGTTATTACGTTGAGCGTTCAGGCTCTGGTCAGTTTCGTTGTGTATCCTGACTCCGGTTATTACATTGAGCGTTCAGGCTCCGGTCAGTTTAGTTGGGTATCCAGACTTCGGTTTTTACGTTGAGCGTTCAGGCTCTGGTCAGTTTTGCTGGGTATCCAGACTCTGGTTATTACGTTTAGCGTTCAGGCTCCGGTCAGTTTCGTTAGGTATCCAGAATCCGGTTATTACGTTGATCATTCAGGCTCCAGTCAGTTTCGTTGGGTATCCAGACTCCGGTTATTACGTTGAGCGTTCAGGCTCCAGTGAGTTTCGTTGGGTATCCAGACTCCGGTTATTACGTTGAGCGTTCAGGCTCCGGTCAGTTTCGTTGGGTATCCAGACTCCGGTTATTACATTGAATGTTCAGGCTCTGGTCAGTTTCGTTGGGTGTCCAGACTCTGGTTTTTACGTTGAGCATTCAGGCTCCGATCATTTTCGTTGAGCATCCAGACTCCAGTTATTACGTTGTGCGTTCAGGCTCCGGTCAGTTTCGTTGGGTATCCAGACTACGGTTTTTACGTTGAGCGTTCAAGCTCCGGTCAGTTTTGTTGGGTATCCAGACTCTGGTTTTTACGTTGAGCGTTCAGGCTCCGGTAAGTTTTATTGGGTATCCAGACTCTGGTTATTACGTTATGTGTTCAGGCTCCGGTCAGTTTCGTTGGGTATCCAGACTCCGGTTATTACGTTGAGCATTCAGGCTCCGGTCAGTTTCGTTGGGTATCCAGACTCTGGTTTTTACGTTGAGCGTTCAGGCTCCAGTCAGTTTCGTTGGGCATCCAGACTCCGGTTATTACGTTGAGCGTTCAGGCTCCGGTCAGTTTCGTTGGGTATCCAGACTCTGGTTATTACATTGAGCGTTCAGGCTCCGGTCATTTTCGTTGAGCATCCAGACTCCAGCTATTACGTTGTGCGTTCATGGTCCGATCAGTTTCGTTGAGTATCAAGACTCCGGTTATTACGTTGAGCGTTCGGGCTCCGGTCAGTTTCGTTGGGTATCCAGACTCCGGTTATTATATTGAGCGTTCAGGCTCCGGTCAGTTTCGTTGTGTATCCAGACTCCGGTTATTACGTTGAGCGATCAGGCTCCGATCAATTTCGTTGTGTATCCAGACTCCGGTTATTACGTTGAGCGATCAGGCTCCAATCAATTTCGTTGTGTATCCAGACTCTGGTTTTTACGTTGAGCGTTCAGGCTCCGGTCAGTTTCGTTGGGTATCCAGACTCCGGTTATTACGCTGAGCGTTCAGGCTTCGGTCAGTTTCGTTGGGTATGCAGACTCCGGTTATTACGCTAAGCGTTCAGGCTTCGGTCAGTTTCGTTGGGTATCCAGACTCCGGTTATTACATTGGGCGTTCAGGCTCCGGTCAGTTTCGTTTGGTATCCAGACTTCAGTTATTACGTTGAGCGTCCAGGCTCCGGTCAGTTTCGTTGGGTATCCAGACTCCGGTTATTACGTTGAGCGTTCAGGCTCCGATCATTTTCGTTGAGCATCCAGACTCCAGTTATTACGTTGTGCGTTCAGGCTCCGGTCAGTTTCGTTGGGTATCTAGACTCCGGTTATTACGTTGAGCGTTCGGGCTCCGGTCAGTTTCGTTGGGTATCCAGACTCCGGTTATTACGTTTAGCGTTCAGGCTCCGTTTAGTTTCGTTCTGTATCTAGACTCCGGTTATTACGTTGGGCGTTCAGGCTCCGGTCAGTTTCGTTGGGTATCCAAACTCCGGTTATTAAGTTGATCGTTCAGGCTCCAGTCAGTTTCGTTGAGTATCCAGACTCCGGTTATTACGTTGAACGTTCAGGCTCCGGTCAGTTTTGTTGGGTATCCAGACTCCGGTTATTACGTTTAGCGTTCAGGCCCTGGTCAGTTTCGTTGGGTATCCAGACTCCGGTTTTTACGTTGAGCGTTCAGGCTCCGGTCAGTTTTGTTGGGTATCCAGACTCTGGTTATTACGTTGAGGGTTCAGGCTCCGGTCAGTTTCGTTGGGTATCCAGACTCCAGTTATTACGTTGAGCGTTCGGGCTCCGGTCAGTTTCGTTGGGTATCCAGACTCCGGTTATTACGTTGAGCGTTCAGGCTCCGTTTAGTTTCTTTATGTATCCAGACTCCGGTAATTACGTTGTGCGTTCAGGCTCTGGTCAGTTTCGTTGTGTATCCAGACTCCGGTTATTAAGTTGATCGTTCAGGCTCCAGTCAGTTTCGTTGAGTATCCAGACTCCGGTTATTACGCTGAACGTTCAGGCTCCGGTCAGTTTTGTTGGGTATCCAGACTCCGGTTATTACGTTTAGCGTTCAGGCCCTGGTCAGTTTCGTTGGGTATCCAGACTCCGGTTTTTACGTTGAGCGTTCAGGCTCCGGTCAGTTTTGTTGGGTATCCAGACTCTGGTTATTACGTTGAGGGTTTAGGCTCCGGTCAGTTTCGTTGGGTATCCAGACTCTGGTTATTACATTGAGCGTTCAGGCTCCGGTCAGTTTCGTTGGGTATCCAGACTCCGTTTATTACGTTGAGCGTTCAGGCTCCGGTCAGTTTGGTTGCGTATCTAGACTCCGGTTATTACGTTGATCGTTCAGGCTCCAGTCAGTTTCGTTGAGTATCTAGACTCCGGTTATTACATTGAGTGTTCAGGCTCCGGTTAGTTTCGTTGAGTATCCAGATTCCGGTTATTACGTTGAGCGTTCAGGCTCCGATCAATTTCGTTGGGTATCCAGACTCCGGTTATTACGTTGAGCGTTCATGCTCCGATCATTTTCGTTGAGCATCCAGACACCAGTTATTAGGTTGTGCATTCAGGCTCCGGTCAGTTTTGTTGGGTATCAAGACTCCGGTTATTACGTTGAATGTTCAGGCTCCAGTCAGTTTCTTTGGGTGTCCATACTCCGGTTATTCCGTTGAGCGTTCAGGCTCCGATCATTTTCGTTGAGCATCCAGGCTCCAGTTATTACGTTGTGCGTTCAGGCTCCGGTCAGTTTCGTTGGGTATCCAGACTCCGGTTATTACGTTGAATGTTCAGGCTCCTGTCAGTTTCGTTGGGTGTCCAGACTCCGGTTATTACGTTGTGCGTTCAGGCTCCGGTCAGTTTCGTTGGGTATCCAAACTCTGGTTTTTTCGTTGAGCGTTCTGGCTCCGGTCAGTTTTGTTGGGTATCCAGACTCCGGTTATTAACTTAAGGGTTCTGGCTCCGGTGAGTTTCGTTGGGTATCCAGACTCCAGTTATTACATTGAGCGTTTAGGTTCCGGTCAGTTTCGTTGTGTATCTAGACTCCTGTTATTACCTTGATCGTTCAGGCTCCAGTCAGTTTCGTTGAGTATCCAGACTCCAGTGATTACGTTGAACGTTCAGGCTCCGGTCAGTTATGTTGGGTATCCAGACTCCGGTTATTACGTTGAGTGTTCAGGCTCCGATCATTTTCGTTGAGCATCCAGACTCCAGTTATTACGTTGTGCGTTCAGGCTCCGGTCAGTTTCGTTGGGTATCCAGACTCCGGTTATTACGTTAAGCGTTCAGGCTCCGTTCAGTTTCGTTGGGTATCCAGACTCCGGTTATTACGTTGAGCGTTCAGGCTCTGGTCAGTTTCGTTGTGTATCCTGACTCCGGTTATTACATTGAGCGTTCAGGCTCCGGTCAGTTTCGTTGGGTATCCAGACTTCGGTTTTTACGTTGAGCGTTCAGGCTCTGGTCAGTTTTGCTGGGTATCCAGACTCTGGTTATTACGTTTAGCGTTCAGGCTCCGGTCAGTTTCGTTGGGTATCCAGACTCCGGTTATTACGTTGATCATTCAGGCTCCAGTCAGTTTCGTTGGGTATCCAGACTCCGGTTATTACGTTGAGCGTTCAGGCTCCAGTCAGTTTCGTTGGGTATCCAGACTCCGGTTATTACGTTGAGCGTTCAGGCTCCGGTCAGTTTCGTTGGGTATCCAGACTCCGGTTATTACATTGAATGTTCAGGCTCTGGTCAGTTTCGTTGGGTGTCCAGACTCTGGTTTTTACGTTGAGCATTCAGGCTCCGATCATTTTCGTTGAGCATCCAGACTCCAGTTATTACGTTGTGCGTTCAGGCTCCGGTCAGTTTCGTTGGGTATCCAGACTACGGTTTTTACGTTGAGCGTTCAAGCTCCGGTCAGTTTTGTTGGGTATCCAGACTCTGGTTTTTACGTTGAGCGTTCAGGCTCCGGTAAGTTTTATTGGGTATCCAGACTCTGGTTATTACGTTATGTGTTCAGGCTCCGGTCAGTTTCGTTGGGTATCCAGACTCCGGTTATTACGTTGAGCATTCAGGCTCCGGTCAGTTTCGTTGGGTATCCAGACTCTGGTTTTTACGTTGAGTGTTCAGGCTCCAGTCAGTTTCGTTGGGCATCCAGACTCCGGTTATTACGTTGAGCGTTCAGGCTCCGGTCAGTTTCGTTGGGTATCCAGACTCTGGTTATTACGTTGAGCGTTCAGGCTCCGGTCATTTTCGTTGAGCATCCAGACTCCAGCTATTACGTTGTGCGTTCATGGTCCGATCAGTTTCGTTGAGTATCAAGACTCCGGTTATTACGTTGAGCGTTCGGGCTCCGGTCAGTTTCGTTGGGTATCCAGACTCCGGTTATTATATTGAGCGTTCAGGCTCCGGTCAGTTTCGTTGTGTATCTAGACTCCGGTTATTACGTTGAGCGATCAGGCTCCGATCAATTTCGTTGTGTATCCAGACTCCGGTTATTACGTTGAGCGATCAGGCTCCAATCAATTTCGTTGTGTATCCAGACTCTGGTTTTTATGTTGAGCGTTCAGGCTCCGGTCAGTTTCGTTGGGTATCCAGACTCCGGTTATTACGCTGAGCGTTCAGGCTTCGGTCAGTTTCGTTGGGTATGCAGACTCCGGTTATTACGCTAAGCGTTCAGGCTTCGGTCAGTTTCGTTGGGTATCCAGACTCCGATTATTACATTGAGCGTTCAGGCTCCGGTCAGTTTCGTTTGGTATCCAGACTTCAGTTATTACGTTGAGCGTCCAGGCTCCGGTCAGTTTCGTTGGGTATCCAGACTCCGGTTATTACGTTGAGCGTTCAGGCTCCGATCATTTTCGTTGAGCATCCAGACTCCAGTTATTACGTTGTGCGTTCAGGCTCCGGTCAGTTTCGTTGGGTATCTAGACTCCGGTTATTACGTTGAGCGTTCGGGCTCCGGTCAGTTTCGTTGGGTATCCAGACTCCGGTTATTACGTTTAGCGTTCAGGCTCCGTTTAGTTTCGTTCTGTATCTAGACTCCGGTTATTACGTTGGGCGTTCAGGCTCCGGTCAGTTTCGTTGGGTATCCAAACTCCGGTTATTAAGTTGATCGTTCAGGCTCCAGTCAGTTTCGTTGAGTATCCAGACTCCGGTTATTACGTTGAACGTTCAGGCTCCGGTCAGTTTTGTTGGGTATCCAGACTCCGGTTATTACGTTTAGCGTTCAGGCCCTGGTCAGTTTCGTTGGGTATCCAGACTCCGGTTTTTACGTTGAGCGTTCAGGCTCCGGTCAGTTTTGTTGGGTATCCAGACTCTGGTTATTACGTTGAGGGTTCAGGCTCCGGTCAGTTTCGTTGGGTATCCAGACTCCGGTTATTACGTTGAGCGTTCGGGCTCCGGTCAGTTTCGTTGGGTATCCAGACTCCGGTTATTACGTTGAGCGTTCAGGCTCCGTTTAGTTTCTTTATGTATCCAGACTCCGGTTATTACGTTGTGCGTTCAGGCTCTGGTCAGTTTCGTTGTGTATCCAGACTCCGGTTATTAAGTTGATCGTTCAGGCTCCAGTCAGTTTCGTTGAGTATCCAGACTCCGGTTATTACGCTGAACGTTCAGGCTCCGGTCAGTTTTGTTGGGTATCCAGACTCCGGTTATTACGTTTAGCGTTCAGGCCCTGGTCAGTTTCGTTGGGTATCCAGACTCCGGTTTTTACGTTGAGCGTTCAGGCTCCGGTCAGTTTTGTTGGGTATCCAGACTCTGGTTATTACGTTGAGGGTTTAGGCTCCGGTCAGTTTCGTTGGGTATCCAGACTCTGGTTATTACATTGAGCGTTCAGGCTCCGGTCAGTTTCGTTGGGTATCCAGACTCCGTTTATTACGTTGAGCGTTCAGGCTCCGGTCAGTTTGGTTGCGTATCTAGACTCCGGTTATTACGTTGATCGTTCAGGCTCCAGTCAGTTTCGTTGAGTATCTAGACTCCGGTTATTACATTGAGTGTTCAGGCTCCGGTTAGTTTCGTTGAGTATCCAGATTCCGGTTATTACGTTGAGCGTTCAGGCTCCGATCAATTTCGTTGGGTATCCAGACTCCGGTTATTACGTTGAGCGTTCATGCTCCGATCATTTTCGTTGAGCATCCAGACACCAGTTATTAGGTTGTGCATTCAGGCTCCGGTCAGTTTCGTTGGGTATCCAGACTCCGGTTATTACGTTGAATGTTCAGGCTCCAGTCAGTTTCTTTGGGTGTCCATACTCCGGTTATTCCGTTGAGCGTTCAGGCTCCGATCATTTTCGTTGAGCATCCAGGCTCCAGTTATTACGTTGTGCGTTCAGGCTCCGGTCAGTTTCGTTGGGTATCCAGACTCCGGTTATTACGTTGAATGTTCAGGCTCCTGTCAGTTTCGTTGGGTGTCCAGACTCCGGTTATTACGTTGTGCGTTCAGGCTCCGGTCAGTTTCGTTGGGTATCCAAACTCTGGTTTTTTCGTTGAGCATTCTGGCTCCGGTCAGTTTTGTTGGGTATCCAGACTCCGGTTATTAACTTAAGGGTTCAGGCTCCGGTGAGTTTCGTTGGGTATCCAGACTCCAGTTATTACATTGAGCGTTTAGGTTCCGGTCAGTTTCGTTGTGTATCTAGACTCCTGTTATTACCTTGATCGTTCAGGCTCCATTCAGTTTCGTTGAGTATCCAGACTCCAGTGATTACGTTGAACGTTCAGGCTCCGGTCAGTTATGTTGGGTATCCAGACTCCGGTTATTACGTTGAATGTTCAGGCTCCGATCATTTTCGTTGAGCATCCAGACTCCAGTTATTACGTTGTGCGTTCAGGCTCCGGTCAGTTTCGTTGGGTATCCAGACTCCGGTTATTACGTTGAGCGTTCAGGCTCCGTTCAGTTTCGTTGGGTATCCAGACTCCGGTTATTACGTTGAGCGTTCAGGCTCTGGTCAGTTTCGTTGTGTATCCTGACTCCGGTTATTACATTGAGCGTTCAGGCTCCGATCATTTTCGTTGAGCATCCAGGCTCCAGTTATTACGTTGTGCGTTCAGGCTCCGGTCAGTTTCGTTGGGTATCCAGACTCCGGTTATTACGTTGAATGTTCAGGCTCCTGTCAGTTTCGTTGGGTGTCCAGACTCAGGTTATTACGTTGTGCGTTCAGGCTCCGGTCAGTTTCGTTGGGTATCTAGACTCCGGTTATTACGTTGAGCGTTCAGGCTCCGGTCAGTTTCGTTGGATATCCAGACTCCGGATATTACGTTGAGCGTTCAGGCTCCGGTCAGTTTCGTTGGGTATCCAAACTCTGGTTTTTTCGTTGAGCGTTCTGGCTGCGGTCAGTTTTGTTGGGTATCCAGACTCCGGTTATTAACTTAAGGGTTCAGGCTCCGGTGAGTTTCGTTGGGTATCCAGACTCCAGTTATTACATTGAGCGTTTAGGTTCCGGTCAGTTTCGTTGTGTATCTAGACTCCTGTTATTACCTTGATCGTTCAGGCTCCAGTCAGTTTCGTTGAGTATCCAGACTCCAGTGATTACGTTGAACGTTCAGGCTCCGGTCAGTTATGTTGGGTATCCAGACTCCGGTTATTACGTTGAGTGTTCAGGCTCCGATCATTTTCGTTGAGCATCCAGACTCCAGTTATTACGTTGTGCGTTCAGGCTCCGGTCAGTTTCGTTGGGTATCCAGACTCCGGTTATTACGTTGAGCGTTCAGGCTCCGTTCAGTTTCGTTGGGTATCCAGACTCCGGTTATTACGTTGAGCGTTCAGGCTCTGGTCAGTTTCGTTGTGTATCCTGACTCCGATTATTACATTGAGCGTTCAGGCTCCGGTCAGTTTCGTTGGGTATCCAGACTTCGGTTTTTACGTTGAGCGTTCAGGCTCTGGTCAGTTTTGCTGGGTATCCAGACTCTGGTTATTACGTTTAGCGTTCAGGCTCCGGTCAGTTTCGTTGGGTATCCAGACTCCGGTTATTACGTTGATCATTCAGGCTCCAGTCAGTTTCGTTGGGTATCCAGACTCCGGTTATTACGTTGAGCGTTCAGGCTCCAGTCAGTTTCGTTGGGTATCCAGACTCCGGTTATTACGTTGAGCGTTCAGGCTCCGGTCAGTTTCGTTGGGTATCCAGACTCCGGTTATTACATTGAATGTTTAGGCTCTGGTCAGTTTCGTTGGGTGTCCAGACTCTGGTTTTTACGTTGAGCATTCAGGCTCCGATCATTTTCGTTGAGCATCCAGACTCCAGTTATTACGTTGTGCGTTCAGGCTCCGGTCAGTTTCGTTGGGTATCCAGACTACGGTTTTTACGTTGAGCGTTCAAGCTCCGGTCAGTTTTGTTGGGTATCCAGACTCTGGTTTTTACGTTGAGCGTTCAGGCTCCGGTAAGTTTTATTGGGTATCCAGACTCTGGTTATTACGTTATGTGTTCAGGCTCCAGTCAGTTTCGTTGGGTATCCAGACTCCGGTTATTACGTTGAGCATTCAGGCTCCGGTCAGTTTCGTTGGGTATCCAGACTCTGGTTTTTACGTTGAGCGTTCAGGCTCCAGTCAGTTTCGTTGGGCATCCAGACTCCGGTTATTACGTTGAGCGTTCAGGCTCCGGTCAGTTTCGTTGGGTATCCAGACTCTGGTTATTACGTTGAGCGTTCAGGCTCCGGTCATTTTCGTTGAGCATCCAGACTCCAGCTATTACGTTGTGCGTTCATGGTCCGATCAGTTTCGTTGAGTATCAAGACTCCGGTTATTACGTTGAGCGTTCGGGCTCCGGTCAGTTTCGTTGGGTATCCAGACTCCGGTTATTATATTGAGCGTTCAGGCTCCGGTCAGTTTCGTTGTGTATCTAGACTCCGGTTATTACGTTGAGCGATCAGGCTCCGATCAATTTCGTTGTGTATCCAGACTCCGGTTATTACGTTGAGCGATCAGGCTCCAATCAATTTCGTTGTGTATCCAGACTCTGGTTTTTACGTTGAGCGTTCAGGCTCCGTTCAGTTTCATTGGGTATCCAGACTCCGGTTATTACGTTGAGCATTCAGGCTCCGGTCAGTTTCGTTGGGTATGCAGACTCCGGTTATTACGCTAAGCGTTCAGGCTTCGGTCAGTTTCGTTGGGTATCCAGACTCCGGTTATTACATTGAGCGTTCAGGCTCCGGTCAGTTTCGTTTGGTATCCAGACTTCAGTTATTACGTTGAGCGTCCAGGCTCCGGTCAGTTTCGTTGGGTATCCAGACTCCGGTTATTACGTTGAGCGTTCAGGCTCCGATCATTTTCGTTGAGCATCCAGACTCCAGTTATTACGTTGTGCGTTCAGGCTCCGGTCAGTTTCGTTGGGTATCTAGACTCCGGTTATTACGTTGAGCGTTCGGGCTCCGGTCAGTTTCGTTGGGTATCCAGACTCCGGTTATTACGTTTAGCGTTCAGGCTCCGTTTAGTTTCGTTCTGTATCTAGACTCCGGTTATTACGTTGGGCGTTCAGGCTCCGGTCAGTTTCGTTGGGTATCCAGACTCCGGTTATTAAGTTGATCGTTCAGGCTCCAGTCAGTTTCATTGAGTATCCAGACTCCGGTTATTACGTTGAACGTTCAGGCTCCGGTCAGTTTTGTTGGGTATCCAGACTCCGGTTATTACGTTTAGCGTTCAGGCCCTGGTCAGTTTCGTTGGGTATCCAGACTCCGGTTTTTACGTTGAGCGTTCAGGCTCCGGTCAGTTTTGTTGGGTATCCAGACTCTGGTTATTACGTTGAGGGTTCAGGCTCCGGTCAGTTTCGTTGGGTATCCAGACTCCGGTTATTACATTGAGCGTTCAGGCTCCGGTCAGTTTCGTTGGGTATCCAGACTCCGGTTATTACGTTGAGGGTTCAGGCTCCGGTCAGTTTGGTTGTGTATCTAGACTCCGGTTATTACGTTGATCGTTCAGGCTCCAAGCAGTTTCGTTGAGTATCCAGACTCCGGTTATTACATTGAGTGTTCAGGCTCCGGTTAGTTTCGTTGAGTATCCAGATTCCGGTTATTACGTTGAGCGTTCAGGCTCCGATCATTTTCGTTGAGCATCCAGACACCAGTTATTAGGTTTTGCATTCGGGCTCCGGTTAGTTTCGTTGGGTATCCAGACTCCGGTTATTACGTTGAATGTTCAGGCTCCGGTCAGTTTCGTTGGGTGTCCATACTCCGATTATTACGTTGAGCGTTCAGGCTCCGATCATTTTCGTTGAGCATCCAGACTCCAGTTATTACGTTGTGCGTTCAGGCTCCGGTCAGTTTCGTTGGGTATCCAGACTCCGGTTATTACGTTGAATGTTCAGGCTCCTGTCAGTTTCGTTGGGTGTCCAGACTCAGGTTATTACGTTGTGCGTTCAGGCTCCGGTCAGTTTCGTTGGGTATCCAGACTCCGCTTATTACGTTGAGTGAGCAGGCTCCGGTCAGTTTCGTTGGGTATCTAGACTCCGGTTATTACGTTGAGCGTTCAGGCTCCGGTCAGTTTCGTTGGGTATCCAGACTCCGGTTATTACGTTGAGCGTTCAGGCTCCGGTCAGTTTCGTTGGGTATCCAAACTCTGGTTTTTTCGTTGAGCGTTTAGGCTCCGGTCAGTTTTGTTGGGTATCCAGACTCCGGTTATTAAGTTAAGGGTTCAGGCTCCGGTCAGTTTCGTTGGGTATCCAGACTCCGGTTATTACATTGAGCGTTTAGGTTCCGGTCAGTTTCGTTATGTATCCAGACTCCTGTTATTACGTTGATCGTTCAGGCTCCAGTCAGTTTCGTTGGGTATCCAGACTCCAGTTATTACGTTGAACGTTCAGGCTCCGGTCAGTTATGTTGGGTATCCAGACTCCGGTTATTACGTTGAGTGTTCAGGCTCCGATCATTTTCGCTGAGCATCCAGACTCCAGTTATTACGTTGTGCGTTCAGGCTCCGGTCAGTTTCGTTGGGTATCCAGACTCCGGTTATTACGTTGAGCGTTCAGGCTCCGTTCAGTTTCGTTGGGTATCCAGACTCCGGTTATTACGTTGAGCGTTCAGGCTCTGGTCAGTTTCGTTGTGTATCCTGAGTCCGGTTATTACATTGAGCGTTCAGGCTCCGGTCAGTTTCGTTGGGTATCCAGACTCCGGTTTTTACGTTGAGCGTTCAGGCTCCGGTCAGTTTTGTTGGGTATCCAGACTCCGGTTATTACGTTGAGCGTTCAGGTTCCGGTCAGTTTCGTTGGGTATCCAGACTCCGGTTATTACGTTGAGCGAGCGGGCTCTGGTCAGTTTCGTTGGGTATCTAGACTCCGGTTATTACGTTGTGCGTTCAGGCTCCGGTCAGTTTCGTTGGGTATCTAGACTCCGGTTATTACGTTGAGCGTTCAGGCTCCGGTCAGTTTCGTTGGGTATCCAAACTCCGATTATTACATTGAGCGTTCAGGCTCTGGTCAGTTTCGTTGGGTATCTGGACTCCGGTTATTACGTTGAGCGTTCAGGCTCCGGTCATTTTCGTTGAGCATCCAGACTCCGGTTATTATGTTGAGGGTTCAGGCTCCGATCAGTTTCGTTGGGTATCCAGACTCCTGTTATTACATTGAGCGTTCAGGATCCGGTCAGTTTCGTTGGGTATCCAGACTCCGGTTATTACGTTGATCATTCAGGCTCCAGTCAGTTTCGTTGGGTATCCAGACTTCGGTTATTACGTTGAGCGTTCAGGCTCCGGTCAGTTTCGTTGGGTATCCAGACTCCGGTTATTACGTTGAGCGTTCAGGCTCCGGTCAGTTTCGTTGGGTATCCAGACTCCAGTTATTACATTGAATGTTCAGGCTCCGGTCAGTTTCGTTGGGTGTCCAGACTCTGGTTTTTACGTTGAGCATTCAGGCTCCGATCATTTTCGTTGAGCATCCAGACTCCAGTTATTACGTTGTGCGTTCAGGCTACGGTCAGTTTCGTTGGGTATCCAGACTCCGGTTATTACGTTGAGCGTTCAGGCTACGGTCAGTTTCGTTGGGTATCCAGACTCCGGTTATTACGTTGAGCGTTCAGGCTCCGGTTAGTTTCCTTGGGTATCCAGACTCCGGTTTTTACGTTGAGCGTTCAGGCTCTGGTCAGTTTCGTTGTGTATCCTGAGTCTGGTTATTACGTTGAGCGTTCAGGCTCCGGTCAGTTTCGTTGGGTATCCAGACTCCGGTTATTACGTTGAGCGTTCAGGCTCCGGTCAGTTTTGCTGGGTATCCAGACTCCGGTTATTACGTTGAATGTTCAGGCTCCGGTCAGTTTCGTTGGGTGTCCAGACTCTGGTTTTTACGTTGAGCATTCAGGCTCCGATCATTTTCGTTGAGCATCCAGACTCCAGTTATTACGTTGTGCGTTCTGGCTCCGGTCAGTTTTGTTGGGTATCCAGACTCCGGTTATTACGTTGAGCATTCAGGCTCCGTTCAGTTTCGTTGGGCATCTAGACTCCGGTTATTACGTTGAGCGTTCAGGCCCTGGTCAGTTTTGTTGTGTATCCAGACTCTGGTTATTACGTTGAGCGTTCAGGCTACGGTCAGTTTCGTTGGGTATCCAGACTCCGGTTATTACGTTGAGCGTTCAGGCTCCGGTTAGTTTCCTTGGGTATCCAGACTCCGGTTTTTACGTTGAGCGTTCAGGCTCTGGTCAGTTTCGTTGTGTATCCTGAGTCTGGTTATTACATTGAGCGTTCAGGCTCCGGTCAGTTTCGTTGGGTATCCAGACTCCGGTTTTTACGTTGAGCGTTCAGGCTCCGGTCAGTTTTGCTGGGTATCCAGACTCCGGTTATTACGTTGAGCGTTCAGGCTCCAGTAAGTTTCGTTGGGTATCCAGACTCCGGTTATTACGTTGAGCGAGCAGGCTCCGGTCAGTTTCTTTGGGTATCTAGACTCCGGTTATTACGTTGAGCGTTCAGGCTCCGGTCAGTTTCGTTGGGTATCCAGACTCCGGTTATTACGTTGAGCATTCAGGCTCTGGTCAGTTTCGTTGGGTATCCAGACTCCGGTTTTTACGTTGAGCGTTCAGGCTCCGGTCAGTTTTGTTGGGTATCCAGACTCCGGTTATTATGTTGAGGGTTTAGGCTCCAGTCAGTTTCGTTGGGTATCCAGACTCCGGTTATTACATTGATCATTCAGGCTCCGGTCAGTTTCGTTGGGTATCCAGACTCCGGTTATTACGTTGAGCGTTCAGGCTCCGGTCAGTTTCGTTGGGTATCCAGACTCCGGTTATTACGTTGAGCGTTCAGGCTCTGGTCAGTTTCATTGGGTATCCAAACTCCGGTTATTACATTGAATGTTCAGGCTCCGGTCAGTTTCGTTGGGTGTCCAGACTCTGGTTTTTACGTTGAGCATTCAGGCTCCGGTCAGTTTCGTTGGGTGTCCAGACTCTGGTTTTTACATTGAGCATTCAGGCTCCGATCATTTTCGTTGAGCATCCAGACTCCAGTTATTACGTTGTGCGTTCTGGCTCCGGTCAGTTTTGTTGGGTATCCAGACCCCGGTTATTACGTTGAGCATTCAGGCTCCGTTCAGTTTCGTTGGGTATCTAGACTCCGGTTATTACGTTGAGCGTTCAAGCCCTGGTCAGTTTTGTTGTGTATCTAGACTCCGGTTATTACGTTGAGCGTTCAGGCCCTGGTCAGTTTCGTTTGGTATCCAGACTTCAGTTGTTACGTTGAGCGTTCAGGCTCCGATCATTTTCGTTGAGCATCCAGACACCAGTTATTAGGTTGTGCATTCGGGCTCCGGTTAGTTTCGTTGGGTATCCAGACTCCGGTTATTACGTTGAATGTTCAGGCTCCGGTCAGTTTCGTTGGGTGTCCATACTCCGGTTATTACGTTGAGCGTTCAGGCTCCGATCATTTTCGTTGAGCATCCAGACTCCAGTTATTACGTTGTGCGTTCAGGCTTTGGTCAGTTTCGTTGGGTATCTAGACTCCGGTTATTACGTTGAATGTTCAGGCTCCTGTCAGTTTCGTTGGGTGTCCAGACTCAGGTTATTACGTTGTGCGTTCAGGCTCCGGTCAGTTTCGTTGGGTATCCAGACTCCGGTTATTACGTTGAGTGAACAGGCTCCGGTCAGTTTCGTTGGGTATCTAGACTCCGGTTATTACGTTGAGCGTTCAGGCTCCGGTCAGTTTCGTTGGGTATCCAGACTCCGGTTATTACGTTGAGCGTTCAGGCTCCGGTCAGTTTCGTTGGGTATCCAAACTCTGGTTTTTTCGTTGAGCGTTTAGGCTCCGGTCAGTTTTGTTCGGTATCCAGACTCCGGTTATTAAGTTAAGGGTTCATGCTCCGGTCAGTTTCGTTGGGTATCCAGACTCCGGTTATTACATTGAGCGTTTAGGTTCCGGTCAGTTTCGTTGTGTATCCAGACTCCTGTTATTACGTTGATCGTTCAGGCTCCAGTCAGTTTCGTTGGGTATCCAGACTCCAGTTATTACGTTGAACGTTCAGGCTCCGGTCAGTTATGTTGGGTATCCAGACTCCGGTTATTACGTTGAGTGTTCAGGCTCCGATCATTTTCGTTGAGCATCCAGACTCCAGTTATTACGTTGTGCGTTCAGGCTCCGGTCAGTTTCGTTGGGTATCCAGACTCCGATTATTACGTTGAGCGTTCAGGCTCCGTTCAATTTCGTTGGGTATCCAGACTCCGGTTATTACGTTGAGCGTTCAGGCTCTGGTCAGTTTCGTTGTGTATCCTGAGTCCGGTTATTACATTGAGCGTTCAGGCTCCGGTCAGTTTCGTTGGGTATCCAGACTCCGGTTTTTACGTTGAGCGTTCATGCTCCGGTCAGTTTTGCTGGGTATCCAGACTCCAGTTATTACGTTGAGCGTTCAGGTTCCGGTCAGTTTCGTTGGGTATCCAGACTCCAGTTATTACGTTGAGCGAGCAGGCTCCGGTCAGTTTCGTTGGGTATCTAGACTCCGGTTATTACGTTGAGCGTTCAGGCTCCGGTCAGTTTCGTTGGGTATCCAGACTCCGGTTATTACGTTGAGCGTTCAGGCTCCGGTCATTTTCGTTGAGCATCCAGACTCCGGTTATTATGTTGAGGGTTCAGGCTCCGGTCAGTTTCGTTGGGTATCCAGACTCCTGTTATTACATTGAGCGTTCAGGCTCCGGTCAGTTTCGTTGGGTATCCAGACTCCGGTTATTACGTTGATCATTCAGGCTCCAGTCAGTTTCGTTGGGTATCCAGACTCCGGTTATTACGTTGAGCGTTCAGGCTCCGGTCAGTTTCGTTGGGTATCCAGACTCCGGTTATTACGTTGAGCGTTCAGGCTCCGGTCAGTTTCGTTGGGTATCCAGACTCCGGTTATTACCTTGAATGTTCAGGCTCCGGTCAGTTTCGTTGGGTGTCCAGACTCTGGTTTTTACGTTGAGCATTCAGGCTCCGATCATTTTCGTTGAGCATCCAGACTCCAGTTATTACGTTGTGCGTTCTGGCTCCGGTCAGTTTTGTTGGGTATCCAGACTCCGGTTATTACGTTGAGCATTCAGACTCCGTTCAGTTTCGTTGGGTATCTAGACTCCGGTTATTACGTTGAGCGTTCAGGCCCTGGTCAGTTTTGTTGTGTATCCAGACTCTGGCTATTACGTTGAGCGTTCAGGCTACGGTCAGTTTCGTTGGGTATCCAGACTCCGGTTATTACGTTGAGCGTTCAGGCTCCGTTCAGTTTCGTTGGGTATCCAGACTCCGGTTATTACGTTGAGCGTTCAGGCTCTGGTCAGTTTCGTTGTGTATCCTGAGTCCGGTTATTACATTGAGCGTTCAGGCTCCGGTCAGTTTCGTTCGGTATCCAGACTCCGGTTTTTACGTTGAGCGTTCAGGCTCCGGTCAGTTTTGCTGGGTATCCAGACTCCGGTTATTACGTTGAGCGTTCAGGCTCCGGTCAGTTTCGTTGGGTATCCAGATTCCGGTTATTACGTTGAGCGAGCAGGCTCCGGTCAGTTTCGTTGGGTATCTAGACTCCGGTCATTACGTTGAGCGTTCAGGCTCCGGTCAGTTTCGTTGGGTATCCAGACTCCGGTTATTACGTTGAGCGTTCAGGCTCTGGTCAGTTTCGTTGGGTATCCAGACTCCGGTTTTTACGTTGAGCGTTCAGGCTCCGGTCAGTTTTGTTGGGTATCCAGACTCCGGTTATTATGTTGAGGGTTCAGGCTCCAGTCAGTTTCGTTGGGCATCCAGACTCCGGTTATTACGTTGATCATTCAGGCTCCGGTCAGTTTCGTTGGGTATCCAGACTCCGGTTATTACGTTGAGCGTTCAGGCTCCGGTCAGTTTTGTTGGGTATCCAGATTCCGGTTATTACGTTGAGCGTTCAGGCTCCGGTCAGTTTCGTTGGGTATCCAGACTCCGGTTATTACATTGAATGTTCAGGCTCCGGTCAGTTTCGTTGGGTGTCCAGACTCTGGTTTTTACGTTGAGCATTCAGGCTCCGGTCAGTTTCGTTGGGTGTCCAGACTCTGGTTTTTACATTGAGCATTCAGGCTCCGATCATTTTCGTTGAGCATCCAGACTCCAGTTATTACGTTGAGCGTTCTGGCTCCGGTCAGTTTTGTTGGGTATCCAGACTCCGGTTATTACGTTGAGCGTTCAGGCTCCGGTCAGTTTCGTTGGGTATCCAGACTCCGGTTATTATGTTGAGCGTTCATCTCCGGTCAGTTTCGTTGGGTATCATAACTCCGGTTTTTACGTTGAGCGTTCAGGCTACGGTCAGTTTCGTTGGGTATCCAGACTCCGGTTATTACGTTGAGCGTTCAGGCTCCGGTCAGTTTCGTTGGGTATCCAGACTCCGGTTATTACGTTGAGCGTTCAGGCTTCGGTCATTTTCGTTGGGTATCCAGACTCCTGTTATTACATTGAGCGTTCAGGCTTCGGTCAGTTTCGTTGGGTATCCAGACTCCGGTTATTACGTTGATCATTCAGGCTCCAGTCAGTTTCGTTGGGTATCCAGACTCCGGTTATTACGTTGAGCGTTCAGGCTCCGGTCAGTTTCGTTGGGTATCCAGACTCCGGTTATTACGTTGAGCGTTCAGGCTCTGGTCAGTTTCATTGGCTATCCAGACTCCGGTTATTACATTGAATGTTCAGGCTCCGGTCAGTTTCGTTGGGTGTCCAGACTCTGGTTTTTACGTTGAGCATTCAGGCTCCGATCATTTTCGTTGAGCATCCAGACTCCAGTTATTACGTTGTGCGTTCTGGCTCCGGTCAGTTTTGTTGGGTATCCAGACTCCGGTTATTACGTTGAGCATTCAGGCTCCGTTCAGTTTCGTTGGGTATCTAGACTCCGGTTATTACGTTGAGCGTTCAGGCCCTGGTCAGTTTTGTTGTGTATCCAGACTCCGGCTATTACGTTGAGCGTTCAGGCTACGGTCAGTTTCGTTGGGTATCCAGACTCCGGTTATTACGTTGAGCGTTCAGGCTCCGTTCAGTTTCGTTGGGTATCCAGACTCCGGTTATTACGTTGAGCGTTCAGGCTCTGGTCAGTTTCGTTGTGTATCCTTAGTCCGGTTATTACATTGAGCGTTCAGGCTCTGGTCAGTTTCGTTGGGTATCCAGACTCCGGTTTTTACGTTGAGCGTTCAGGCTCCGGTCAGTTTTGCTGGGTATCCAGACTCCGGTTATTACGTTGAGCGTTCAGGCTCCGGTCAGTTTCGTTGGGTATCCAAACTCTGGTTATTACATTGAGCGAGCAGGCTCCGGTCAGTTTCGTTGGGTATCTAGACTCCGGTTATTACGTTGAGCGTTCAGGCTCCGGTCAGTTTCGTTGGGTATCCAGACTCCGGTTATTACGTTGAGCGTTCAGGCTCTGGTCAGTTTCGTTGGGTATCCGGACTCCGGTTTTTACGTTGAGCGTTCAGGCTCCGGTCAGTTTTGTTGGGTATCCAGACTCCGGTTATTATGTTGAGGATTCAGGCTCCAGTCAGTTTCGTTGGGTATCCAGACTCCGGTTATTACGTTGATCGTTCAGGCTCCGGTCAGTTTCGTTGGGTATCCAGACTCCGATTATTACGTTGAGCGTTCAGGCTCCGGTCAGTTTCGTTGGGTATCCAGACTCCGGTTATTACGTTGAGCGTTCAGGCTCCGGTCAGTTTCGTTGGGTATCCAGACTCCGGTTATTACATTGAATGTTCAGGCTCCGGTCAGTTTCGTTGGGTGTCCAGACTCTGGTTTTTATGTTGAGCATTCAGGCTCCGGTCAGTTTCGTTGGGTGTCCAGACTCTGGTTTTTACATTGAGCATTCAGGCTCCGATCATTTTCGTTGAGCATCCAGACTCCAGTTATTATGTTGTGCGTTCTGGCTCCGGTCAGTTTTGTTGGGTATCCAGACTCCGGTTATTACGTTGAGCATTCAGGCTCCGTTCAGTTTCGTTGGGTATCTAGACTCCGGTTATTACGTTGAGCGTTCAGGCCCTGGTCAGTTTTGTTGTGTATCCAGACTCCGGTTATTACGTTGAGCATTCAGGCTACGGTCAGTTTCGTTGGGTATCCAGACTCCGGTTATTACGTTGAGCGTTCAGGCTCCGTTCAGTTTCGTTGGGTATCCAGACTCCGGTTATTACGTTGAGCGTCCAGGCTCTGGTCAGTTTCGTTGTGTATCCTGAGTCCGTTTATTACATTGAGCGTTCAGGCTCCGGTCAGTTTCGTTGGGTATCCAGACTCCGGTTTTTACGTTGAGCGTTCAGGCTCCGGTCAGTTTTGCTGGGTATCCAGACTCCGGTTATTACGTTGAGCGTTCAGGCTCCGGTCAGTTTCGTTGGGTATCCAGACTCCGGTTATTACGTTGAGCGAGCAGGCTCCGGTCAGTTTCGTTGGGTATCTAGACTCCGGTTATTACTGAAGGAAAATTGTGATCTAAACGCAGCGGAAAACAAAAATTTCCTTTAGTGATCCTTACGAATGAGCATGGTCAGTGATAGAATCGTTACCTCTTTGTGGCGATTCAGATCTTTGATGCAGCGATCACAAGCGTTGATGAAGTGCAACGCCTCTACTCAGTCCACACGAACAGCTTCCGGTCACAGTGCTAGCTGCTTACGAACGGAATTATTTGAGTGAGAAAAGAGAATCAAAAACGAAATTGCATCAAGTGAAAGCTTCATCACAAGGGTTCCTTTTATAGACTCTCTTGTGGGTTGCGGGCTAAAACCCAATTCACATGATCCATAATAATATTATATATTATTATAATAACTATTATTATAATAAATATATTTATTTTATTATTATTTTATAACCATTATAAAATAACAATAATTATTATTATATTATCCGAATTTCTATTTTTCACTTAAGTGCACCGTACCTTACGATGTTCCTTTTTGATTTCTCTATCTCTCATCAAACTGTCCTTATGTGTGTGACCCTGTAGGATTTCGTAACGTTCGTAATTATATTAAATTATATATTTAACATAATAAACAGTAAGCGGTATCTAGCAACACATCACTGCTACCCAAGTCACGAAAATGTCATGTGATCTGACAAAACCTTTTTCGTGATAATATATGTTTGTACAATTACCCTTTTGCCCCTATGTCTATATTGAACATAAGGCATACACTGTGTCATCCTTGTCCAGTTCAATATTGGGCCCTTAGACATTTCTCCTGTTATGCAGGATTGGCAAATTCCATCTAGGACACTCATGTCCCTCAGCATGCTTCGTGGAGTGCCCATCAACTGTCTTTATGATCATCCAGTTACGGATAATGTTTGATCAGCAATAAAGCACCCGACTCTACATCTAGGGTCCATAGTGGTTTCAGGTTGAAGGGTGGTAATACACCATTATCACCATGAGAATAACTTATGACACTTTGCATAACATACTATGTAGTATTCTCATAGTGGGTCAATCCGGTATAAATATTACTCCTAATATTTATACCTATGTCAAGACTTGATAACTCTTTATCCATGATCCATGAGATGTGATCATCAGTCTATCTTTATAATAGTCTCAATGCTTTTAATGTTATCCCACTTTGCAATAAAGCTTGACTACGGATATTTTAAGAATAATGTCTTTATGTTTAATGGGATCTCATGATTAAGTCACACTTAACATTTCATTAAACAGACTAACTATTCTAGGGACTTTATTATTCTGAAAGACAAACATAATAAAGGAATGCCTTTTATTATTAAACGAATAATCCGATACAAGTACCAAAAAGTATTGGCCTCTAGGGCTTACACCAACAATTACTTTGAGCGTTCATGCTCCAGTCAGTTTCGTTGGGTATCCAGACTCCGGTTATTACGTTGAGCGTTCAGGCTCTGGTCAGTTTCGTTGGGTATTCAGACTCCGGTTTTTACGTTGAGCGTTCAGGCTCTGGTCAGTTTTGTTGGGTATCCAGACTCCGGTTA
This sequence comes from Lathyrus sativus, assembly GCA_963859935.3. NCBI lineage: Eukaryota > Viridiplantae > Streptophyta > Magnoliopsida > Fabales > Fabaceae > Lathyrus > Lathyrus sativus. The sequence continues at coordinate 241,420,073 of OZ012736.1, forward strand.
TTATGTTGAGGGTTCAGGCTCCAGTCAGTTTCGTTGGGTATCCAGACTCCGGTTATTACGTTGATCATTCAGGCTCCGGTCAGTTTCGTTGGGTATCCAGACTCCGGTTAATACGTTGAGCGTTCAGGCTCCGGTCAGTTTCGTTGGGTATCCAGACTCCGGTTATTACGTTGAGCGTTCAGGCTCCGGTCAGTTTCGTTGGGTATCCAGACTCCGGTTATTACATTGAATGTTCAGGCTCCGGTCAGTTTCGTTGGGTGTCCAGACTCTGGTTTTTACGTTGAGCATTCAGGCTCCGGTCAGTTTCGTTGGGTGTCCAGACTCTGGTTTTTACATTGAGCATTCAGGCTCCGATCATTTTCGTTGAGCATCCAGACTCCAGTTATTACGTTGTGCGTTCTGGCTCCGGTCAGTTTTGTTGGGTATCCAGACTCCGGTTATTACGTTGAGCATTCAGGCTCCGTTCAGTTTCGTTGGGTATCTAGACTCCGGTTATTACGTTGAGCGTTCAAGCCCTGGTCAGTTTTGTTGTGTATCCAGACTCCGGTTATTACGTTGAGCGTTCAGGCCCTGGTCAGTTTCGTTTGGTATCCAGACTTCAGTTGTTACGTTGAGCGTTCAGGCTCCGGTCAGTTTCGTTGGGTATCCAGACTCCGGTTTTTACGTTAAGCGTTCAGGCTCCGGTCAGTTTTGTTGGGTATCCAGACTCTGGTTTTTACATTGAGCGTTCAGGCTCTGGTCAGTTTTGTTGGGTATCCAGACTCCAATTATTACGTTGTGCATTCAGGCTCCGGTCAGTTTCGTTGGGTATCCAGACTCCGGTTATTACGTTGAATGTTCAGGCTCCTGTCAGTTTCGTTGGGTGTCCAGACTCAGGTTATTACGTTGTGCGTTCAGGCTCCGGTCAGTTTCGTTGGGTATCCAGACTCCGGTTATTACGTTGAGCGAGCAGGCTCCGGTCAGTTTCGTTGTGTATCTAGACTCCGGTTATTACATTGAGCGTTCAGGATCCGGTCAGTTTCGTTGGGTATCCAGACTCCGGTTATTACGTTGAGCGTTCAGGCTCTGGTCAGTTTCGTTGGGTATCCAAACTCTGGTTTTTTCGTTGAGCGTTCAGGCTCCGGTCAGTTTTGTTGGGTATCTAGACTCCGGTTATTAAGTTAAGGGTTCAGGCTCCGGTGAGTTTCGTTGGGTATCCAGACTCCAGTTATTACATTGAGCGGTTAGGTTCCGATCAGTTTCGTTGTGTATCTAGACTCCTGTTATTACCTTGATCGTTCAGGCTCCAGTCAGTTTCGTTGGGTATCCAGACTCCAGTGATTACGTTGAACGTTCAGGCTCCGGTCAGTTATGTTGGGTATCCAGACTCCAGTTATTACGTTGAGTGTTCAGGCTCCGATCATTTTCGTTGAGCATCCAGACTCCAGTTCTTACGTTGTGCGTTCAGGCTCCGGTAAGTTTCGTTGGGTATCCAGACTCCAGTTATTACGTTGAGCGTTCAGGCTCCGTTCAGTTTCGTTGGGTATCCAGACTCCGGTTATTACGTTGAGCGTTAAGGCTCTGGTCAGTTTCGTTGGGTATCCAGACTCCGGTTTTTACGTTGAGCATTCAGACTCCGGTCAGTTTTGCTGGGAATCCAGACTCCGGTTATTACGTTGTGCGTTCTCGCTCCGGTCAGTTTTGTTGGGTATCCAGACTCCGGTTATTACGTTGAGCGTTCAGGCTCCGTTCAGTTTCGTTGGGTATCCAGACTCCGGTTATTACGTTGAGCGTTCAGGCCCTGGTCAGTTTTTCTGTGTATCCAGACTCCGGTTATTACGTTGAGCGTTCAGGCTCCGGTCAGTTTCGTTGGTATCCAGACTCCGGTTATTACGTTGATCATTCAGGCTCCAGTCAGTTTTGTTGGGTATCCAGACTCCGGTTATTACGTTGAGCGTTCAGGCTCCAGTCAGTTTCGTTGGGTATCCAGACTCCGGTTATTACGTTGAGCGTTCAGGCTCCGGTCAGTTTCGTTGGGTATCCAGACTCCGGTTATAACATTGAATGTTCAGGCTCCGGTCAATTTCGTTGGGTGTCCAGACTCTGGTTTTTACGTTGAGCATTAAGGCTCTGATCATTTTCTTTGAGCATCCAGACTCCAGTTATTACGTTGTGCGTTCTGACTCCGGTCAGTTTTGTTGGGTATCCAGACTCCGGTTATTACGTTGAGCGTTCAGGCTCCGTTCAGTTTCATTGGGTATCCAGACTCCGGTTATTACGTTGAGCGTTCAGGCCCTGGTCAGTTTTGTTGTGTATCCAGACTCTGGTTATTACGTTGAGCGTTCAGGCTCCGGTCAGTTTCGTTGGGTATCCAGACTCCGGTTATTACATTGAGCGTTCAGGCTCCGGTCAGTTTCGTTGGGTATCCAGACTCCGGTTATTATGTTGAGCGTTCATCTCCGGTCAGTTTCGTTGGGTATCTAGACTCCGGTTATTACATTGAGTGTTCAGGCTCCGGTCAGTTTCGTTTGGTATCCAGACTTCAGTTGTTACGTTGAGCGTTCAGGCTCCGGTCAGTTTCTTTGGGTATCCAGACTCCGGTTTTTAAGTTGAGCGTTCAGGCTCTGGTCAGTTTTCTTGGGTATCCAGACTCTGGTTTTTACGTTGAGCGTTCAGGCTCCGGTCAGTTTTATTGGGTATCCAAACTCCGGTTATTACGTTATGCGTTCAGGCTCCGGTCAGTTTCGTTGATTATCCAGACTCCGGTTATTACGTTGAGCGTTCAGGCTCCGGTCAGTTTCGTTGGGTATCCAGACTCTGGTTTTTACGTTGAGCGTTCAGGCTCCAGTCAGTTTCGTTGGGTATCCAGACTCCGGTTATTACGTTGAGCGTTCAGGCTCCGGTCAGTTTCGTTGGGTATCCAGACTCCGGTTATTACATTGAGCGTTCAGGCTCCGGTCATTTTCGTTGAGTATCCAGACTCCAGCTATTACGTTGTGCGTTCAAGGTCCGATCAGTTTCGTTGAGTATCAAGACTCCGGTTATTACGTTGAGCGTTTGGGCTCCGGTCAGTTTCGTTGGGTATCCAGACTCCGGTTATTATGTTGAGCGTTCAGGCTCCGGTCAGTTTCGTTGTGTATCCAGACTCCGGTTATTACGTTGAGCGATCAGGCTCCGATCAATTTCGTTGTGTATCCAGACTCAGGTTATTACGTTGAGCGATCAGGCTCCGATCAATTTCGTTGTGTATCCAGACTCTGGTTTTTACGTTGAGCGTTCAGGCTCCGGTCAGTTTCGTTGGGTATCCAGACTCCGGTTATTACTTTATGCGTTCAGGCTCCGGTCAGTTTCGTTGATTATCCAGACTCCGGTTATTACGTTGAGCGTTCAGGCTCCGGTCAGTTTCGTTGGGTATCCAGACTCCGGTTATTACATTAAGCGTTCAGGCTCCGGTCAGTTTCGTTTGGTATCCAGACTTCAGTTATTACGTTGAGCGTCCAGGCTCCGGTCAGTTTCGTTGGGTATCCAGACTCCGGTTATTACGTTGAGCGTTCAGTCTCCGATCATTTTCGTTGAGCATCCAGACTCCAGTTATTACGTTGTGCGTTCAGGCTCCGGTCAGTTTCGTTGGGTATCCAGACTCCGGTTATTACGTTGAGCGTTCGGGCTCCGGTCAGTTTCGTTGGGTATCCAGACTCCGGTTATTACGTTTAGCGTTCAGGCTCCGTTTAGTTTCGTTATTTATCCAGACTCCGGTTATTACGTTGTGCGTTCAGGCTCCGGTCAGTTTCGTTGTGTATCCAGACTCCGGTTATTAAGTTGATCGTTCAGGCTCCAGTCAGTTTCGTTGAGTATCCATACTCCGGTTATTACGTTGAACGTTCAGGCTCCGGTCAGTTTAGTTGGGTATCCAGACTCCGGTTATTACGTTTAGCGTTCAGGCCCTGGTCAGTTTCGTTGGGTATCCAGACTCCGGTTTTTACGTTGAGCGTTCAGGCTCCGGTCAGTTTTGTTGGGTATCCAGACTCTGGTTATTACATTGAGGGTTCAGGCTCCGGTCAGTTTCGTTGGGTATCCAGACTCCGGTTATTACATTGAGCATTCAGGCTCCGGTATGTTTCGTTGGGTATCCAGACTCCGGTTTTTATGTTGAGCGTTCAGGCTCCGGTCAGTTTTGTTGGGTATCCAGACTCTGGTTTTTACGTTGAGCGTTCAGGCTCCGGTCAGTTTTATTGGGTATCCAGACTCCGGTTATTACGTTATGCGTTCAGGCTCCGGTCAGTTTCGTTGATTATCCAGACTCCGGTTATTACGTTGAGCGTTCAGGCTCCGGTCAGTTTCGTTGGGTATCCAGACTCTGGTTTTTACGTTGAGCGTTCAGGCTCCAGTCAGTTTCGTTGGGTATCCAGACTCCGGTTATTACGTTGAGCGTTCAGGCTCCGGTCAGTTTCGTTGGGTATCCAGACTCCGGTTTTTAAGTTGAGCGTTCAGGCTCTGGTCAGTTTTCTTGGGTATCCAGACTCTGGTTTTTACGTTGAGCGTTCAGGCTCCGGTCAGTTTTATTGGGTATCCAAACTCCGGTTATTACGTTATGCGTTCAGGCTCCGGTCAGTTTCGTTGATTATCCAGACTCCGGTTATTACGTTGAGCGTTCAGGCTCCGGTCAGTTTCGTTGGGTATCCAGACTCTGGTTTTTACGTTGAGCGTTCAGGCTCCAGTCAGTTTCGTTGGGTATCCAGACTCCGGTTATTACGTTGAGCGTTCAGGCTCCGGTCAGTTTCGTTGGGTATCCAGACTCCGGTTATTACATTGAGCGTTCAGGCTCCGGTCATTTTCGTTGAGTATCCAGACTGCAGCTATTACGTTGTGCGTTCAAGGTCCGATCAGTTTCGTTGAGTATCAAGACTCCGGTTATTACGTTGAGCGTTTGGGCTCCGGTCAGTTTCGTTGGGTATCCAGACTCCGGTTATTATGTTGAGCGTTCAGGCTCCGGTCAGTTTCGTTGTGTATCCAGACTCCGGTTATTACGTTGAGCGATCAGGCTCCGATCAATTTCGTTGTGTATCCAGACTCAGGTGATTACGTTGAGCGATCAGGCTCCGATCAATTTCGTTGTGTATCCAGACTCTGGTTTTTACGTTGAGCGTTCAGGCTCCGGTCAGTTTCGTTGGGTATCCAGACTCCGGTTATTACATTGAGCGTTCAGGCTCCGGTCAGTTTCGTTGGGTATCCAGACTCCGGTTATTACGCTAAGCCTTCAGGCTCCGGTCAGTTTCGTTGGGTATCCAGACTCCGGTTATTACATTGAGCGTTCAGGCTCCGGTCAGTTTCGTTTGGTATCCAGACTTCAGTTATTATGTTGAGCGTCCAGGCTCCGGTCAGTTTCGTTGGGTATCCAGACTCCGGTTATTACGTTGAGCGTTCAGTCTCCGATCATTTTCGTTGAGCATCCAGACTCCAGTTATTACGTTGTGCGTTCAGGCTCCGGTCAGTTTCTTTGGGTATCCAGACTCCGGTTATTACGTTGAGCGTTCGGGCTCCGGTCAGTTTCGTTGGGTATCCAGACTCCGGTTATTACGTTTAGTGTTCAGGCTCCGTTTAGTTTCGTTATTTATCCAGACTCCGGTTATTACGTTGTGCGTTCAGGCTCCGGTCAGTTTCGTTGTGTATCCAGACTCCGGTTATTAAGTTGATCGTTCAGGCTCCAGTCAGTTTCGTTGAGTATCCATACTCCGGTTATTACGTTGAACGTTCAGGCTCCGGTCAGTTTAGTTGGGTATCCAGACTCCGGTTATTACGTTTAGCGTTCAGGCCCTGGTCAGTTTCGTTGGGTATCCAGACTCCGGTTTTTACGTTGAGCGTTCAGGCTCCGGTCAGTTTTGTTGGGTATCTAGACTCTGGTTATTACGTTGAGGGTTCAGGCTCTGGTCAGTTTCGTTGGGTATCCAGACTCCGGTTATTACATTGAGCATTCAGGCTCCGGTATGTTTCGTTGGTTATCCAGACTCCGGTTTTTATGTTGAGCGTTCAGGCTCCGGTCAGTTTTGTTGGGTATCCAGACTCTAGTTTTTACGTTGAGCGTTCAGGCTCCGGTCAGTTTTATTGGGTATCCAGACTCCGGTTATTACTTTATGCGTTCAGGCTCCGGTCAGTTTCGTTGATTATCCAGACTCCGGTTATTACGTTGAGCGTTCAGGCTCCGGTCAGTTTCGTTGGGTATCCAGACTCTGGTTTTTACGTTGAGCGTTCAGGCTCCAGTCAGTTTCGTTTGGTATCCAGACTTCAGTTATTACGTTGAGCGTCCAGGCTCCGGTCAGTTTCGTTGGGTATCCAGACTCCGGTTATTACGTTGAGCGTTCAGTCTCCGATCATTTTCGTTGAGCATCCAGACTCCAGTTATTACGTTGTGCGTTCAGGCTCCGGTCAGTTTCGTTGGGTATCCAGACTCCGGTTATTACGTTGAGCGTTCGGGCTCCGGTCAGTTTCGTTGGGTATCCAGACTCCGGTTATTACGTTTAGCGTTCAGGCTCCGTTTAGTTTCGTTATTTATCCAGACTCCGGTTATTACGTTGTGCGTTCAGGCTCCGGTCAGTTTCGTTGTGTATCCAGACTCCGGTTATTAAGTTGATCGTTCAGGCTCCAGTCAGTTTCGTTGAGTATCCATACTCCGGTTATTACGTTGAACGTTCAGGCTCCGGTCAGTTTAGTTGGGTATCCAGACTCCGGTTATTACGTTTAGCGTTCAGGCCCTGGTCAGTTTCGTTGGGTATCCAGACTCCGGTTTTTACGTTGAGCGTTCAGGCTCCGGTCAGTTTTGTTGGGTATCCAGACTCTGGTTATTACATTGAGGGTTCAGGCTCCGGTCAGTTTCGTTGGGTATCCAGACTCCGGTTATTACATTGAGCATTCAGGCTCCGGTATGTTTCGTTGGGTATCCAGACTCCGGTTTTTATGTTGAGCGTTCAGGCTCCGGTCAGTTTTGTTGGGTATCCAGACTCTAGTTTTTACGTTGAGCGTTCAGGCTCCGGTCAGTTTTATTGGGTATCCAGACTCCGGTTATTACTTTATGCGTTCAGGCTCCGGTCAGTTTCGTTGATTATCCAGACTCCGGTTATTACGTTGAGCGTTCAGGCTCCGGTCAGTTTCGTTGGGTATCCAGACTCTGGTTTTTACGTTGAGCGTTCAGGCTCCAGTCAGTTTCGTTGGGTATCCAGACTTCAGTTATTACGTTGAGCGTCCAGGCTCCGGTCAGTTTCGTTGGGTATCCAGACTCCGGTTATTACGTTGAGCGTTCAGTCTCCGATCATTTTCGTTGAGCATCCAGACTCCAGTTATTACGTTGTGCGTTCAGGCTCCGGTCAGTTTTATTGGGTATCCAAACTCCGGTTATTACGTTATGCGTTCAGGCTCCGGTCAGTTTCGTTGATTATCCAGACTCCGGTTATTACGTTTAGCGTTCAGGCTCCGTTTAGTTTCGTTATTTATCCAGACTCCGGTTATTACGTTGTGCGTTCAGGCTCCGGTCAGTTTCGTTGTGTATCCAGACTCCGGTTATTAAGTTGATCGTTCAGGCTCCAGTCAGTTTCGTTGAGTATCCATACTCCGGTTATTACGTTGAACGTTCAGGCTCCGGTCAGTTTAGTTGGGTATCCAGACTCCGGTTATTACGTTTAGCGTTCAGGCCCTGGTCAGTTTCGTTGGGTATCCAGACTCCGGTTTTTACGTTGAGCGTTCAGGCTCCGGTCAGTTTTGTTGGGTATCCAGACTCTGGTTATTACATTGAGGGTTCAGGCTCCGGTCAGTTTCGTTGGGTATCCAGACTCCGGTTATTACATTGAGCATTCAGGCTCCGGTATGTTTCGTTGGGTATCCAGACTCCGGTTTTTATGTTGAGCGTTCAGGCTCCGGTCAGTTTTGTTGGGTATCCAGACTCTGGTTTTTACGTTGAGCGTTCAGGCTCCGGTCAGTTTTATTGGGTATCCAGACTCCGGTTATTACGTTATGCGTTCAGGCTCCGGTCAGTTTCGTTGATTATCCAGACTCCGGTTATTACGTTGAGCGTTCAGGCTCCGGTCAGTTTCGTTGGGTATCCAGACTCTGGTTTTTACGTTGAGCGTTCAGGCTCCAGTCAGTTTCGTTGGGTATCCAGACTCCGGTTATTACGTTGAGCGTTCAGGCTCCGGTCAGTTTCGTTGGGTATCCAGACTCCGGTTTTTAAGTTGAGCGTTCAGGCTCTGGTCAGTTTTCTTGGGTATCCAGACTCTGGTTTTTACGTTGAGCGTTCAGGCTCCGGTCAGTTTTATTGGGTATCCAAACTCCGGTTATTACGTTATGCGTTCAGGCTCCGGTCAGTTTCGTTGATTATCCAGACTCCGGTTATTACGTTGAGCGTTCAGGCTCCGGTCAGTTTCGTTGGGTATCCAGACTCCGGTTATTACATTAAGCGTTCAGGCTCCGGTCAGTTTCGTTTGGTATCCAGACTTCAGTTATTACGTTGAGCGTCCAGGCTCCGGTCAGTTTCGTTGGGTATCCAGACTCCGGTTATTACGTTGAGCGTTCAGTCTCCGATCATTTTCGTTGAGCATCCAGACTCCAGTTATTACGTTGTGCGTTCAAGGTCCGATCAGTTTCGTTGAGTATCAAGACTCCGGTTATTACGTTGAGCGTTCGGGCTCCGGTCAGTTTCGTTGGGTATCCAGACTCCGGTTATTACATTGAGCGTTCAGGCTCCGGTCAGTTTCGTTGGGTATCCAGACTCCGGTTATTACGCTAAGCGTTCAGGCTCCGGTCAGTTTCGTTGGGTATCCAGACTCCGGTTATTACATTGAGCGTTCAGGCTCCGGTCAGTTTCGTTTGGTATCCAGACTTCAGTTATTACGTTGAGCGTCCAGGCTCCGGTCAGTTTCGTTGGGTATCCAGACTCCGGTTATTACGTTGAGCGTTCAGGCTCCGATCATTTTCGTTGAGCATCCAGACTCCAGTTATTACGTTGTGCGTTCAGGCTCCGGTCAGTTTCGTTGGGTATCCAGACTCCGGTTATTACGTTGAGCGTTCGGGCTCCGGTCAGTTTCGTTGGGTATCCAGACTCCGGTTATTACGTTTAGCGTTCAGGCTCCGTTTAGTTTCGTTATTTATCCAGACTCCGGTTATTACGTTGTGCGTTCAGGCTCCGGTCAGTTTCGTTGTGTATCCAGACTCCGGTTATTAAGTTGATCGTTCAGGCTCCAGTCAGTTTCGTTGAGTATCCATACTCCGGTTATTACGTTGAACGTTCAGGCTCCGGTCAGTTTAGTTGGGTATCCAGACTCCGGTTATTACGTTTAGCGTTCAGGCCCTGGTCAGTTTCGTTGGGTATCCAGACTCCGGTTTTTACGTTGAGCGTTCAGGCTCCGGTCAGTTTTGTTGGGTATCCAGACTCTGGTTATTACATTGAGGGTTCAGGCTCCGGTCAGTTTCGTTGGGTATCCAGACTCCGGTTATTACATTGAGCATTCAGGCTCCGGTATGTTTCGTTGGGTATCCAGACTCCGGTTTTTATGTTGAGCGTTCAGGCTCCGGTCAGTTTTGTTGGGTATCCAGACTCTGGTTTTTACGTTGAGCGTTCAGGCTCCGGTCAGTTTTATTGGGTATCCAGACTCCGGTTATTACGTTATGCGTTCAGGCTCCGGTCAGTTTCGTTGATTATCCAGACTCCGGTTATTACGTTGAGCGTTCAGGCTCCGGTCAGTTTCGTTGGGTATCCAGACTCTGGTTTTTACGTTGAGCGTTCAGGCTCCAGTCAGTTTCGTTGGGTATCCAGACTCCGGTTATTACGTTGAGCATTCAGGCTCCGGTCAGTTTCGTTGGGTATCCAGACTCCGGTTTTTAAGTTGAGCGTTCAGGCTCTGGTCAGTTTTCTTGGGTATCCAGACTCTGGTTTTTACGTTGAGCGTTCAGGCTCCGGTCAGTTTTATTGGGTATCCAAACTCCGGTTATTACGTTATGCGTTCAGGCTCCGGTCAGTTTCGTTGATTATCCAGACTCCGGTTATTACGTTGAGCGTTCAGGCTCCGGTCAGTTTCGTTGGGTATCCAGACTCTGGTTTTTACGTTGAGCGTTCAGGCTCCAGTCAGTTTCGTTGGGTATCCAGACTCCGGTTATTACGTTGAGCGTTCAGGCTCCGGTCAGTTTCGTTGGGTATCCAGACTCCGGTTATTACATTGAGCGTTCAGGCTCCGGTCATTTTCGTTGAGTATCCAGACTCCAGCTATTACGTTGTGCGTTCAAGGTCCGATCAGTTTCGTTGAGTATCAAGACTCCGGTTATTACGTTGAGCGTTTGGGCTCCGGTCAGTTTCGTTGGGTATCCAGACTCCGGTTATTATGTTGAGCGTTCAGGCTCCGGTCAGTTTCGTTGTGTATCCAGACTCCGGTTATTACGTTGAGCGATCAGGCTCCGATCAATTTCGTTGTGTATCCAGACTCAGGTGATTACGTTGAGCGATCAGGCTCCGATCAATTTCGTTGTGTATCCAGACTCTGGTTTTTACGTTGAGCGTTCAGGCTCCGGTCAGTTTCGTTGGGTATCCAGACTCCGGTTATTACGTTGAGCGTTCAGGCTCCGGTCAGTTTCGTTGGGTATCCAGACTCCGGTTATTACGCTAAGCCTTCAGGCTCCGGTCAGTTTCGTTGGGTATCCAGACTCCGGTTATTACATTGAGCGTTCAGGCTCCGGTCAGTTTCGTTTGGTATCCAGACTTCAGTTATTACGTTGAGCGTCCAGGCTCCGGTCAGTTTCGTTGGGTATCCAGACTCCGGTTATTACGTTGAGCGTTCAGTCTCCGATCATTTTCGTTGAGCATCCAGACTCCAGTTATTACGTTGTGCGTTCAGGCTCCGGTCAGTTTCGTTGGGTATCCAGACTCCGGTTATTACGTTGAGCGTTCGGGCTCCGGTCAGTTTCGTTGGGTATCCAGACTCCGGTTATTACGTTTAGTGTTCAGGCTCCGTTTAGTTTCGTTATTTATCCAGACTCCGGTTATTACGTTGTGCGTTCAGGCTCCGGTCAGTTTCGTTGTGTATCCAGACTCCGGTTATTAAGTTGATCGTTCAGGCTCCAGTCAGTTTCGTTGAGTATCCATACTCCGGTTATTACGTTGAACGTTCAGGCTCCGGTCAGTTTAGTTGGGTATCCAGACTCCGGTTATTACGTTTAGCGTTCAGGCCCTGGTCAGTTTCGTTGGGTATCCAGACTCCGGTTTTTACGTTGAGCGTTCAGGCTCCGGTCAGTTTTGTTGGGTATCTAGACTCTGGTTATTACGTTGAGGGTTCAGGCTCTGGTCAGTTTCGTTGGGTATCCAGACTCCGGTTATTACATTGAGCATTCAGGCTCCGGTATGTTTCGTTGGGTATCCAGACTCCGGTTTTTATGTTGAGCGTTCAGGCTCCGGTCAGTTTTGTTGGGTATCCAGACTCTGGTTTTTACGTTGAGCGTTCAGGCTCCGGTCAGTTTTATTGGGGATCCAGACTCCGGTTATTACGTTATGCGTTCAGGCTCCGGTCAGTTTCGTTGATTATCCAGACTCCGGTTATTACGTTGAGCGTTCAGGCTCCGGTCAGTTTCGTTGGGTATCCAGACTCTGGTTTTTACGTTGAGCGTTCAGGCTCCAGTCAGTTTCGTTGGGTATCCAGACTCCGGTTATTACGTTGAGCGTTCAGGCTCCGGTCAGTTTCGTTGGGTATCCAGACTCCGGTTATTACATTGAGCGTTCAGGCTCTGGTCATTTTCGTTGAGCATCCAGACTCCAGCTATTACGTTGTGCGTTCAAGGTCCGATCAGTTTCGTTGAGTATCAAGACTCCGGTTATTACGTTGAGCGTTCGGGCTCCGGTCAGTTTCGTTGGGTATCCAGACTCCGGTTATTACATTGAGCGTTCAGGCTCCGGTCAGTTTCGTTGGGTATCCAGACTCCGGTTATTACGCTAAGCGTTCAGGCTCCGGTCAGTTTCGTTGGGTATCCAGACTCCGGTTATTACATTGAGCGTTCAGGCTCCGGTCAGTTTCGTTTGGTATCCAGACTTCAGTTATTACGTTGAGCGTCCAGGCTCCGGTCAGCTTCGTTGGGTATCCAGACTCCGGTTATTACGTTGAGCGTTCAGGCTCCGATCATTTTCGTTGAGCATCCAGACTCCAGTTATTACGTTGTGCGTTCAGGCTCCGGTCAGTTTCGTTGGGTATCCAGACTCCGGTTATTACGTTAGGCGTTCGGGCTCCGGTCAGTTTCGTTGGGTATCCAGACTCCGGTTATTACGTTTAGCGTTCAGGCTCTGTTTAGTTTCGTTATTTATCCAGACTCCGGTTATTACGTTGTGCATTCAGGCTCCGGTCAGTTTCGTTGTCTATCCAGACTCCGGTTATTAAGTTGATCGTTCAGGCTCCAGTCAGTTTCGTTTAGTATCCATACTCCGGTTATTACGTTGAACGTTCAGGCTCCGGTCAGTTTAGTTGGGTATCCAGACTCCGGTTATTACGTTTAGCGTTCAGGCCCTGGTCAGTTTCGTTGGGTATCCAGACTCCGGTTTTTACATTGAGCGTTCAGGCTCCGTTCAGTTTTGTTGGGTATCCAGACTCTGGTTATTACGTTGAGGGTTCAGGCTCCGGTCAGCTTCGTTGGGTATCCAGACTCCGGTTATTACATTGAGCGTTCAGGCTCCGGTCAGTTTCGTTGGGTATCCAGACTCCAGTTATTACGTTGAGGGTTCAGGCTCCGGTCAGTTTGGTTGTGTATCTAGACTCCGGTTATTACGTTGATCGTTCAGGCTCCAGTCAGTTTCGTTGAGTATCCAGACTCCGGTTATTACATTGAGTGTTCAGGCTCCGGTTAGTTTCGTTGAGTATCCAGATTCCGGTTATTACGTTGAGCGTTCAGGCTCCGGTCAGTTTCGTTGGGTATCCAGACTCCGGTTATTACATTGAGCGTTCAGGCTCCGGTCAGTTTCGTTTGGTATCCAGACTTCAGTTATTACGTTGAGCGTCCAGGCTCCGGTCAGTTTCGTTGGGTATCCAGACCCCGGTTATTACGTTGAGCGTTCAGTCTCTGATCATTTTCGTTGGGTATCCAGACTCCGGTTATTACGTTTAGCGTTCAGGCTCCGTTTAGTTTCGTTATTTATCCAGACTCCGGTTATTACGTTGTGCATTCAGGCTCCGGTCAGTTTCGTTGTCTATCCAGACTCCGGTTATTAAGTTGATCGTTCAGGCTCCAGTCAGTTTCGTTTAGTATCCATACTCCGGTTATTACGTTGAACGTTCAGGCTCCGGTCAGTTTAATTGGGTATCCAGACTCCGGTTATTACGTTTAGCGTTCAGGCCCTGGTCAGTTTCGTTGGGTATCCAGACTCCGGTTTTTACATTGAGCGTTCAGGCTCCGTTCAGTTTTGTTGGGTATCCAGACTCTGGTTATTACGTTGAGGGTTCAGGCTCCGGTCAGTTTCGTTGGGTATCCAGACTCCGGTTATTACATTGAGCGTTCAGGCTCCGGTCAGTTTCGTTGGGTATCCAGACTCCGGTTATTACGTTGAGGGTTCAGGCTCCGGTCAGTTTGGTTGTGTATCTAGACTCCGGTTATTACGTTGATCGTTCAGGCTCCAGTCAGTTTCGTTGAGTATCCAGACTCCGGTTATTACATTGAGTGTTCAGGCTCCGGTTAGTTTCGTTGAGTATCCAGATTCCGGTTATTACGTTGAGCGTTCAGGCTCCGGTCAGTTTCGTTGGGTATCCAGACTCCGGTTATTACATTGAGCGTTCAGGCTCCGGTCAGTTTCGTTTGGTATCCAGACTTCAGTTATTACGTTGAGCGTCCAGGCTCCGGTCAGTTTCGTTGGGTATCCAGACTCCGGTTATTACGTTGAGCGTTCAGTCTCTGATCATTTTCGTTGAGCATCCAGACTCCAGTTATTACGTTGTGCGTTCAGGCTCCGGTCAGTTTCGTTGGGTATCCAGACTCCGGTTATTACGTTGAGCGTTCGGGCTCCGGTCAGTTTCGTTGGGTATCCAGACTCCGGTTATTACGTTTAGCGTTCAGGCTCCGTTTAGTTTCGTTATTTATCCAGACTCCGGTTATTACGTTGTGCGTTCAGGCTCCAGTCAGTTTCGTTGTGTATCCAGACTCCGGTTATTAAGTTGATCGTTCAGGCTCCAGTCAGTTTCGTTGAGTATCCATACTCCGGTTATTACGTTGAACGTTCAGGCTCCGGTCAGTTTAGTTGGGTATCCAGACTCCGGTTATTACGTTTAGCGTTCAGGCCCTGGTCAGTTTCGTTGGGTATCCAGACTCCGGTTTTTACGTTGAGCGTTCAGGCTCCGGTCAGTTTTGTTGGGTATCCAGACTCTGGTTATTACGTTGAGGGTTCAGGCTCCGGTCAGTTTCGTTGGGTATCCAGACTCCGGTTATTACATTGAGCATTCAGGCTCCGGTCAGTTTCGTTGGGTATCCAGACTCCGGTTTTTATGTTGAGCGTTCAGGCTCCGGTCAGTTTTGTTGGGTATCCAGACTCTGGTTTTTACGTTGAGCGTTCAGGCTCCGGTCAGTTTTATTGGGTATCCAGACTCCGGTTATTACGTTATACGTTCAGGCTCCGGTCAATTTCGTTGATTATCCAGACTCCGGTTATTACGTTGAGCGTTCAGGCTCCGGTCAGTTTCGTTGGGTATCCAGACTCTGGTTTTTACGTTGAGCATTCAGGCTCTAGTCAGTTTCGTTGGGTATCCAGACTCCGGTTATTACGTTGAGCGTTCAGACTCCGGTCAGTTTCGTTGGCTATCCAGACTCCGGTTATTACATTGAGCGTTCAGGCTCCGGTCATTTTCGTTGAGCATCCAGACTCCAGCTATTACGTTGTGCGTTCAAGGTCCGATCAGTTTCGTTGAGTATCAAGACTCCGGTTATTACGTTGAGCGTTCGGGCTCTGGTCAGTTTCGTTGGGTATCCAGACTCCGGTTATTACGTTGAGCGTTCAGGCTCCGGTCAGTTTCGTTGTGTATCCAGACTCCGGTTATTACGTTGAGCGATCAGGCTCCGATCAATTTCGTTGTGTATCCAGACTCAGGTTATTACGTTGAGCGATCAGGCTCCGATCAATTTCGTTGTGTATCCAGACTCTGGTTTTTACATTGAGCGTTCAGGCTCCGGTCAGTTTCGTTGGGTATCCAGACTCCGGTTATTACATTGAGCGTTCAGGCTCTGGTCAGTTTCGTTGGGTATCCAGACTCCGGTTATTACGCTAAGCGTTCAGGCTCTGGTCAGTTTCGTTTGGTATCCAGACTTCAGTTATTACGTTGAGCGTCCAGGCTCCGGTCAGTTTCGTTGGGTATCCAGACTCCGGTTATTACGTTGAGCGTTCAGGCTCCGATCATTTTCGTTGAGCATCCAGACTCCAGTTATTACGTTGTGCGTTCAGGCTCCGGTCAGTTTCGTTGGGTATCCAGACTCCGGTTATTACGTTGAGCGTTCGGGCTCCGGTCAGTTTCGTTGGGTATCCAGACTCCGGTTATTACGTTTAGCGTTCAGGCTACGTTTAGTTTCGTTATTTATCCAGACTCCGGTTATTACGTTGTGCGTTCTGGCTCCGGTCAGTTTCGTTGTCTATCCAGACTCCGGTTATTAAGTTGATCGTTCAGGCTCCAGTCAGTTTCGTTGAGTATCCATACTCCGGTTATTACGTTGAACGTTCAGGCTCCGGTCAGTTTAATTGGGTATCCAGACTCCGGTTATTACGTTTAGCGTTCAGGCCCTGGTCAGTTTCGTTGGGTATCCAGACTCCGGTTTTTACGTTGAGCGTTCAGGCTCCGTTCAGTTTTGTTGGGTATCCAGACTCTGGTTATTACGTTGAGGGTTCAGGCTCCGGTCAGTTTCGTTGGGTATCCAGACTCCGGTTATTACATTGAGCGTTCAGGCTCCGGTCAGTTTCGTTGGGTATCCAGACTCCGGTTATTACGTTGAGGGTTCAGGCTCCGGTCAGTTTGGTTGTGTATCTAGACTCCGGTTATTACGTTGATCGTTCAGGCTCCAGTCAGTTTCGTTAAGTATCCAGACTCCGGTTATTACATTGAGTGTTCAGGCTCCGGTTAGTTTCGTTGAGTATCCAGATTCCGGTTATTACGTTGAGCGTTCAGGCTCCGGTCAATTTCGTTGGGTATCCAGACACCAGTTATTAGGTTGTGCATTCGGGCTCCGGTTAGTTTCGTTGGGTATCCAGACTCCGATTATTACGTTGAATGTTCAGGCTCCGGTCAGTTTCGTTGGGTGTCCATACTCCGGTTATTACGTTGAGCGTTCAGGCTCCGATCATTTTCGTTGAGCAGCCAGACTCCAGTTATTATGTTGTGCGTTCAGGCTCCGGTCAGTTTCGTTGGGTATCCAGACTCCGGTTATTACGTTGAATGTTCAGGCTCCTGTCAGTTTCGTTGGGTGTCCAGACTCAGGTTATTACGTTGTGCGTTCATGCTCCGGTCAGTTTCGTTGGGTATCCAGACTCCGGTTATTATGTTGAGCGAGCAGGCTCCGGTCAGTTTCGTTGGGTATCTAGACTCCGGTTATTACGTTGAGCGTTCAGGCTCCGGTCAGTTTCGTTGGGTATCCAGACTCCGGTTATTACGTTGAGCGTTCAGGCTCCGGTCAGTTTCGTTGGGTATCCAAACTCTGGTTTTTTCGTTGAGCGTTTAGGCTCCGGTCAGTTTTTTTGGGTATCCAGACTCCGGTTATTAAGTTAAGGGTTCAGGTTCCGGTTAGTTTCGTTGGGTATCCAGACTCCGGTTATTACATTGAGCGCTTAGGTTCCGGTCAGTTTCGTTGTGTATCCAAACTCCTGTTATTACGTTGATCGTTCAGGCTCCAGTCAGTTTCGTTGGGTATCCAGACTCCAGTTATTGCGTTGAACGTTCAGGCTCCGGTCAGTTATGTTGGGTATCCAGACTCCGGTTATTACGTTGAGTGTTCAGGCTCCGATCATTTTCGTTGAGCATCCAGACTCCAGTTATTACGTTGTGCGTTCAGGCTCCGATCAGTTTCGTTGGGTATCCAGACTCCGGTTATTACGTTGAGTGTTCAGGCTCCGTTCAGTTTCGTTGGGTATCCAGACTCCGGTTATTACGTTGAGCGTTCAGGCTCTGGTCAGTTTTGTTGTGTATCCTTACTCCGGTTATTACATTGAGCGTTCAGGCTCCGGTCAACTTCGTTGGGTATCCATACTCCGGTTTTTACGTTGAGCGTTCAGGCTCCGGTCAGTTTTGCTGGGTATCCAGACTCCGGTTATTACGTTGAGCGTTCAGGCTCCGGTCAGTTTCGTTGGGTATCCAGACTCCGGTTATTACGTTGAGCGAGCAGGCTCCGGTCAGTTTCGTTGGGTATCTAGACTCCGGTTATTACGTTGAGCGTTCAGTCTCCGGTCAGTTTCGTTGGGTATCCATACTCCGGTTATTATGTTGAGCGTTCAGGCTCTGGTCAATTTCGTTGGGTATCCAGACTCCGGTTTTTACGTTGAGCGTTCAGGCTCCGGTCAGTTTTGTTGGGTATCCAGACTCCGGTTATTATGTTGAGGGTTCAGGCTCCAGTCAGTTTCGTTGGGTATCCAGACTCCGGTTATTACGTTGAGCGTTCAGGCTCCAGTCAGTTACGTTGGGTATCCAGACTCTGGTTATTACGTTGATCATTCAGGCTCCAGTCAGTTTCGTTGGGTATCCAGACTCCGGTTATTACGTTGAGCGTTCAGGCTCCGGTCAGTTTCGTTGGGTATCCAGACTCCGGTTATTACGTTGAGCGTTCAGGCTCCGGTCAGTTTCGTTGGGTATCCAGACTCCGGTTATTATGTTGAGCGTTCAGGCTCCGATCATTTTCATTGAGCATCCAGACACCAGTTATTAGGTTGTGCATTCGGGCTCCGGTTAGTTTCGTTGGGTATCCAGACTCCGGTTATTACGTTGAATGTTCAGGCTCCGGTCAGTTTCGTTGGGTGTCCATACTCCGGTTATTACGTTGAGCGTTCAGGCTCCGATCATTTTCGTTGAGCATCCAGACTCTAGTTATTACGTCGTGCGTTCAGGCTCCGGTCAGTTTCGTTGGGTATCCAGACTCCGGTTATTACGTTGAATGTTCAGGCTCCTGTCAGTTTCGTTGGGTCTCCAGACTCAGGTTATTACGTTGTGTGTTCAGGCTCCGGTCAGTTTCGTTGGGTATCCAGACTCCGGTTATTACGTTGAGCGAGCAGGCTCCGGTCAGTTTCGTTGGGTATCTAGACTTCGGTTATTACGTTGAGCATTCAGGCTCCAGTCAGTTTCGTTGGGTATCCAGACTCCGGTTATTACGTTGAGCGTTCAGGCTTCGGTCAGTTTCGTTGGGTATCCAAACTCTGGTTTTTTCGTTGAGCGTTTAGGCTCCGGTCAGTTTTTTTGGGTATCCAGACTCCGGTTATTAAGTTAAGGGTTCAGGTTCCGGTCAGTTTCGTTGGGTATCCAGACTCCGGTTATTACATTGAGCGTTTAGGTTCCGGTCAGTTTCGTTGTGTATCCAGACTCCTGTTATTACGTTGATCGTTCAGGCTCCAGTCAGTTTCGTTGGGTATCCAGACTCCAGTTATTATGTTGAACGTTCAGGCTCCGGTCAGCTATGTTGGGTATCCAGACTCCGGTTATTACGTTGAGTGTTCAGGCTCCGATCATTTTCGTTGAGCATCCAGACTCCAGTTATTACGTTGTGCGTTCAGGCTCCGGTCAGTTTCGTTGGGTATCCAGACTCCGGTTATTACGTTGAGCGTTCAGGCTCCGTTCAGTTTCGTTGGGTATCCAGACTCCGGTTATTAAGTTGAGCGTTCAGGCTCTGGTCAGTTTCCTTATGTATCCTGACTCCGGTTATTACATTGAGCGTTCAGGCTCCGGTCAGTTTCGTTGGGTATCCAGACTCCGGTTTTTACGTTGAGCGTTCAGGCTCCGGTCAGTTTTGCTGGGTATCCAGACTCCGGTTATTACGTTGAGCATTCAGGCTACAGTCAGTTTCGTTGGGTATCCAGACTCTGGTTATTACGTTGAGCGAGCAGGCTCCGGTCAGTTTCGTTGGGTATCTAGACTCCGGTTATTACGTTGAGCGTTCAGGCTCCGGTCAGTTTCGTTGGGTATCCAGACTCCGGTTATTACGTTGAGCGTTCAAGCTCTGGTCAGTTTCGTTGGGTATCCAGAATCCGGTTTTTACGTTGAGCGTTCAGGCTCCGGTCAGTTTTGTTGGGTATCCAGACTCCGGTTATTATGTTGAGGGTTCAGGCTCCAGTCAGTTTCGTTGGGTATCCAGACTCCGGTTATTACGTTGAGCGTTCAGGCTCCGGTCAGTTTTGTTGGGTATCCAGACTCCGGTTATTACGTTGATCATTCAGGCTCCAGTAAGTTTCGTTGGGTATCCAGACTCCGGTGATTACGTTGAGCGTTCAGGCTCCGGTCAGTTTTGTTGGGTATCCAGACTCCGGTTATTACATTGAATGTTCAGGCTCCGGTCAGTTTCGTTGGGTGTCCAGACTCTGGTTTTTACGTTGAGCACTCAGGCTCCGATCATTTTCGTTGAGCATCCAGACTCCAGTTATTACGTTGTGCGTTCTGGCTCCGGTCAGTTTTGTTGGGTATCCAGACTCCGGTTATTACGTTGAGCATTCAGGCTCCGTTCAGTTTCGTTGGGTATCTAGACTCCGGTTATTACGTTGAGCGTTCAGGCCCTGGTCAGTTTTGTTGTGTATCCAGACTTCGGTTATTACGTTGAGCGTTCAGGCTCCGGTCAGTTTCGTTGGGTATCCAGACTCCGGTTATTACATTGAGCGTTCAGGCTCCGGTCAGTTTTGTTGGGTATCCAGACTCCGGTTATTATGTTGAGCGTTCAGCTCCGGTCAGTTTCGTTGGGTATCTAGACTCCGGTTATTACATTGAGTGTTCAGGCTCCGGTCAGTTTCGTTTGGTATCCAGACTTCAGTTGTTACGTTGAGCGTTTAGGCTCCGGTCAGTTTCGTTGGGTATCCAGACTCCGGTTTTTACGTTGAGCGTTCAGGCTCCGGTAAGTTTTGTTGGGTATCCAGACTCTGGTTTTTACGTTGAGCGTTCAGGCTCCGGTCAGTTTTGTTGGGTATCCAGACTCCGGTTATTACGTTATGCGTTCAGGCTCCGGTCAGTTTCGTTGAGTATCCAGACTCCGGTTATTACGTTGAGCGTTCAGGCTCCGGTCAGTTTCGTTGGGTATCCAGACTCTGGTTTTTACGTTGAGCGTTCAGGCTCCGGTCAGTTTCGTTGGGTATCCAGACTCCGGTTATTACGTTGAGCGTTCAGGCTCCGGTCAGTTTCGTTGGGTATCCAGACTCCGGTTATTACGTTGAGCGTTCAGGCTCCGGTCAGTTTCGTTGTGTACCCAGACTCCGGTTATTACGTTGACCGATCAGGCTCCGATCAATTTCGTTGTGTATCCAGACTCCAGTAATTACGTTGATCGTTCAGGCTCCAGTCAGTTTCGTTGAGTATCCAGACTCCAGTTATTACGTTGAGCGTTCAGGCTCCGGTCAGTTTCGTTCGGTATCCAGATTCCGGTTATTACGTCGAGCCTTCAGGCTCCGGTGAATTTCGTTGGGTATCCAGACTCCAGTTATTACGTTGAACGTTCAGGCTCCGGTCAGTTATGTTGGGTATCCAGACTCCGGTTATTACGTTGAGTGTTCAGGCTCCGATCATTTTCGTTGAGCATCCAGAC
Organism: Lathyrus sativus; assembly: GCA_963859935.3. Taxonomy (NCBI): domain Eukaryota; kingdom Viridiplantae; phylum Streptophyta; class Magnoliopsida; order Fabales; family Fabaceae; genus Lathyrus; species Lathyrus sativus. The sequence goes on from OZ012736.1 coordinate 241,440,797, forward strand.
TCCAGTTATTACGTTGTGCGTTCAGGCTCCGGTCAGTTTCGTTGGGTATCCAGACTCCGGTTATTACGTTGAGCGTTCAGGCTCGGGTAAGTTTCGTTGGGTATCAAGACTCTGGTTATTACATTGAGCGAGCAGGCTCCGGTCAGTTTCGTTGGGTATCTAGACTCCGGTTATTACGTTGAGCGTTCAGGCTCCGGTCAGTTTCGTTGGGTATCCAGACTCCGGTTATTACGTTGAGCGTTCAGGCTCTGGTCAGTTTCGTTGGGTATCCAGACTCCGGTTTTTACGTTGAGCGTTCAGGCTCCGGTCAGTTTTGTTGGGTATCCAGACTCCAGTTATTATGTTGAGGGTTCAGGCTCCAGTCATTTTTGTTGGGTATCCAGACTCCGGTTATTACATTGAGCGTTCAGGCTCCGGTCAGTTTTGTTGGGTATCCAGACTCCAGTTATTATGTTGAGGGTTCAGGCTCCAGTCAGTTTTGTTGGGTATCCAGACTCCGGTTATTACATTGAGCGTTCAGGCTCCGGTCAGTTTCGTTGGGTATCCAGACTCCGGTTATTACGTTGAGCGTTCAGGCTCCGTTCAGTTTCGTGTGGTATCCAGACTCCGGTTATTAAGTTGAGCGTTCAGGCTCTGGTCAGTTTCCTTATGTATCCTGACTCCGGTTATTACATTGAGCGTTCAGGCTCCGGTCAGTTTCGTTGGGTATCCAGACTCCGGTTTTTACGTTGAGCGTTCAGGCTCCGGTCAGTTTTGCTGGGTATCCAGACTCCGGTTATTACGTTGAGCATTCAGGCTCCAGTCAGTTTCGTTGGGTATCTAGACTCCGGTTATTACGTTGAGCGAGCAGGCTCCGGTCAGTTTCGTTGGGTATCTAGACTCCGGTTATTACGTTGAGCGTTCAGGCTCCGGTCAGTTTCGTTGGGTATCCAGACTCCGGTTATTACGTTGAGCGTTCAGGCTCTGGTCAGTTTCGTTGGGTATCCAGACTCCGGTTTTTACGTTGAGCGTTCAGGCTCCGGTCAGTTTTGTTGGGTATCCAGACTCCGGTTATTATGTTGAGGGTTCAGGCTCCAGTCAGTTTCGTTGGGTATCCAGACTCCGGTTATTACGTTGAGCATTCAGGCTCCGGTCAGTTTTGTTGGGTATCCAGACTCCGGTTATTACGTTGATCATTCAGGCTCCAGTAAGTTTCGTTGGGTATCCAGACTCCGGTGATTACGTTGAGCGTTCAGGCTCCGGTCAGTTTTGTTGGGTATCCAGACTCCGGTTATTACATTGAATGTTCAGGCTCCGGTCAGTTTCGTTGGGTGTCCAGACTCTGGTTTTTACGTTGAGCACTCAGGCTCCGATCATTTTCGTTGAGCATCCAGACTCCAGTTATTACGTTGTGCGTTCTGGCTCCGGTCAGTTTTGTTGGGTATCCAGACTCCGGTTATTACGTTGAGCATTCAGGCTCCGTTCAGTTTCGTTGGGTATCTAGACTCCGGTTATTACGTTGAGCGTTCAGGCCCTGGTCAGTTTTGTTGTGTATCCAGACTCCGGTTATTACGTTGAGCGTTCAGGCTCCGGTCAGTTTCGTTGGGTATCCAGACTCCGGTTATTACATTGAGCGTTCAGGCTCCGGTCAGTTTTGTTGGGTATCCAGACTCCGGTTATTATGTTGAGCGTTCAGCTCCGGTCAGTTTCGTTGGGTATCTAGACTCCGGTTATTACATTGAGTGTTCAGGCTCCGGTCAGTTTCGTTTGGTATCCAGACTTCAGTTGTTACGTTGAGCGTTTAGGCTCCGGTCAGTTTCGTTGGGTATCCAGACTCCGGTTTTTACGTTGAGCGTTCAGGCTCCGGTAAGTTTTGTTGGGTATCCAGACTCTGGTTTTTACGTTGAGCGTTCAGGCTCCGGTCAGTTTTGTTGGGTATCCATACTCCGGTTATTACGTTATGCGTTCAGGCTCCGGTCAGTTTCGTTGAGTATCCAGACTCCAGTTATTACGTTGAGCGTTCAGGCTCCGGTCAGTTTCGTTGGGTATCCAGACTCTGGTTTTTACGTTGAGCGTTCAGGCTCCGGTCAGTTTCGTTGGGTATCCAGACTCCGGTTATTAAGTTGAGCGTTCAGGCTCCGGTCAGTTTCGTTGTGTACCCAGACTCCGGTTATTACGTTGACCGATCAGGCTCCGATCAATTTCGTTGTGTATCCAGACTCCAGTAATTACGTTGATCGTTCAGGCTCCAGTCAGTTTCGTTGAGTATCCAGACTCCGGTTATTACGTTGAGCGTTCAGGCTCCGGTCAGTTTCGTTCGGTATCCAGACTCCAGTTATTACGTTGAGCGTTCAGGCTCCGGTCAGTTTCGTTCGGTATCCAGATTCCGGTTATTACGTCGAGCCTTCAGGCTCCGGTGAATTTCGTTGGGTATCCAGACTCCAGTTATTACGTTGAACGTTCAGGCTCCGGTCAGTTATGTTGGGTATCCAGACTCCGGTTATTACGTTGAGTGTTCAGGCTCCGATCATTTTCGTTGAGCATCCAGACTCCAGTTATTACGTTGTGCGTTCAGGCTCCGGTCAGTTTCGTTGGGTATCCAGACTCCGGTTATTACGTTGAGCGTTCAGGCTCGGGTAAGTTTCGTTGGGTATCAAGACTCTGGTTATTACATTGAGCGAGCAGGCTCCGGTCAGTTTCGTTGGGTATCTAGACTCCGGTTATTACGTTGAGCGTTCAGGCTCCGGTCAGTTTCGTTGGGTATCCAGACTCCGGTTATTACGTTGAGCATTCAGGCTCTGGTCAGTTTCGTTGAGTATCCAGACTCCGGTTTTTACGTTGAGCGTTCAGGCTCCGGTCAGTTTTGTTGGGTATCCAGACTCCAGTTATTATGTTGAGGGTTCAGGCTCCAGTCATTTTTGTTGGGTATCCAGACTCCGGTTATTACATTGAGCGTTCAGGCTCCGGTCAGTTTTGTTGGGTATCCAGACTCCAGTTATTATGTTGAGGGTTCAGGCTCCAGTCAGTTTTGTTGGGTATCCAGACTCCGGTTATTACATTGAGCGTTCAGGCTCCGGTCAGTTTCGTTGGGTATCCAGACTCCGGTTATTACGTTGAGCGTTCAGGCTCCGTTCAGTTTCGTGTGGTATCCAGACTCCAGTTATTAAGTTGAGCGTTCAGGCTCTGGTCAGTTTCCTTATGTATCCTGACTCCGGTTATTACATTGAGCGTTCAGGCTCCGGTCAGTTTCGTTGGGTATCCAGACTCCGGTTTTTACGTTGAGCGTTCAGGCTCCGGTCAGTTTTGCTGGGTATCCAGACTCCGGTTATTACGTTGAGCATTCAGGCTCCAGTCAGTTTCGTTGGGTATCTAGACTCCGGTTATTACGTTGAGCGAGCAGGCTCCGGTCAGTTTCGTTGGGTATCTAGACTCCGGTTATTACGTTGAGCGTTCAGGCTCCGGTCAGTTTCGTTGGGTATCCAGACTCCGGTTATTACGTTGAGCATTCAGGCTCTGGTCAGTTTCGTTGGGTATCCAGACTCCGGTTTTTACGTTGAGCGTTCAGGCTCCGGTCAGTTTTGTTGGGTATCCAGACTCCGGTTATTATGTTGAGGGTTCAGGCTCCAGTCAGTTTCGTTGGGTATCCAGACTCCGGTTATTACGTTGAGCATTCAGGCTCCGGTCAGTTTTGTTGGGTATCCAGACTCCGGTTATTACGTTGATCATTCAGGCTCCAGTAAGTTTCGTTGGGTATCCAGACTCCGGTGATTACGTTGAGCGTTCAGGCTCCGGTCAGTTTTGTTGGGTATCCAGACTCCGGTTATTACATTGAATGTTCAGGCTCCGGTCAGTTTCGTTGGGTGTCCAGACTCTGGTTTTTACGTTGAGCATTCAGGCTCCGATCATTTTCGTTGAGCATCCAGACTCCAGTTATTACGTTATGCGTTCTGGCTCCGGTCAGTTTTGTTGGGTATCCAGACTCCGGTTATTACGTTGAGCATTCAGGCTCCGTTCAGTTTCGTTGGGTATCTAGACTCCGGTTATTACGTTGAGCGTTCAGGCCCTGGTCAGTTTTGTTGTGTATCCAGACTCCGGTTATTACGTTGAGCGTTCAGGCTCCGGTCAGTTTCGTTGGGTATCCAGACTCCGGTTATTACATTGAGCGTTCAGGCTCCGGTCAGTTTTGTTGGGTATCCAGACTCTGGTTATTATGTTGAGCGTTCAGCTCCGGTCAGTTTCGTTGGGTATCTAGACTCCGGTTATTACATTGAGTGTTCAGGCTCCGGTCAGTTTCGTTGGGTATCCAGACTTCAGTTGTTACGTTGAGCGTTTAGGCTCCGGTCAGTTTCGTTGGGTATCCAGACTCCGGTTTTTAAGTTGAGCGTTCAGGCTCCGGTAAGTTTTGTTGGGTATCCAGACTCTGGTTTTTACGTTGAGCGTTCAGGCTCCGGTCAGTTTTGTTGGGTATCCAGACTCCGGTTATTACGTTATGCGTTCAGGCTCCGGTCAGTTTCGTTGAGTATCCAGACTCCAGTTATTACGTTGAGCGTTCAGGCTCCGGTCAGTTTCGTTGGGTATCCAGACTCTGGTTTTTACGTTGAGCGTTCAGGCTCCGGTCAGTTTCGTTGGGTATCCAGACTCCGGTTATTAAGTTGAGCGTTCAGGCTCCGGTCAGTTTCGTTGTGTACCCAGACTCCGGTTATTACGTTGACCGATCAGGCTCCGATCAATTTCGTTGTGTATCCAGACTCCAGTAATTACGTTGATCGTTCAGGCTCCAGTCAGTTTCGTTGAGTATCCAAACTCCGGTTATTACGTTGAGCGTTCAGGCTCCGGTCAGTTTCGTTCGGTATCCAGATTTCGGTTATTACGTCGAGCCTTCAGGCTCCGGTGAATTTCGTTGGGTATCCAGACTCCAGTTATTACGTTGAACGTTCAGGCTCCGGTCAGTTATGTTGGGTATCCAGACTCCGGTTATTACGTTGAGTGTTCAGGCTCCGATCATTTTCGTTGAGCATCCAGACTCCAGTTATTACGTTGTGCGTTCAGGCTCCGGTCAGTTTCGTTGGGTATCCAGACTCCGGTTATTACGTTGAGCGTTCAGGCTCGGGTAAGTTTCGGTGGGTATCAAGACTCTGGTTATTACATTGAGCGAGCAGGCTCCGGTCAGTTTCGTTGGGTATCTAGACTCCGGTTATTACGTTGAGCATTCAGGCTCCGGTCAGTTTCGTTGGGTATCCAGACTCCGGTTATTACTTTGAGCGTTCAGGCTCTGGTCAGTTTCGTTGAGTATCCAGACTCCGGTTTTTACGTTGAGCGTTCAGGCTCCGGTCAGTTTTGTTGGGTATCCAGACTCCAGTTATTATGTTGAGGGTTCAGGCTCCAGTCAGTTTTGTTGGGTATCCAGACTCCGGTTATTACATTGAGCGTTCAGGCTCCGGTCAGTTTCGTTGGGTTTCCAGACTTCGGTTATTACGTTAAGCGTTCAGGCTCCGTTCAGTTTCGTTGGGTATCCGGACTCCGGTTATTACGTTGAGCGTTCAGGCCCTGGTCAGTTTCATTGTGTATCCAGGCTCTGGTTATTACGTTGAGCGTTCAGGCTCCGGTCAGTTTCGTTGGGTATCTAGACTCCGGTTATTACATTGAGCGTTCAGGCTCCAGTCAGTTTCGTTGGGTATCCAGACTCCGGTTATTATGTTGAGCGTTCAGCTCCGGTCAGTTTCGTTGGGTATCTAGACTCCGGTTATTACATTGAGTGTTCAGGCTCCGGTCAGTTTCGTTTGGTATCCATACTTCAGTTGTTACGTTGAGCGTTCAGGCTCCGGTCAGTTTCGTTGGGTATCCAGACTCCGGTTTTTACGTTGAGCGTTCAGGCTCCGGTCAGTTTTGTTGGGTATCCAGACTCTGGTTTTTACGTTGAGCTTTCAGGCTCCGGTCAGTTTTGTTGGGTATCCAGACTTCGGTTATTACGTTATGCGTTCAGGCTCTGGTCAGTTTCATTGAGTATCCAGACACCGGTTATTACGTTGAGCGTTCAGGCTCCGATCAGTTTTGTTGGGTATCCAGACTCTGGTTTTTACGTTGAGCGTTCAGGCTCCGGTCAGTTTCGTTGGGTATCCAGACTCCGGTTATTACGTTGAGCGTTCAGGCTCTGGTCAGTTTCGTTGGGTATCCAGACTCTGGTTATTACGCTAAGCGTTCAGGCTCTGGTCAGTTTCGTTGGGTATCCAAACTCCGGTTATTACATTGAGCGTTCAGGCTCCGGTCAGTTTCGTTTGGTATCCAGACTTCAGTTATTGCGTTGAGCGTCCAGGCTCCGGTCAGTTTCGTTGGGTATCCAGACTCCGGTTATTACGTTGAGCGTTCAGGCTCCGGTCAGTTTTGTTGGATGTCCAGACTCCGGTTATTACGTTGAGCGTTCAGGCTCCGATCATTTTCGTTGAGCATCCAGACTCCAGTTATTACGTTGTGCGTTCAGGCTCCGGTCAGTTACGTTGGGTATCCAGACTCTGGTTTTTACGTTGAGCGTTCAGGCTCCGTTCAGTTTCGTTGGATATCCAGACACCAGTTATTACGTTGTGCGTTCAGGCTCCGGTCAGTTTCGTTGGGTATCCAGACTCCGGTTATTACGTTGAATGTTCAGGCTCCGGTCAGTTTCGTTGGGTGTCCAGACTCCGGTTATTACGTTGAGCGTTCAGGCTCCGATCATTTTCGTTGAGCATCCAGACTCCAGTTATTATGTTGTGCGTTCAGGCTCCGGTCAGTTTCGTTGGGTATCCAGACTCCGGTTATTACGTTGAATGTTCAGGCTCCGGTCAGTTTCGTTGGGTGTCTAGACTCCGGTTATTACGTTGTGCGTTCAGGCTCCGGTCAGTTTCGTTGGGTATCATGACTCCGGTTTTTACGTTGAGCGTTCAGGCTCCGGTCAGTTTTGTTGGGTATCCAGGCTCCGGTTATTATGTTGAGGGTTCAGGCTCCAGTCAGTTTCGTTGGGTATCCAGACTCCGGTTATTACATTGAGCGTTCAGGCTCCGGTCAGTTTCGTTGGGTATCCAGACTCCGGTTATTACGTTGATCGTTCAGGCTCCAGTCAGTTTCGTTGGGTATCTAGACTCCGGTTATTACGTTGAGCGTTCAGGCTCCGGTCAGTTTCGTTGGGTATCCAGACTCCGGTTATTACATTGAATGTTCAGGCTCCGGTCAGTTTCGTTGGGTGTCCAGACTCTGGTTTTTACGTTGAGTATTCAGGCTCCGATCATTTTCGTTGAGCATCCAGACTCCAGTTATTACGTTGTGCGTTCTGGCTCCGGTCAGTTTTGTTGGGTATCCAGACTCCGGTTATTACGTTGAGCGTTCAGGCTCCGTTCAGTTTCGTTGGGTGTCCAGACTCCGGTTATTACGTTGAGCGTTCAGGCCCTGGTCAGTTTCGTTGTGTATCCAGACTCCGGTTATTACGTTGAGCGTTCAGGCTCCGGTCAGTTTCGTTGGGTATCCAGACTCCGGTTATTACATTGAGCGTTCAGGCTCCGGTCAGTTTCGTTGGGTATCCAGACTCCGGTTATTATGTTGAGCGTTCAGCTCCGGTCAGTTTCGTTGGGTATCTAGACTCCGGTTATTACATTGAGTGTTCAGGCTCCGGTCAGTTTCGTTTGGTATCCATACTTCAGTTGTTACGTTGAGCGTTCAGGCTCCGGTCAGTTTCGTTGGGTATCCAGACTCCGGTTTTTATGTTGAGCATTCAGGCTCCGGTCTGTTTTGTTGGGTATCCAGACTCTAGTTTTTACGTTGAGCGTTCAGGCTCCGGTCAGTTTTGTTGGGTATCCAGATTCCAGTTATTACGTTATGCGTTCAGGCTCCGGTCAGTTTCATTGAGTATCCAGACTCCGGTTATTACGTTGAGCGTTCAGGCTCCGATCAGTTTCGTTGGGTATCCAGACTCTGGTTTTTACGTTGAGCATTCAGGCTCCGGTCAGTTTCGTTGGTTATCCAGACTCCGGTTATTACGTTGAGCGTTCAGGCTCCGGTCAGTTTCGTTGGGTATCCAGACTCCGGTTATTATGATAAGCGTTCAGGCTCCGGTCAGTTTCGTTGGGTATCCAGACTCCGGTTATTACATTGAGCGTTTAGGCTCCGGTCAGTTTCATTTGGTATCCAGACTTCAGTTATTACGTTGAGCGTCCAGGCTCCGGTCAGTTTCGTTGGGTATCAAGACTCCAGTTATTACGTTGAGCGTTCAGGCTCCGGTCAGTTTCGTTGGGTGTCCAGACTCCGGTTATTACGTTGAGCGTTCAGGCTCCGATCATTTTCGTTCAGCATCCAGACTCCAGTTATTACATTGTGCGTTCAGGCTCCGGTCAGTTTCGTTGGGTATCCAGACTCCGGCTTTTACGTTGAGCGTTCAGGCTCCGTTCAGTTTCGTTGGGTATCCAGACTCCGGTTATTACGTTGAATGTTCAGGCTCCGGTCAGTTTCGTTGGGTGTCCAGACTCCGGTTATTACGTTGAGCGTTCAGGCTCCGATCATTTTCGTTGAGCATCCAGACTCCAGTTATTATGTTGTGCGTTCAGGCTCCGGTCAGTTTCGTTGGGTATCCAGACTCCGGTTATTACGTTGAATGTTCAGGCTCCGGTCAGTTTCGTTGGGTGTCCAGACTCCGGTTATTACGTTGTGCGTTCAGGCTCCGGTCAGTTTCGTTGGGTATCCAGACTCCGGTTTTTACGTTGAGCGTTCAGGCTCCGGTCAGTTTTGTTGGGTATCCAGACTCCGGTTATTATGTTGAGGGTTCAGGCTCCAGTCAGTTTCGTTGGGTATCCAGACTCCGGTTATTACGTTGAGCGTTCAGGCTCTGGTCAGTTTCGTTGGGTATCCAGACTCCGGTTATTACGTTGATCGTTCAGGCCCTGGTCAGTTTCGTTGGGTATCCAGACTCCGGTTATTACGTTGAGCATTCAGGCTCCGGTCAGTTTCGTTGGGTATCCAGACTCCGGTTATTACGTTGAGCGTTCAGGCTCCGGTCAGTTTCGTTGGGTATCCAGACTCCGGTTATTACATTGAGTGTTCAGGCTCCGGTCAGTTTCGTTGGGTGTCCAGACTCTGGTTTTTACGTTGAGCATTCAGGCTCCGATCATTTTCGTTGAGCATCCAGACTCCAGTTATTACGTTGTGCGTTCTGGCTCCGGTCAGTTTTGTTGGGTATCCAGACTCCGGTTATTACGTTGAGCGTTCAGGCTCCGTTCAGTTTCGTTGGGTGTCCAGACTCCGGTTATTACGTTGAGCGTTCAGGCCCTGGTCAGTTTCATTGTGTATCCAGACTCCGGTTATTACGTTGAGCGTTCAGGCTCCGGTCAGTTTCGTTGGGTATCCAGACTCCGGTTATTACATTGAGCGTTCAGGCTCTGGTCAGTTTCGTTGGGTATCCAGACTCCGGTTATTATGTTGAGCGTTCAGCTCCGGTCAGTTTCGTTGGGTATCTAGACTCCGGTTATTACATTGAGTGTTCAGGCTCCGGTCAGTTTCGTTTGGTATCCATACTTCAGTTGTTACGTTGAGCGTTCAGGCTCCGGTCAGTTTCGTTGAGTATCCAGACTCCGGTTTTTACGTTGAGCATTCAGGCTCCGGTCTGTTTTGTTGGGTATCCAGACTCTGGTTTTTACGTTGAGCGTTCAGGCTCCGGTCAGTTTTGTTGGGTATCCAGATTCCAGTTATTACGTTATGCGTTCAGGCTCCGGTCAGTTTCATTGAGTATCCAGACTCCGGTTATTACGTTGAGCGTTCAGGCTCCGATCAGTTTCGTTGGGTATCCAGACTCTGGTTTTTACGTTGAGCGTTCAGGCTCCGGTCAGTTTCGTTGGTTATCCAGACTCCGGTTATTACGTTGAGCGTTCAGGCTCAGGTCAGTTTCGTTGGGTATCCAGACTCCGGTTATTACGCTAAGCGTTCAGGCTCCGGTCAGTTTCGTTGGGTATCCAGACTCCGGTTATTACATTGAGCGTTCAGGCTCCGGTCAGTTTCGTTTGGTATCCAGACTTCAGTTATTACGTTGAGCGTCCAGGCTCCGGTCAGTTTCGTTGGGTATCCAGACTCCGGTTATTACATTGAGCGTTCAGGCTCCGGTCAGTTTCGTTGGGTGTCCAGACTCCGGTTATTACGTTGAGCGTTCAGGCTCCGATCATTTTCGTTGAGCATCCAGACTCCAGTTATTACGTTGTGCGTTCAGGCTCCGGTCAGTTTTGTTGGGTATCCAGACTCTGGTTTTTACGTTGAGCGTTCAGGCTCCGTTCAGTTTCGTTGGATATCCAGACACCACTTATTACGTTGTGCGTTCAGGCTCCGGTCAGTTTCGTTGGGTATCCAGACTCAGGTTATTACGTTGAATGTTCAGGCTCCGGTCAGTTTCGTTGGGTGTCCAGACTCCGGTTATTACGTTGAGCGTTAAGGCTCCGATCATTTTCGTTGAGCATCCAGACTCCAGTTATTATGTTGTGCGTTCAGGCTCCGGTCAGTTTCGTTGGGTATCCAGACTCCGGTTATTACGTTGAATGTTCAGGCTCCGGTCAGTTTCGTTGGGTGTCTAGACTCCGGTTATTACGTTGTGCGTTCAGGCTCCGGTCAGTTTCGTTGGGTATCCAGACTCCGGTTTTTACGTTGAGCGTTCAGGCTCCGGTCAGTTTTGTTGGGTATCCAGACTCCGGTTATTATGTTGAGGGTTCAGGCTCCAGTCAGTTTCGTTGGGTATCCAGACTCCGGTTATTACATTGAGCGTTCAAGCTCCGGTCAGTTTCGTTGGGTATCCAGACTCTGGTTTTTACGTTGAGCGTTCAGGCTCCAGTCAGTTTCGTTGGTTATCCAGACTCCGGTTATTACGTTGAGCGTTCAGGCTCCGGTCAGTTTCGTTGGGTATCCAGACTCCGGTTATTACGCTAAGCGTTCCGGCTCCGGTCAGTTTCGTTGGGTATCCAGACTCCGGTTATTACATTGAACGTTCAGGCTCCGGTCAGTTTCGTTTGGTATCCAGACTTCAGTTATTACGTTGAGCGTCCAGGCTCCGGTCAGTTTCGTTGGGTATCCAGACTCCGGTTATTACATTGAGCGTTCAGGCTCCGGTCAGTTTCGTTGGGTATCCAGACTCCGGTTATTACATTGAGTGTTCAGGCTCCGGTCAGTTTCGTTGGGTGTCCAGACTCTGGTTTTTACGTTGAGCATTCAGGCTCCGATCATTTTCGTTGAGCATCCAGACTCCAGTTATTACGTTGTGCGTTCTGGCTCCGGTCAGTTTTGTTGGGTATCCAGACTCCGGTTATTACGTTGAGCGTTCAGGCTCCGTTCAGTTTCGTTGGGTGTCCAGACTCCGGTTATTACGTTGAGCGTTCAGGCCCTGGTCAGTTTCATTGTGTATCCAGACTCCGGTTATTACGTTGAGCGTTCAGGCTCCGGTCAGTTTCGTTGGGTATCCAGACTCCGGTTATTACATTGAGCGTTCAGGCTCTGGTCAGTTTCGTTGGGTATCCAGACTCCGGTTATTATGTTGAGCGTTCAGCTCCGGTCAGTTTCGTTGGGTATCTAGACTCCGGTTATTACATTGAGTGTTCAGGCTCCGGTCAGTTTCGTTTGGTATCCATACTTCAGTTGTTACGTTGAGCGTTCAGGCTCCGGTCAGTTTCGTTGAGTATCCAGACTCCGGTTTTTACGTTGAGCATTCAGGCTCCGGTCTGTTTTGTTGGGTATCCAGACTCTGGTTTTTACGTTGAGCGTTCAGGCTCCGGTCAGTTTTGTTGGGTATCCAGATTCCAGTTATTACGTTATGCGTTCAGGCTCCGGTCAGTTTCATTGAGTATCCAGACTCCGGTTATTACGTTGAGCGTTCAGGCTCCGATCAGTTTCGTTGGGTATCCAGACTCTGGTTTTTACGTTGAGCGTTCAGGCTCCGGTCAGTTTCGTTGGTTATCCAGACTCCGGTTATTACGTTGAGCGTTCAGGCTCAGGTCAGTTTCGTTGGGTATCCAGACTCCGGTTATTACGCTAAGCGTTCAGGCTCCGGTCAGTTTCGTTGGGTATCCAGACTCCGGTTATTACATTGAGCGTTCAGGCTCCGGTCAGTTTCGTTTGGTATCCAGACTTCAGTTATTACGTTGAGCGTCCAGGCTCCGGTCAGTTTCGTTGGGTATCCAGACTCCGGTTATTACATTGAGCGTTCAGGCTCCGGTCAGTTTCGTTGGGTGTCCAGACTCCGGTTATTACGTTGAGCGTTCAGGCTCCGATCATTTTCGTTGAGCATCCAGACTCCAGTTATTACGTTGTGCGTTCAGGCTCCGGTCAGTTTTGTTGGGTATCCAGACTCTGGTTTTTACGTTGAGCGTTCAGGCTCCGTTCAGTTTCGTTGGATATCCAGACACCAGTTATTACGTTGTGCGTTCAGGCTCCGGTCAGTTTCGTTGGGTATCCAGACTCAGGTTATTACGTTGAATGTTCAGGCTCCGGTCAGTTTCGTTGGGTGTCCAGACTCCGGTTATTACGTTGAGCGTTAAGGCTCCGATCATTTTCGTTGAGCATCCAGACTCCAGTTATTATGTTGTGCGTTCAGGCTCCGGTCAGTTTCGTTGGGTATCCAGACTCCAGTTATTACGTTGAATGTTCAGGCTCCGGTCAGTTTCGTTGGGTGTCTAGACTCCGGTTATTACGTTGTGCGTTCAGGCTCCGGTCAGTTTCGTTGGGTATCCAGACTCCGGTTTTTACGTTGAGCGTTCAGGCTCCGGTCAGTTTTGTTGGGTATCCAGACTCCGGTTATTATGTTGAGGGTTCAGGCTCCAGTCAGTTTCGTTGGGTATCCAGACTCCGGTTATTACATTGAGCGTTCAAGCTCCGGTCAGTTTCGTTGGGTATCCAGACTCTGGTTTTTACGTTGAGCGTTCAGGCTCCAGTCAGTTTCGTTGGTTATCCAGACTCCGGTTATTACGTTGAGCGTTCAGGCTCCGGTCAGTTTCGTTGGGTATCCAGACTCCGGTTATTACGCTAAGCGTTCCGGCTCCGGTCAGTTTCGTTGGGTATCCAGACTCCGGTTATTACATTGAACGTTCAGGCTCCGGTCAGTTTCGTTTGGTATCCAGACTTCAGTTATTACGTTGAGCGTCCAGGCTCCGGTCAGTTTCGTTGGGTATCCAGACTCCGGTTATTACATTGAGCGTTCAGGCTCCGGTCAGTTTCGTTGGGTGTCCAGACTCCGGTTATTACGTTGAGCGTTCAGGCTCCGATCATTTTCGTTGAGCATCCAGACTCCAGTTATTACGTTGTGCGTTCAGGCTCCGGTCAGTTTCGTTGGGTATCCAGACTCTGGTTTTTACGTTGAGCATTCAGGCTCCGTTCAGTTTCGTTGGATATCCAGACACCAGTTATTACGTTGTGCGTTCAGGCTCCGGTCAGTTTCGTTGGGTATCCAGACTCCGAATATTACGTTGAATGTTCAGGCTCCGGTCAGTTTCGTTGGGTGTCCAGACTCCGGTTATTACGTTGAGCGTTCAGGCTCCGATCATTTTCGTTGAGCATCCAGACTCCAGTTATTATGTTGTCCGTTCAGGCTCCGGACAGTTTCGTTGGGTATCCAGACTCCGGTTATTACGTTGAATGTTCAGGCTCCGGTCAGTTTCGTTGGGTGTCTAGACTCCGGTTATTACGTTGTGCGTTCAGGCTCCGGTCAGTTTCGTTGGGTATCCAGACTCCGGTTTTTACGTTGAGCATTCAGGCTCCGGTCAGTTTTGTTGGGTATCCAGACTCCGGTTATTATGTTGAGGGTTCAGGCTCCAGTCAGTTTCGTTGGGTATCCAGACTCCGGTTATTACATTGAGCGTTCAGGCTCCGGTAAGTTTCGTTGGGTATCCAGACTCCGGTTATTACGTTGATCGTTCAGGCTCCAGTCAGTTTCGTTGGGTATCTAGACTCCGGTTATTACGTTGAGCGTTCAGGCTCCGGTCAGTTTCGTTGGGTATCCAGACTCCGGTTATTACGTTGAGCGTTCAGGCTCCGGTCAGTTTCGTTGGGTATCCAGACTCCGGTTATTACGTTGAGCGTTCAGGCTCCGGTCAGTTTCGTTGGGTATCCAGACTCCGGTTATTACGTTGATCGTTCAGGCCCTGTTCAGTTTCGTTGTGTATCCAGACTCTGGTTATTACGTTGAGCGTTCAGGCTCCGGTCAGTTTCATTGGGTATCCAGACTCCGGTTATTACATTGAGCGTTCAGGCTCCGGTCAGTTTCGTTGGGTATCCAGACTCCGGTTATTATGTTGAGCGTTCAGCTCCGGTCAGTTTCGTTGGGTATCTAGACTCCGGTTATTACATTGAGTGTTCAGGCTCCGGTCAGTTTCGTTTGGTATCCATACTTCAGTTGTTACGTTGAGCGTTCAGGCTCCGGTCAGTTTCGTTGGGTATCCAGATTCCGGTTTTTACGTTGAGCATTCAGGCTCCGGTCTGTTTTGTTGGGTATCCAGACTCTAGTTTTTACGTTGAGCGTTCAGGCTCCGGTCAGTTTTGTTGGGTATCCAGATTCCAGTTATTACGTTATGCGTTCAGGCTCCGGTCAGTTTCATTGAGTATCCAGACTCCGGTTATTACGTTGAGCGTTCAGGCTCCGATCAGTTTCGTTGGGTATCCAGACTCTGGTTTTTACGTTGAGCATTCAGGCTCCGGTCAGTTTCGTTGGTTATCCAGACTCCGGTTATTACGTTGAGCGTTCAGGCTCCGGTCAGTTTCGTTGGGTATCCAGACTCCGGTTATTACGCTAAGCGTTCAGGCTCCGGTCAGTTTCGTTGGGTATCCAGACTCCGGTTATTACATTGAGCGTTCAGGCTCCGGTCAGTTTCGTTTGGTATCCAGACTTCAGTTATTACGTTGAGCGTCCAGGCTCCGGTCAGTTTCGTTGGGTATCAAGACTCTGGTTATTACGTTGAGCGTTCAGGCTCCGGTCAGTTTCGTTGGGTGTCCAGACTCCGGTTATTACGTTGAGCGTTCAGGCTCCGATCATTTTCGTTCAGCATCCAGACTCCAGTTATTACATTGTGCGTTCAGGCTCCGGTCAGTTTCGTTGGGTATCCAGACTCCGGCTTTTACGTTGAGCGTTCAGGCTCCGTTCAGTTTCGTTGGGTATCCAGACTCCGGTTATTACGTTGAATGTTCAGGCTCCGGTCAGTTTCGTTGGGTGTCCAGACTCCGGTTATTACGTTGAGCGTTCAGGCTCCGATCATTTTCGTTGAGCATCCAGACTCCAGTTATTATGTTGTGCGTTCAGGCTCCGGTCAGTTTCGTTGGGTATCCAGACTCCGGTTATTACGTTGAATGTTCAGGCTCCGGTCAGTTTCGTTGGGTGTCCAGACTCTGGTTATTACGTTGTGCGTTCAGGCTCCGGTCAGTTTCGTTGGGTATCCTGACTCCGGTTTTTACGTTGAGCGTTCAGGCTCTGGTCAGTTTTGTTGGGTATCCAGACTCCGGTTATTATGTTGAGGGTTCAGGCTCCAGTCAGTTTCGTTGGGTATCCAGACTCCGGTTATTACGTTGAGCGTTCAGGCTCCGGTCAGTTTCGTTGGGTATCCAGACTCCGGTTATTACGTTGATCGTTCAGGCCCTGGTCAGTTTCGTTGGGTATCCAGACTCCGGTTATTACGTTGAGCGTTCAGGCTCCGGTCAGTTTCGTTGGGTATCCAGACTCCGGTTATTACGTTGAGCGTTCAGGCTCCGGTCAGTTTCGTTGGGTATCCAGACTCCGGTTATTACATTGAGTGTTCAGGCTCCGGTCAGTTTCGTTGGGTGTCCAGACTCTGGTTTTTACGTTGAGCATTCAGGCTCCGATCATTTTCGTTGAGCATCCAGACTCCAGTTATTACGTTGTGCGTTCTGGCTCCGGTCAGTTTTGTTGGGTATCCAGACTCCGGTTATTACGTTGAGCGTTCAGGCTCCATTCAGTTTCGTTGGGTATCGAGACTCCGGTTATTACGTTGAGCGTTCAGGCCCTGGTCAGTTTCATTGTGTATCCAGACTCCGGTTATTACGTTAAGCGTTCAGGCTCCGGTCAGTTTCGTTGGGTATCCAGACTCCGATTATTACATTGAGCGTTCAGGCTCCGGTCAGTTTCGTTGGGTATCCAGACTTCGGTTATTATGTTGAGCGTTCAGCTCCGGTCAGTTTCGTTGGGTATCTAGACTCCGGTTATTACATTGAGTGTTTAGGCTCCGGTCAGTTTCGTTAGGTATCCATACTTCAGTTGTTACGTTGAGCGTTCAGGCTCCGGTCAGTTTCGTTGGGTATCCAGTCTCCGGTTTTTACGTTGAGCGTTTAGGCTCCGGTCAGTTTTGTTGGGTATCCAGACTCTGGTTTTTACGTTGAGCATTCAGGCTCCGATCATTTTCGTTGAGCATCCAGACTCCAGTTATTACGTTGTGCGTTCAGGCTCTGGTCAGTTTCATTGAGTATCCAGACTCTGGTTATTACGTTGAGTGTTCAGGCTCCGATCAGTTTCGTTGGGTATCCAGACTCCGGTTATTACGTTGAGCGTTCAGGCTCCGGTCAGTTTCGTTGGGTATCCAGACTCCGGTTATTACGTTGAGCGTTCAGGCTCCGGTCAGTATTGTTGGGTATCCAGACTCCGGTTATTACGCTAAGCGTTCAGGCTCCGGTCAGTTTCGTTGGGTATCCAGACTCCGGTTATTACATTGAGCGTTCAGGCTCCGGTCAGTTTCGTTTGGTATCCAGACTTCAGTTATTACGTTGAGCGTCCAGGCTCCGGTCAGTTTCGTTGGGTATCCAGACTCCGGTTATTACGTTGAGCGTTCTGGCTCCGGTCAGTTTCGTTGGGTGTTCAGACTCCGGTTATTACGTTGAGCGTTCAGGCTCCGATCATTTTCGTTGAGCATCCAGACTCCAGTTATTACGTTGTGCGTTCAGGCTCCGGTCAGTTTCGTTGGGTATCCAGACTCCGGTTTTTACGTTGAGCGTTCAGGCTCCGTTCAGTTTCGTTGGATATCCAGACACCAGTTATTACGTTGTGCGTTCAGGCTCCGGTCAGTTTCGTTGGGTATCCAGACTCCGGTTATTACGTTGAATGTTCAGGCTCCGGTCAGTTTCGTTGGGTGTCCAGACTCCGGTTATTACGTTGAGCGTTCAAGCTCCGATCATTTGCGTTGAGCATCCAGACTCCAGTTATAATGTTGTGCGTTCAGGCTCCGGTCAGTTTCGTTGGGTATCCAGACTCCGGTTATTACGTTGAATGTTCAGGCTCCGGTCAGTTTCGTTGGGTGTCCAGACTCAGGTTATTACGTTGTGTGTTCAGGCTCCGGTCAGTTTCGTTGGGTATCCAGACTCCGGTTATTACGTTGTACGAGCAGGCTCCGGTCAGTTTCGTTGGGTATCTAGACTCCGGTTATTACGTTGAGCGTTCAGGCTCCGGTCAGTTTCGTTGGGTATCCAGACTCCGGTTATTACGTTGAATGTTCAGGCTCCGGTCAGTTTCGTTGGGTGTCCAGACTCCGGTTATTACGTTGAGCGTTCAGGCTCCGATCATTTTCGTTGAGCATCCAGACTCCAGTTATTATGTTGTGCGTTCAGGCTCCGGTCAGTTTCGTTGGGTATCCAGACTCCGGTTATTACGTTGAATGTTCAGGCTCCGGTCAGTTTCGTTGGGTGTCCAGACTCCGGTTATTACGTTGTGCGTTCAGGCTCCGGTCAGTTTCGTTGGGTATCCAGACTCCGGTTTTTACGTTGAGCGTTCAGGCTCCGGTCAGTTTTGTTGGGTATCCAGACTCCGGTTATTATGTTGAGGGTTCAAGCTCCAGTCAGTTTCGTTGGGTATCCAGACTCCGGTTATTACGTTGAGCGTTCAGGCTCTGGTCAGTTTCGTTGGGTATCCAGACTCCGGTTATTACGTTGATCGTTCAGGCCCTGGTCAGTTTCGTTGGGTATCCAGACTCCGGTTATTACGTTGAGCGTTCAGGCTCCGGTCAGTTTCGTTGGGTATCCAGACTACGGTTATTACGTTGAGCGTTCAGGCTCCGGTCAGTTTCGTTGGGTATCCAGACTCCGGTTATTACATTGAGTGTTCAGGCTCCGGTCAGTTTCGTTGGGTGTCCAGACTCTGGTTTTTACGTTGAGCATTCAGGCTCCGATCATTTTCGTTGAGCATCCAGACTCCAGTTATTACGTTGTGCGTTCTGGCTCCGGTCAGTTTTGTTGGGTATCCAGACTCCGGTTATTACGTGTAGCGTTCAGGCTCCATTCAGTTTCGTTGGGTATCCAGACTCCGGTTATTACGTTGAGCGTTCAGGCCCTGGTCAGTTTCATTGTGTATCCAGACTCCGGTTATTACGTTGAGCGTTCAGGCACCGGTCAGTTTCGTTGGGTATCCAGACTCCGGTTATTACATTGAGCGTTCAGGCTCCGGTCAGTTTCGTTGGGTATCCAGACTTCGGTTATTATGTTGAGCGTTCAGCTCCGGTCAGTTTTGTTGGGTATCTAGACTCCGGTTATTACATTGAGTGTTCAGGCTCCGGTCAGTTTCGTTTGGTATCCATACTTCAGTTGTTACGTTGAGCGTTCAGGCTCCGGTCAGTTTCGTTGGGTATCCAGTCTCCGGTTTTTACGTTGAGCGTTCAGGCTCCGGTCAGTTTTGTTGGGTATCCAGACTCTGGTTTTTACGTTGAGCATTCAGGCTCCGATCATTTTCGTTGAGCATCCAGACTCCATTTATTACGTTGTGCGTTCAGGCTCTGGTCAGTTTCATTGAGTATCAAGACTCTGGTTATTACATTGAGCGTTCAGGCTCCGGTCAGTTTCGTTTGGTATCCAGACTTCAGTTATTACGTTGAGCGTCCAGGCTCCGGTCAGTTTCGTTGGGTATCCAGACTCCGGTTATTACGTTGAGCGTTCAGGCTCCGGTCAGTTTCGTTGGGTGTCCAGACTCCGGTTATTACGTTGAGCGTTCAGGCTCCGATCATTTTCGTTGAGCATCCAGACTCCAGTTATTACGTTGTGCGTTCAGGCTCCGGTCAGTTTCGTTGGGTATCCAGACTCCGGTTTTTACGTTGAGCGTTCAGGCTCCGTTCAGTTTCGTTGGATATCCAGACACCAGTTATTACGTTGTGCGTTCAGGCTCCGGTCAGTTTCGTTGGGTATCCAGACTCCGGTTATTACGTTGAATGTTCAGGCTCCGGTCAGTTTCGTTGGGTGTCCAGACTCCGGTTATTACGTTGAGCGTTCAGGCTCTGATCATTTGCGTTGAGCATCCAGACTCCAGTTATAATGTTGTGCGTTCAGGCTCCGGTCAGTTTCGTTGGGTATCCAGACTCCGGTTATTACGTTGAATGTTCAGGCTCCGGTCAGTTTCGTTGGGTGTCCAGACTCAGGTTATTACGTTGTGTGTTCAGGCTCCGGTCAGTTTCGTTGGGTATCCAGACTCCGGTTATTACGTTGTACGAGCAGGCTCCGGTCAGTTTCGTTGGGTATCTAGACTCCGGTTATTACGTTGAGCGTTCAGGCTCCGGTCAGTTTCGTTGGGTATCCAGACTCCGGTTATTACGTTGAATGTTCAGTCTCCGGTCAGTTTCGTTGGGTGTCCAGACTCCGGTTATTACGTTGAGCGTTCAGGCTCCGATCATTTTCGTTGAGCATCCAGACTCAAGTTATTATGTTGTGCGTTCAGGCTCCGGTCAGTTTCGTTGGGTATCCAGACTCCGGTTATTACGTTGAATGTTCAGGCTCCGGTCAGTTTCGTTGGGTGTCCAGACTCCGGTTATTACGTTGTGCGTTCAGGCTCCGGTCAGTTTCGTTGGGTATCCAGACTCCGGTTTTTACGTTGAGCGTTCAGGCTCCGGTCAGTTTTGTTGGGTATCCAGACTCCGGTTATTATGTTGAGGGTTCAGGCTCCAGTCAGTTTCGTTGGGTATCCAGACTCCGGTTATTACGTTGAGCGTTCAGGCTCCGGTCAGTTTCGTTGGGTATCCAGACTCCGGTTATTACGTTGATCGTTCAGGCCCTGGTCAGTTTCGTTGGGTATCCAGACTCCGGTTATTACGTTGAGCGTTCAGGCTCCGGTCAGTTTCGTTGGGTATCCAGACTCCGGTTATTACGTTGAGCGTTCAGGCTCCGGTCAGTTTCGTTGGGTATCCAGTCTCCGGTTTTTACGTTGAGCGTTCAGGCTTCGGTCAGTTTTGTTGGGTATCCAGACTCTGGTTTTTACGTTGAGCATTCAGGCTCCGATCATTTTCGTTGAGCATCCAGACTCCAGTTATTACGTTGTGCGTTCAGGCTCTGGTCAGTTTCATTGAGTATCAAGACTCTGGTTATTACATTGAGCGTTCAGGCTCCGATCAGTTTCGTTGGGTATCTAGACTGCGGTTATTACGTTGAGCGTTCAGGCTCCGGTCAGTTTCGTTGGGTATCCAGACTCCGGTTATTACGTTGAGCGTTCAGGCACCGGTCAGTATTGTTGGGTATCCAGACTCCGGTTATTACGCTAAGCGTTCTGGCTCCGGTCAGTTTCGTTGGGTATCCAGACTCCGGTTATTACATTGAGCGTTCAGGCTCCGGTCAGTTTCGTTTGGTATCCAGACTTCAGTTATTACGTTGAGCGTCCAGGCTCCGGTCAGTTTCGTTGGGTATCCAGACTCCGGTTATTACGTTGAGCGTTCAGGCTCCGGTCAGTTTCGTTGGGTGTCCAGACTCCGGTTATTACGTTGAGCGTTCAGGCTCCGATCATTTTCGTTGAGCATCCAGACTCCAGTTATTACGTTGTGCGTTCAGGCTCCGGTCAGTTTCGTTGGGTATCCAGACTCCGGTTTTTACGTTGAGCGTTCAGGCTCCGTTCAGTTTCGTTGGATATCCAGACACCAGTTATTACGTTGTGCGTTCAGGCTCCGGTCAGTTTCGTTGGGTATCCAGACTCCGGTTATTACGTTGAATGTTCAGGCTCCGGTCAGTTTCGTTGGGTGTCCAGACTCCGGTTATTACGTTGAGCGTTCAGGCTCCGATCATTTGCGTTGAGCATCCAGACTCCAGTTATAATGTTGTGCGTTCAGGGTCCGGTCAGTTTCGTTGGGTATCCAGACTCCGGTTATTACGTTGAATGTTCAGGCTCCGGTCAGTTTCGTTGGGTGTCCAGACTCAGGTTATTACGTTGTGTGTTCAGGCTCTGGTCAGTTTCGTTGGGTATCCAGACTCCGGTTATTACGTTGTACGAGCAGGCTCCGGTCAGTTTCGTTGGGTATCTAGACTCAGGTTATTACATTGAGCGTTCAGGCTCCGGTCAGTTTCGTTGGGTATCCAGACTCCGGTTATTACGTTGAGCGTTCAGGCTCCGGTCAGTTTCGTTGGGTATCCAAACTCTGGTTTTTTCGTTGAGCGTTCAGGCTTCGGTCAGTTTTGTTGGGTATCCAGACTCCGGTTATTAAGTTAAGGGTTCAGGCTACGGTCAGTTTCGTTGGGTATACAGACTCCGGTTATTACATTGAGCGTTCGGGTTCCGGTCAGTTTCGTTGTGTATCCAGACTCCTGTTATTACGTTGATCATTCAGGCTCCAGTCAGTTTCGTTGGGTATCCAGACTCCGGTTATTACGTTGAGCGTTCAGGCTCAGGTCAGTTTCGTTGGGTATCCAGACTCTGGTTATTACGTTGAGCGTTCAGGCTCCGGTCATTTTCGTTGAGCATCCAGGCTCCAGTTATTACGTTGTGCGTTCAGGGTCCGGTCAGTTTCGTTGAGTATCAAAACTCCAGTTATTACGTTGAGCGTTCGGGCTCCGGTCAGTTTCGTTGGGTATCCAGACTCCGGTTATTACGTTGAGCGTTCAGGCTCCGGTCAGTTTCGTTGTGTATCTAGACTCCGGTTATTACGTTGAGCGATCAGGCTACGATCAATTTCGTTGTATATCCAGACTCCAGTTATTACGTTGATCGTTCAGGCTCCAGTCAGTTTCGTTGAGTATCCAGACTCCGGTTATTACGTTGAGCGTTTAGGCTCAGGTCAGTTTCGTTGGGTATCCAGATTCCGGTTATTACGTCGAGCCTTTAGGCTCCGGTCAATTTCGTTGGGTATCCAGACTCCGGTTATTACGTTGAACGTTCAGGCTCTGGTCAGTTATGTTGGGTATCCAGACTCCGGTTATTACGTTGAGTGTTCAGGCTCCGATCATTTTCGTTGAGCATCCAGACTCCAGTTATTACGTTGTGCGTTCAGGCTCCTGTCAGTTTCGTTGGGTATCCAGACTCCGGTTATTACGTTGAGCGTTCAGGCTCCATTCAGTTTCGTTGGGTATCCAGACTCCGGTTATTACGTTGAGCGTTCAGGCTCTGGTCAGTTTCGTTGTGTATCCAGACTCCGGTTATTTCATTGAGCGTTCAGGCTCCGGTCAGTTTCGTTGGGTATCCAGACTCCGGTTTTTACGTTGAGCGTTCAGGCTCCGGTCAGTTTTGCTGGGTATCCAGACTCCGGTTATTACATTGAGCGTTCAGGCTCCGGTCAGTTTCGTTGGGTATCCAGACTCCGGTTATTACGTTAAGCGAGCAGGCTCCGGTCAATTTCGTTGGGTATCTAGACTCCGGTTATTACGTTGAGCGTTCAGGCTCCGGTCAGTTTTGTTGGGTATCCAGACTCCGGTTATTACGTTGAGCGTTCAGGCTCTGGTCAGTTTCGTTGGGTATCCAGACTCCGGTTTTTACGTTGAGCGTTCATGCTCCGGTCAGTTTTGTTGGGTATCCAAACTCCTGTTATTACGTTGAGGGTTCAGGCTCCGGTCAGTTTCGTTGGGTATCCAGACTCCGGTTATTACATTGAACGTTCAGGCTCCGGTCAATTTTGTTGGGTATCCAGACTCCGGTTATTACGTTGATCGTTCAGGCTCTAGTCAGTTTCGTTGGGTATCCAGACTCCGGTTATTACGTTGAGCGTTCAGGCTCCGGTCAGTTTCGTTGGGTATCCAGACTCCGGTTATTACGTTGAGCGTTCAGGCTCCGGTCAGTTTCGTTGGGTATCCAGACTCCGGTTATTACATTGAATGTTCAGGCTCCGGTCAGTTTCGTTGGGTGTCCAGACTCTGGTTTTTACGTTGAGCATTCAGGCTCCGATCATTTTCGTTGAGCAACCAGACTCCAGTTATTACGTTGTGCGTTCTGGCTACGGTCAGTTTTGTTGGGTATCCAGACTCCGGTTATTACGTTGAGCGTTCAGGCTCCGTTTAGTTTTGTTGGGTATCCAGACTCAGGTTATTACGTTGAGCGTTCAGGCCCTGGTCAGTTTCGTTGTGTATCCAGACTCCGGTTATTACGTTGAGCGTTCAGGCTCCGGTCAGTTTCGTTGGGTATCCAGACTCCGGTTATTACATTGAGCGTTCAGGCTCCGGTCAGTTTCGTTTGGTATCCAAACTTCAGTTATTACGTTGAGCGTCCAGGCTCCGGTCAGTTTCGTTGGGTATCCAGACTCCGGTTATTACATTGAGCGTTCAGGCTCCGGTCAGTTTCGTTTGGTATCCAGACTTCAGTTATTACGTTGAGCATCCAGGCTCCGGTCAGTTTCGTTGGGTATCCAGACTCCGGTTATTACGTTGAGCGTTCAGGCTCCGGTCAGTTTCGTTGGGTGTCCAGACTCCGGTTATTATGTTGAGCGTTCAGGCTACGATCATTTTCATTGAGCATCCAGACTCCAGTTATTACGTTGTGCGTTCAGGTTCCGGTCAGTTTCGTTGGGTATCCAGACTCCGGTTTTTACGTTGAGCGTTCAGGTGTCGTTCAGTTTCGTTGGATATCCAGACCCCAGTTATTACGTTGTGCGTTCAGGCTCCGGTCAGTTTCGTTGGGTATCCAGACTCCGGTTATTACGTTGAATGTTCAGGCTCCGGTCAGTTTCGTTGGGTGTCCAGATCCGGTTATTACGTTGAGCACTCAGGCTCCGATCATATTCGTTGAGCATCCAGACTCCAGTTATTATGTTGTGCGTTCAGGCTCCGGTAAGTTTCGTTGGGTGTCCAGACTCCGGTTATTACGTTGAATGTTCAGGCTCCAGTCAGTTTCGTTGGGTGTCCAGACTCAGGTTATTACGTTGTGCGTTCAGGCTCTGGTCAGTTTCGTTGGGTATCCAGACTCCGGTTATTACGTTGTGCGAGCAGGCTCCGGTCAGTTTCGTTGGGTATCTAGACTCCGGTTATTACGTTGAGCGTTCAGGCTCCGGTCAGTTTCGTTGGGTATCCAGACTCCGGTTATTACGTTGAGCGTTCAGGCCCTGGTCAGTTTCGTTGGGTATCCAGACTCCGGTTATTACGTTGAGCGTTCAGGCTCCGGTCAGTTTCGTTGGGTATCCAGACTCCGGTTATTACGTTGAGCGTTCAGGCTCCAGTCAGTTTCATTGGGTATCCAGACTCCGGTTATTACGTTGAGCGTTCAGGCTCCGGTCAGTTTCGTTGGGTATCCAGACTCCGGTTATTACGTTGATCGTTCAGGCCCTGGTCAGTTTCGTTGGGTATCCAGACTCCGGTTATTACGTTGAGCGTTCAGGCTCCGGTCAGTTTCGTTGGGTATCCAGACTCCGGTTATTACGTTGAGCGTTCAGGCTCCGGTCAGTTTCGTTGGGTATCCAGACTCCGGTTATTACATTGAGTGTTCAGGCTCCGGTCAGTTTCGTTGGGTGTCCAGACTCTGGTTTTTACGTTGAGCATTCAGGCTCCGATCATTTTCGTTGAGCATCCAGACTCCAGTTATTACGTTGTGCGTTCTGGTTCCGGTCAGTTTTGTTGGGTATCCAGACTCCGGTTATTACGTTGAGCGTTCAGGCTCCATTCAGTTTCGTTGGGTATCCAGACTCCGGTTATTACGTTGAGCGTTCAGGCCCTGGTCAGTTTCATTGTGTATCCAGACTCCGGTTATTACGTTGAGCGTTCAGGTACCGGTCAGTTTCGTTGGGTATCCAGACTCCGGTTATTACATTGAGCGTTCAGGCTCCGGTCAGTTTCGTTGGGTATCCAGACTTCGGTTATTATGTTGAGCGTTCAGCTCCGGTCAGTTTCGTTGGGTATCTAGACTCCGGTTATTACATTGAGTGTTCAGGCTCCGGTCAGTTTCGTTTGGTATCCATACTTCAGTTGTTACGTTGAGCGTTCAGGCTCCGGTCAGTTTCGTTGGGTATCCAGTCTCCGGTTTTTACGTTGAGCGTTCAGGCTCCGGTCAGTTTTGTTAGGTATCCAGACTCTGGTTTTTACGTTGAGCATTCAGGCTCTGATCATTTTTGTTGAGCATCCAGACTCCAGTTATTACGTTGTGCGTTCAGGCTCTGGTCAGTTTCATTGAGTATCAAGACTCTGGTTATTACATTGAGCGTTCAGGCTCCGATCAGTTTCGTTGGGTATCTAGACTGCGGTTATTACGTTGAGCGTTCAGGCTCCGGTCAGTTTCGTTGGGTATCCAGACTCCGGTTATTACGTTGAGCGTTCAGGCACCGGTCAGTATTGTTGGGTATCCAGACTCCGGTTATTACGCTAAGCGTTCTGGCTCCGGTCAGTTTCGTTGGGTATCCAGACTCCGGTTATTACATTGAGCGTTTAGGCTCCGGTCAGTTTCGTTTGGTATCCAGACTTCAGTTATTACGTTGAGCGTCCAGGCTCCGGTCAGTTTCGTTGGGTATCCAGACTCCGGTTATTACGTTGAGCGTTCAGGCTCCGGTCAGTTTCGTTGGGTGTCCAGACTCCGGTTATTACGTTGAGCGTTCAGGCTCCGATCATTTTCGTTGAGCATCCAGACTCCAGTTATTACGTTGTGCGTTCAGGCTCCGGTCAGTTTCGTTGGGTATCCAGACTCCGGTTTTTACGTTGAGCGTTCAGGCTCCGTTCAGTTTCGTTGGATATCCAGACACCAGTTATTACGTTGTGCGTTCAGGCTCCGGTCAGTTTCGTTGGGTATCCAGACTCCGGTTATTACGTTGAATGTTCAGGCTCCGGTCAGTTTCGTTGGGTGTCCAGACTCCGGTTATTACGTTGAGCGTTCAGGCTCCGATCATTTGCGTTGAGCATCCAGACTCCAGTTATAATGTTGTGCGTTCAGGCTCCGGTCAGTTTCGTTGGGTATCCAGACTCCGGTTATTACGTTGAATGTTCAGGCTCCGGTCAGTTTCGTTGGGTGTCCAGACTCAGGTTATTACGTTGTGTGTTCAGGCTCTGGTCAGTTTCGTTGGGTATCCAGACTCCGGTTATTACGTTGTACGAGCAGGCTCCGGTCAGTTTCGTTGGGTATCTAGACTCCGGTTATTACATTGAGCGTTCAGGCTCCGGTCAGTTTCGTTGGGTATCCAGACTCCGGTTATTACGTTGAGCGTTCAGGCTCCGGTCAGTTTCATTGGGTATCCAAACTCTGGTTTTTTCGTTGAGCGTTCAGGCTTCGGTCAGTTTTGTTGGGTATCCAGACTCCGGTTATTAAGTTAAGGGTTCAGGCTACGGTCAGTTTCGTTGGGTATCCAGACTCCGGTTATTACACTGAGCGTTCGGGTTCCGGTCAGTTTCGTTGTGTATCCAGACTCCTGTTATTACGTTGATCGTTCAGGCTCCAGTCAGTTTCGTTGGGTATCCAGACTCCGGTTATTACGTTGAGCGTTCAGGCTCAGGTCAGTTTCGTTGGGTATCCAGACTCTGGTTATTACGTTGAGCGTTCAGGCTCCGGTCATTTTCGTTGAGCATCCAGGCTCCAGTTATTACGTTGTACGTTCAGGGTCCGGTCAGTTTCGTTGAGTATCAAAACTCCAGTTATTACGTTGAGCGTTCGGGCTCCGGTCAGTTTCGTTGGGTATCCAGACTCCGGTTATTACGTTGAGCGTTCAGGCTCCGGTCAGTTTCGTTGTGTATCCAGACTCCGGTTATTACGTTGAGCGATCAGGCTACGATCAATTTCGTTGTATATCCAGACTCCAGTTATTACGTTGATCGTTCAGGCTCCAGTCAGTTTCGTTGAGTATCCAGACTCCGGTTATTACGTTGAGCGTTTAGGCTCAGGTCAGTTTCGTTGGGTATCCAGATTCCGGTTATTACGTCGAGCCTTTAGGCTCCGGTCAATTTCGTTGGGTATCCAGACTCCGGTTATTACGTTGAACGTTCAGGCTCTGGTCAGTTATGTTGGGTATCCAGACTCCGGTTATTACGTTGAGTGTTCAGGCTCCGATCATTTTCGTTGAGCATCCAGACTCCAGTTATTACGTTGTGCGTTCAGGCTCCTGTCAGTTTCGTTGGGTATCCAGACTCCGGTTATTACGTTGAGCGTTCAGGCTCCATTCAGTTTCGTTGGGTATCCAGACTCCGGTTATTACGTTGAGCGTTCAGGCTCTGGTCAGTTTCGTTGTGTATCCAGACTCCGGTTATTTCATTGAGCGTTCAGGCTCCGGTCAGTTTCGTTGGGTATCCAGACTCCGGTTTTTACGTTGAGCGTTCAGGCTCCGGTCAGTTTTGCTGGGTATCCAGACTCCGGTTATTACATTGAGCGTTCAGGCTCTGGTCAGTTTCGTTGGGTATCCAGACTCCGGTTATTACGTTAAGCGAGCAGGCTCCGGTCAATTTCGTTGGGTATCTAGACTCCGGTTATTACGTTGAGCGTTCAGGCTCCGGTCAGTTTTGTTGGGTATCCAGACTCCGGTTATTACGTTGAGCGTTCAGGCTCTGGTCAGTTTCGTTGGGTATCCAGACTCCGGTTTTTACGTTGAGCGTTCATGCTCCGGTCAGTTTTGTTGGGTATCCAAACTCCTGTTATTACGTTGAGGGTTCAGGCTCCGGTCAGTTTCGTTGGGTATCCAGACTCCGGTTATTACATTGAACGTTCAGGCTCCGGTCAATTTTGTTGGGTATCCAGACTCCTGTTATTACGTTGATCGTTCAGGCTCCAGTCAGTTTCGTTGGGTATCCAGACTCCGGTTATTACGTTGAGCGTTCAGGCTCAGGTCAGTTTCGTTGGGTATCCAGACTCTGGTTATTACGTTGAGCGTTCAGGCTCCGGTCATTTTCGTTGAGCATCCAGGCTCCAGTTATTACGTTGTGCGTTCAGGGTCCGGTCAGTTTCGTTGAGTATCAAAACTCCAGTTATTACGTTGAGCGTTCGGGCTCCGGTCAGTTTCGTTGGGTATCCAGACTCCGGTTATTACGTTGAGCGTTCAGGCTCCGGTCAGTTTCGTTGTGTATCCAGACTCCGGTTATTACGTTGAGCGATCAGGCTACGATCAATTTCGTTGTATATCCAGAATCCAGTTATTACGTTGATCGTTCAGGCTCCAGTCAGTTTCGTTGAGTATCCAGACTCCGGTTATTACGTTGAGCGTTTAGGCTCAGGTCAGTTTCGTTGGGTATCCAGATTCCGGTTATTACGTCGAGCCTTTAGGCTCCGGTCAATTTCGTTGGGTATCCAGACTCCGGTTATTACGTTGAACGTTCAGGCTCTGGTCAGTTATGTTGGGTATCCAGACTCCGGTTATTACGTTGAGTGTTCAGGCTCCGATCATTTTCGTTGAGCATCCAGACTCCAGTTATTACGTTGTGCGTTCAGGCTCCTGTCAGTTTCGTTGGGTATCCAGACTCCGGTTATTACGTTGAGCGTTCAGGCTCCATTCAGTTTCGTTGGGTATCCAGACTCCGGTTATTACGTTGAGCATTCAGGCTCTGGTCAGTTTCGTTGTGTATCCAGACTCCGGTTATTTCATTGAGCGTTCAGGCTCCGGTCAGTTTCGTTGGGTATCCAGACTCCGGTTTTTACGTTGAGCGTTCAGGCTCCGGTCAGTTTTGCTGGGTATCCAGACTCCGGTTATTACATTGAGCGTTCAGGCTCCGGTCAGTTTCGTTGGGTATCCAGACTCCGGTTATTACGTTAAGCGAGCAGGCTCCGGTCATTTTCGTTGGGTATCTAAACTCCGGTTATTACGTTGAGCGTTCAGGCTCCGGTCAGTTTTGTTGGGTATCCAGACTCCGGTTATTACGTTGAGCGTTCAGGCTCTGGTCAGTTTCGTTGGGTATCCAGACTCCGGTTTTTACGTTGAGCGTTCATGCTCCGGTCAGTTTTGTTGGGTATCCAAACTCCTGTTATTACGTTGAGGGTTCAGGCTCCGGTCAGTTTCGTTGGGTATCCAGACTCCGGTTATTACATTGAACGTTCAGGCTCCGGTCAATTTTGTTGGGTATCCAGACTCTGGTTATTACGTTGATCGTTCAGGCTCCAGTCAGTTTCGTTGGGTATCCAGACTCCGGTTATTACGTTGAGCGTTCAGGCTCCGGTCAGTTTCGTTGGGTATCCAGACTCCGGTTATTACGTTGAGCGTTCAGGCTCCGGTCAGTTTTGTTGGGTATCCAGACTCCGGTTATTACATTGAATGTTCAGGCTCCGGTCAGTTTCGTTGGGTGTCCAGACTCTGGTTTTTACGTTGAGCATTCAGGCTCCGATCATTTTCGTTGAGCAACCAGACTCCAGTTATTACGTTGTGCGTTCTGGCTACGGTCAGTTTTGTTGGGTATCCAGACTCCGGTTATTACGTTGAGCGTTCAGGCTCCGGTCAGTTTTGTTGGGTATCCAGACTCAGGTTATTACGTTGAGCGTTCAGGCCCTGGTCAGTTTCGTTGTGTATCCAGACTCCGGTTATTACGTTGAGCGTTCAGGCTCCGGTCAGTTTTGTTGGGTATCCAGACTCCGGTTATTACATTGAGCGTTCAGGCTCCGGTCAGTTTCGTTTGGTATCCAAACTTCAGTTATTACGTTGAGCGTCCAGGCTCCGGTCAGTTTCGTTGGGTATCCAGACTCCGGTTATTACATTGAGCGTTCAGGCTCCGGTCAGTTTCGTTTGGTATCCAGACTTCAGTTATTACGTTGAGCATCCAGGCTCCGGTCAGTTTCGTTGGGTATCCAGACTCCGGTTATTACGTTGAGCGTTCAGGCTCCGGTCAGTTTCGTTGGGTGTCCAGACTCCGGTTATTATGTTGAGCGTTCAGGCTACGATCATTTTCATTGAGCATCCAGACTCCAGTTATTACGTTGTGCGTTCAGGTTCCGGTCAGTTTCGTTGGGTATCCAGACTCCGGTTTTTACGTTGAGCGTTCAGGTGCCGTTCAGTTTCGTTGGATATCCAGACACCAGTTATTACGTTGTGCGTTCAGGCTCCGGTCAGTTTCGTTGGGTATCCAGACTCCGGTTATTACGCTGAATGTTCAGGCTCCGGTCAGTTTCGTTGGGTGTCCAGATCCGGTTATTACGTTGAGCACTCAGGCTCCGATCATATTCGTTGAGCATCCAGACTCCAGTTATTATGTTGTGCGTTCAGGCTCCGGTAAGTTTCGTTGGGTGTCCAGACTCCGGTTATTACGTTGAATGTTCAGGCTCCGGTCAGTTTCGTTGGGTGTCCAGACTCATGTTATTACGTTGTGCGTTCAGGCTCTGGTCAGTTTCGTTGGGTATCCAGACTCCGGTTATTACGTTGTGCGAGCAGGCTCCGGTCAGTTTCGTTGGGTATCTAGACTCCGGTTATTACGTTGAGCGTTCAGGCTCCGGTCAGTTTCGTTGGGTATCCAGACTCCGGTTATTACGTTGAGCGTTCAGGCTCCGGTCAGTTTCGTTGGGTATCCAAACTCTGGTTTTTTTGTTGAGCGTTCAGGCTCCGGTCAGTTTTGTTGGGTATTTAGACTCCGGTTATTAAGTTAAGGGTTCAGGCTCCGGTCAGTTTCGTTGGGTATCCAGACTCCGATTATTACATTGAGCGTTCAGGTTCCGGTCAGTTTCGTTGTGTATCCAGACTCCTGTTATTACATTGATCGTTCAGGCTCCACTCAATTTCGTTGGGTATCCAGACTCCGGTTATTAAGTTGAGCGTTCAGGCTCAGGTCAGTTTCGTTGGTTATCCAGACTCCGGTTATTACGTTGAGCGTTCAGGCTCCGGTCATTTTCGTTGAGCATCCAGACTCCAGTTATTACGTTGTGCGTTTAGGGTCCGGTCAGTTTCGTTGAGTATCAAAACTCCAGTTATTACGTTGAGCGTTCGGGCTCCGGTCAGTTCCGTTGGGTATCCAGACTCCGGTTATTACGTTGAGCGTTCAGGCTCCGGTCAGTTTCGTTGTGTATCCAGACTCCGGTTATTACGTTGAGCGATCAGGCTACGATCAATTTCGTTGTGTATCCAGACTCCAGTTATTACGTTGATCGTTCATGCTCCAGTCAGTTTCGTTGAGTATCCAGACTCCGGTTATTACGTTGAGCGTTCAGGCTCCGGTCAGTTTCGTTGGGTATCCAAACTCTAGTTTTTTTGTTGAGCGTTCAGGCTCCGGTCAGTTTTGTTGGGTATTTAGACTCCGGTTATTAAGTTAAGGGTTCAGGCTCCGGTCAGTTTCGTTGGGTATCCAGACTCCGGTTATTACATTGAGCGTTCGGGTTCCGGTCAGTTTCGTTGTGTATCCAGACTCCTTATTACGTTGATCGTTCAGGATCCAGTCAGTTTCGTTGGGTATCCAGACTCCGGTTATTACGTTGAGCGTTCAGGCTCAGGTCAGTTTCGTTGGGTATCCAGACTCCGGTTATTACGTTGAGCGTTCAGGCTCCGGTCATTTTCGTTGAGCATCCAGGCTCCAGTTATTACGTTGTGCGTTCAGGGTCCGGTCAGTTTCGTTGAGTATCAAAACTCCAGTTATTACGTTGAGCGTTCGGGCTCCGGTCAGTTTTGTTGGGTATCCAGACTCCGGTTATTACGTTGAGCGTTCAGGCTCCGGTCAGTTTCGTTGTGTATCCAGACTCCGGTTATTACGTTGAGCGATCAGGCTACGATCAATTTCGTTGTGTATCCAGACTCCAGTTATTACGTTGATCGTTCAGGCTCCAGTCAGTTTCGTTGGGTATCCAGATTCCGGTTATTACGTCGAGCCTTCAGGCTCCGATCAATTTCGTTGGGTATCCATACTCCGGTTATTACGTTGAACGTTCAGGCTCTGGTCAGTTATGTTGGGTATCCAGACTCCGGTTATTACGTTGAGTGTTCAGGCTCCGATCATTTTCGTTGAGCATCCAGACTCCAGTTATTACGTTGTGCGTTCAGGCTCCTGTCAGTTTCGTTGGGTATCCAGACTCCGGTTATTACGTTGAGCGTTCAGGCTCCATTCAGTTTCGTTGGGTATCCAGACTCCGGTTATTACGTTGAGCGTTCAGGCTCTGGTCAGTTTCGTTGTGTATCCAGACTCCGGTTATTACATTGAGCGTTCAGGCTCCGGTCAGTTTCGTTGGGTATCCAGACTCCGGTTTTTACGTTGAGCGTTCAGGCTCCGGTCAGTTTTGCTGGGTATCCAGACTCCGGTTATTACATTGAGCGTTCAGGCTCCGGTCAGTTTCGTTGGGTATCCAGACTCCGGTTATTACGTTGAGCGAGCAGGCTCCGGTCAATTTCGTTGGGTATCTAGACTCCGGTTATTACGTTGAGCGTTCAGGCTCCGGTCAGTTTTGTTGGGTATCCAGACTCCGGTTATTACGTTGAGCGTTCAGGCTCTGGTCAGTTTCGTTGGGTATCCAGACTCCGGTTTTTACGTTGAGCGTTCATGCTCCGGTCAGTTTTGTTGGGTATCCAAACTCCGGTTATTACGTTGAGGGTTCAGGCTCCGGTCAGTTTCGTTGGGTATCCAGACTCCGGTTATTACATTGAACGTTCAGGCTCCGGTCAATTTTGTTGGGTATCCAGACTCCGGTTATTACGTTGATCGTTCAGGCTCCAGTCAGTTTCGTTGGGTATCCAGACTCCGGTTATTACGTTGAGCGTTCAGGCTCCGGTCAGTTTCGTTGGGTATCCAGACTCCGGTTATTACGTTGAGTGTTCAGGCTCCGGTCAGTTTCGTTGGGTATCCAGACTCCGGTTATTACATTGAATGTTCAGGCTCCGGTCAGTTTCGTTGGGTGTCTAGACTCTGGTTTTTACGTTGAGCATTCAGGCTCCGATCATTTTCGTTGAGCAACCAGACTCCAGTTATTACGTTGTGCGTTCTGGCTACGGTCAGTTTTGTTGGGTATCCAGACTCCGGTTATTACGTTGAGCGTTCAGGCTCCGTTCAGTTTTGTTGGGTATCCAGACTCAGGTTATTACGTTGAGCGTTCAGGCCCTGGTCATTTTCGTTGTGTATCCAGACTCCGGTTATTACGTTGAGCGTTCAGGCTCCGGTCAGTTTCGTTGGGTATCCAGACACCGGTTATTACATTGAGCGTTCAGGCTCCGGTCAGTTTCGTTTGGTATCCAAACTTCAGTGATTACGTTGAGCGTCCAGGCTCCGGTCAGTTTCGTTGGGTATCCAGACTCCGGTTATTACATTGAGCGTTCAGGCTCCGGTCAGTTTCGTTTGGTATCCAGACTTCAGTTATTACGTTGAGCATCCAGGCTCCGGTCAGTTTCGTTGGGTATCCAGACTCCGGTTATTACGTTGAGCGTTCAGGCTCCGGTCAGTTTCGTTGGGTGTCCAGACTCCGGTTATTATGTTGAGCGTTCAGGCTCCGATCATTTTCATTGAGCATCCAGACTCCAGTTATTACGTTGTGCGTTCAGGTTCCGGTCAGTTTCGTTGGGTATCCAGACTCCGGTTTTTACGTTGAGCGTTCAGGTGCCGTTCAGTTTCGTTGGATATCCAGACACCAGTTATTACGTTGTGCGTTCAGGCTCCGGTCAGTTTCGTTGGGTATCCAGACTCCGGTTATTACGTTGAATGTTCAGGCTCCGGTCAGTTTCGTTGGGTGTCCAGATCTGGTTATTACGTTGAGCACTCAGGCTCCGATCATATTCGTTGAGCATGCAGACTCCAGTTATTATGTTGTGCGTTCAGGCTCCGGTAAGTTTCGTTGGGTGTCCAGACTCCGGTTATTACGTTGAATGTTCAGGCTCCGGTCAGTTTCGTTGGGTGTCCAGACTCAGGTTATTACGTTGTGCGTTCAGGCTCTGGTCAGTTTCGTTGGGTATCCAGACTCCGGTTATTACGTTGTGCGAGCAGGCTCCGGTCAGTTTCGTTGGGTATCTAGACTCCGGTTATTACGTTGAGCGTTCAGGCTCCGGTCAGTTTCGTTGGGTATCCAGACTCCGGTTATTACGTTGAGCGTTCAGGCTCCGGTCAGTTTCGTTGGGTATCCAAACTCTGGTTTTTTTGTTGAGCGTTCAGGCTCCGGTCAATTTTGTTGGGTATCTAGACTCCGGTTATTAAGTTAAGGGTTCAGGCTCCGGTCAGTTTCGTTGGGTATCCAGACTCCGATTATTACATTAAGCGTTCAGGTTCCGGTCATTTTCGTTGTGTATCCAGACTCCTGTTATTACATTGATCGTTCAGGCTCCAGTCAGTTTCGTTGGGTATCCAGACTCCAGTTATTACGTTGAGCGTTCAGGCTCAGGTCAGTTTCGTTGGTTATCCAGACTCCGGTTATTACGTTGAGCGTTCAGGCTCCGGTCATTTTCGTTGAGCATCCAGACTCCAGTTATTACGTTGTGCGTTTAGGGTCCGGTCAGTTTCGTTGAGTATCAAGAGTCTGGTTATTACGTTGAGCGTTCGGGCTCCGGTCAGTTTCGTTGGGTATCCAGACTCCGGTTATTACGTTGAGCGTTCAGGCTCCGGTCAGTTTCGTTGTGTATCCAGACTCCGGTTATTACGTTGAGCGATCAGGCTACGATCAATTTCGTTGTGTATCCAGACTCCAGTTATTACGTTGATCGTTCAGGCTCAAGTCAGTTTCGTTGAGTATCCAGACTCCGGTTATTACGTTGAGCGTTCAGGCTCAGGTCAGTTTCGTTGGGTATCCAGATTCCGGTTATTACGTCGAGCCTTCAGGCTCCGATCAATTTCGTTGGGTATCCATACTCCGGTTATTACGTTGAACGTTCAGGCTCTGGTCAGTTATGTTGGGTATCCAGACTCCGGTTATTACATTGAGTGTTCAGGCTCCGATCATTTTCGTTGAGCATCCAGACTCCAGTTATTACGTTGTGCGTTCAGGCTCCGGTCAGTTTCGTTGGGTATCCAGACTCCGGTTATTACGTTGAGCGAGCAGGCTCCGGTCAATTTCGTTGGGTATCTAGACTCCGGTTATTACGTTGAACGTTCAGGCTCTGGTCAGTTTCGTTGTGTATCTAGACTCCGGTTATTACATTGAACGTTCAGGCTCCGATCAGTTTCGTTGGGTATCCTGACTCCGGTTTTTACGTTGAGCGTTCAGGCTCCGGTCAGTTTTGCTGGGTATCCAGACTCCGGTTATTACGTTGAGCGTTCAGGCTCCGGTCAGTTTCATTGGGTATCCAGACTCCGGCTATTACGTTGAGCGAGCAGGCTCCGGTCAATTTCGTTGGGTATCTAGACTCCGGTTATTACGTTGAGCGTTCAGGCTCTGGTCAGTTTCGTTGGGTATCCAGACTCCGGTTTTTACGTTGAGCGTTCAGGCTCCGGTCATTTTTGTTGGGTATCCAGACTCCGGTTATTACGTTAAGGGTTCAGGCTCCGGTCAGTTTCGTTGGGTATCCAGACTTCGGTTATTACATTGAGCGTTCAGGCTCCGGTCAGTTTCGTTGGGTATCCAGACTCCGGTTATTACGTTGATCGTTCAGGCTCCAGTCAGTTTCGTTAGGTATCCAGACTCCGGTTATTACATTGAGCGTTCAGGCTCCGGTCAGTTTCGTTGGGTATCCAGACTCCGGTTATTACGTTGAGCGTTCAGGCTCCGGTCAGTTTCGTTGGGTATCCAGACTCCGGTTATTACATTGAATGTTCAGGCTCCGGTCAGTTTCGTTGGGTGTCCAGACTCTGGTTTTTACGTTGAGCATTCAGGCTCCGATCATTTTCGTTGAGCAACCAGACTCCAGTTATTACGTTGTGCGTTCTGGCTACGGTCAGTTTTGTTGGGTATCCAGACTCCGGTTATTACGTTGAGCGTTCAGGCTCCGTTCAGTTTTGTTGGGTATCCTGACTCCGGTTATTACGTTGAGCGTTCAGGCCCTGGTCAGTTTCGTTGTGTATCCAGACTCCGGTTATTACTTTGAGCGTTCAGGCTCCGGTCAGTTTCGTTGGGTATCCAGACTCCGGTTATTACATTGAGCGTTCAGGCTCCGGTCAGTTTCATTGGGTATCCAGACTCCGGTTATTACGTTGAGCGTTCAGGCTCCGGTCAGTTTCGTTGGGTATCCAGACTCCGGTTATTACATTGAGCGTTCAGGCTCCGGTCAGTTTCGTTTGGTATCCAGACTTCAGTTATTACGTTGAGCGTCCAGGCTCCGGTCAGTTTCGTTGGGTATCCAGACTCCGGTTATTACGTTGAACGTTCAGGCTCCGGTCAGTTTCGTTGGGTGTCCAGACTCCGGTTATTACGTTGAGCGTTCAGGCTCCGATCATTTTCGTTGAGCATCCAGACTCCGGTTATTACATTGAGCGTTCAGGCTCCGGTCAGTTTAGTTTGGTATCCAAACTTCAGTTATTACGTTGAGCGTCCAGGCTCCGGTCAGTTTCGTTGGGTATCCAGACTCCGGTTATTACATTGAGCGTTCAGGCTCCGGTCAGTTTCGTTTGGTATCCAGACTTCAGTTATTACGTTGAGCGTCCAGGCTCCGGTCAGTTTCGTTGGGTATCCAGACTCCGGTTATTACGTTGAGCGTTCAGGCTCCGGTCAGTTTCGTTGGGTGTCCAGACTCCGGTTATTATGTTGAGCGTTCAGGCTCCGATCATTTTCGTAGAGCATCCAGACTCCAGTTATTACGTTGTGCGTTCAGGCTCCGGTCAGTTTCGTTGGGTATCCAGACTCCGGTTTTTACGTTGAACGTTCAGGCTCCATTCAGTTTCGTTGGATATCCAGACACCAGTTATTACGTTGTGCGTTCAGGCTCCGGTCAGTTTCGTTGGGTATCCAGACTCCGATTATTACGTTGAATGTTCAGGCTCCGGTCAGTTTCGTTGGGTGTCCAGATCCGGTTGTTACGTTGAGCACTCAGGCTCCGATCATATTCGTTGAGCATCCAGACTCCAGTTATTATGTTGTGCATTCAGGCTCCGGTCAGTTTCGTTGGGTGTCCAGACTCAGTTTATTACGTTGAATGTTCAGGCTCCGGTCAGTTTCGTTGGGTGTCCAGACTCAGGTTATTACGTTGTGCGTTCAGGCTCCGGTCAGTTTCGTTGGGTATCCAGACTCCGGTTATTACGTTGTGCGAGCAGTCTCCGGTCAGTTTCGTTGGGTATCTAGACTCCGGTTATTACGTTGAGCGTTCAGGCTCCGGTCAGTTTCGTTGGGTATCCAGACTCCGGTTATTACGTTGAGCGTTCAGGCTCCGGTCAGTTTCGTTGGGTATCCAAACTCTGGTTTTTTTGTTGAGCGTTCAGGCTCCGGTCAGTTTTGTTGGGTATCCAGACTCCGGTTATTAAGTTAAGGGTTCAGGCTCCGGTCAGTTTCGTTGGGTATCCAGACTCCGATTATTACATTGAGCGTTCAGGTTCCGGTCAGTTTCGTTGTGTATCTAGACTCCTGTTATTACGTTGATCGTTCAGGCTCCAGTCAGTTTCGTTGGGTATCCAGACTCCGGTTATTACGTTGAGCGTTCAGGCTCCGGTCAGTTTCGTTGGGTGTCCAGACTCCGGTTATTATGTTGAGCGTTCAGGCTCCGATCATTTTCGTTGAGCATCCAGACTCCAGTTATTACGTTGTGCGTTCAGGCTCCGGTCAGTTTCGTTGGGTATCCAGACTCCAGTTTTTACGTTGAGCGTTCAGGTGCCGTTCAGTTTTGTTGGATATCCAGACACCAGTTATTACATTGTGCGTTCAGGCTCCGGTCAGTTTCGTTGGGTATCCAGACTCCGGTTAATACGTTGAATGTTCAGGATCCGGTCAGTTTCGTTGGGTGTCCAGAACTGGTTATTACGTTGAGCAGTCAGGCTCCGATCATATTCGTTGAGCATCCAGACTCCAGTTATTATGTTGTGCGTTCAGGCTCCGGTCAGTTTCGTTGGGTATCCAGACTCCGGTTATTACGTTGAGCGTTCAGGCTCCGGTCAGTTTCATTGGGTATCCAGACTCCGGTTATTACGTTGAGCGAGCAGGCTCCGGTCAATTTCGTTGGGTATCTAGACTCCGGTTATTACATTGAGCGTTCAGGCTCCGGTCAGTTTCGTTGGGTATCCAGACTCCGGTTATTACGTTGAGCGTTCAGGCTCTGGTCAGTTTCGTTGGGTATCCAGACTCCGGTTTTTACGTTGAGCGTTCAGGCTCCGGTCATTTTTGTTGGGTATCCAGACTCCGGTTATTACGTTAAGGGTTCAGGCTCCGGTCAGTTTCGTTGGGTATCCAGACTTCGGTTATTACATTGAGCGTTCAGGCTCCGGTCAGTTTCGTTGGGTATCCAGACTCCGGTTATTACGTTGATCGTTCAGGCTCCAGTCAGTTTCGTTAGGTATCCAGACTCCGGTTATTACATTGAGCGTTCAGGCTCCGGTCAGTTTCGTTGGGTATCCAGACTCCGGTTATTACGTTGAGCGTTCAGGCTCCGGTCAGTTTCGTTGGGTATCCAGACTCCGGTTATTACATTGAATGTTCAGGCTCCGGTCAGTTTCGTTGGGTGTCCAGACTCTGGTTTTTACGTTGAGCATTCAGGCTCCGATCATTTTCGTTGAGCAACCAGACTCCAGTTATTACGTTGTGCGTTCTGGCTACGGTCAGTTTTGTTGGGTATCCAGACTCCGGTTATTACGTTGAGCGTTCAGGCTCCGTTCAGTTTTGTTGGGTATCCAGACTCCGGTTATTACGTTGAGCGTTCAGGCCCTGGTCAGTTTCGTTGTGTATCCAGACTCCGGTTATTACGTTGAGCGTTCAGGCTCCGGTCAGTTTCGTTGGGTATCCAGACTCCGATCAGTTTCATTGGGTATCCAGACTCCGGTTATTACGTTGAGCGTTCAGGCTCCGGTCAGTTTCGTTGGGTATCCAGACTCCGGTTATTACATTGAGCGTTCAGGCTCCGGTCAGTTTCGTTTGGTATCCAGACTTCAGTTATTACGTTGAGCGTCCAGGCTCCGGTCAGTTTCGTTGGGTATCCAGACTCCGGTTATTACGTTGAGCGTTCAGGCTCCGGTCAGTTTCGTTGGGTGTCCAGACTCCGGTTATTACGTTGAGCGTTCAGGCTCCGATCATTTTCGTTGAGCATCCAGACTCCGGTTATTACATTGAGCGTTCAGGCTCTGGTCAGTTTCGTTGTGTATCTAGACTCCGGTTATTACATTGAACGTTCAGGCTCCGATCAGTTTCGTTGGGTATCCAGACTCCGGTTTTTACGTTGAGCGTTCAGGCTCCGGTCAGTTTTGCTGGGTATCCAGACTCCGGTTATTACGTTGAGCGTTCAGGCTCCGGTCAGTTTCATTGGGTATCCAGACTCCGGTTATTACGTTGAGCGAGCAGGCTCCGGTCAATTTCGTTGGGTATCTAGACTCCGGTTATTACGTTGAGCGTTCAGGCTCCGGTCAGTTTCGTTGGGTATCCAGACTCCGGTTATTACGTTGAGCGTTCAGGCTCTGGTCAGTTTCGTTGGGTATCCAGACTCCGGTTTTTACGTTGAGCGTTCAGGCTCCGGTCATTTTTGTTGGGTATCCAGACTCCGGTTATTACGTTAACGGTTCAGGCTCCGGTCAGTTTCGTTGGGTATCCAGACTTCGGTTATTACATTGAGCGTTCAGGCTCCGGTCAGTTTCGTTGGGTATCCAGACTCCGGTTATTACGTTGATCGTTCAGGCTCCAGTCAATTTCGTTAGGTATCCAGACTCCGGTTATTACATTGAGCGTTCAGGCTCCGGTCAGTTTCGTTGGGTATCCAGACTCCGGTTATTACGTTGAGCGTTCAGGCTCCGGTCAGTTTCGTTGGGTATCCAGACTCCGGTTATTACATT
Organism: Lathyrus sativus; assembly: GCA_963859935.3. Lineage (NCBI taxonomy): Eukaryota > Viridiplantae > Streptophyta > Magnoliopsida > Fabales > Fabaceae > Lathyrus > Lathyrus sativus. The sequence continues at coordinate 241,480,643 of OZ012736.1, forward strand.
GAATGTTCAGGCTCCGGTCAGTTTCGTTGGGTGTCCAGACTCTGGTTTTTACGTTGAGCATTCAGGCTCCGATCATTTTCGTTGAGCAACCAGACTCCAGTTATTACGTTGTGCGTTCTGGCTACGGTCAGTTTTGTTGGGTATCCAGACTCCGGTTATTACGTTGAGCGTTCAGGCTCCGTTCAGTTTTGTTAGGTATCCAGACTCCGGTTATTACGTTGAGCGTTCAGGCCCTGGTCAGTTTCGTTGTGTATCCAGACTCCGGTTATTACGTTGAGCGTTCAGGCTCCGGTCAGTTTCGTTGGGTATCCAGACTCCGGTTATTACATTGAGCGTTCAGGCTCCGGTCAGTTTCATTGGGTATCCAGACTCCGGTTATTACGTTGAGCGTTCAGGCTCCGGTCAGTTTCGTTGGGTATCCAGACTCCGGTTATTACATTGAGCGTTCAGGCTCCGGTCAGTTTCGTTTGGTATCCAGACTTCAGTTATTACGTTGAGCGTCCAGGCTCCGGTCAGTTTCGTTGGGTATCCAGACTCCGGTTATTACGTTGAGCGTTCAGGCTCCGGTCAGTTTCGTTGGGTGTCCAGACTCCGGTTATTACGTTGAGCGTTCAGGCTCCGATCATTTTCGTTGAGCATCCAGACTCCGGTTATTACATTGAGCGTTCAGGCTCCGGTCAGTTTCGTTTGGTATCCAAACTTCAGTTATTACGTTGAGCGTCCAGGCTCCGGTCAGTTTCGTTGGGTATCCAGACTCCGGTTATTACATTGAGCGTTCAGGCTCCGGTCAGTTTCGTTTGGTATCCAGACTTCAGTTATTACGTTGAGCGTCCAGGCTCCGGTCAGTTTCGTTGGGTATCCAGACTCCGGTTATTACGTTGAGCGTTCAGGCTCCGGTCAGTTTCGTTGGGTGTCCAGACTCCGGTTATTATGTTGAGCGTTCAGGCTCCGATCATTTTCGTAGAGCATCCAGACTCCAGTTATTACGTTGTGCGTTCAGGCTCCGGTCAGTTTCGTTGGGTATCCAGACTCCGGTTTTTACGTTGAACGTTCAGGCTCCGTTCAGTTTCGTTGGATATCCAGACACCAGTTATTACGTTGTGCGTTCAGGCTCCGGTCAGTTTCGTTGGGTATCCAGACTCCGATTATTACGTTGAATGTTCAGGCTCCGGTCAGTTTCGTTGGGTGTCCAGATCCGGTTGTTACGTTGAGCACTCAGGCTCCGATCATATTCGTTGAGCATCCAGACTCCAGTTATTATGTTGTGCATTCAGGCTCCGGTCAGTTTCGTTGGGTGTCCAGACTCAGTTTATTACGTTGAATGTTCAGGCTCCGGTCAGTTTCGTTGGGTGTCCAGACTCAGGTTATTACGTTGTGCGTTCAGGCTCCGGTCAGTTTCGTTGGGTATCCAGACTCCGGTTATTACGTTGTGCGAGCAGGCTCCGGTCAGTTTCGTTGGGTATCTAGACTCCGGTTATTACGTTGAGCGTTCAGGCTCCGGTCAGTTTCGTTGGGTATCCAGACTCCGGTTATTACGTTGAACGTTCAGGCTCCGGTCAGTTTCGTTGGGTATCCAAACTCTGGTTTTTTTGTTGAGCGTTCAGGCTCCGGTCTGTTTTGTTGGGTATCCAGACTCCGGTTATTAAGTTAAGGGTTCAGGCTCCGGTCAGTTTCGTTGGGTATCCAGACTCCGATTATTACATTGAGCGTTCAGGTTCCGGTCAGTTTCGTTGTGTATCTAGACTCCTGTTATTACGTTGATCGTTCAGGCTCCAGTCAGTTTCGTTGGGTATCCAGACTCCGGTTATTACGTTGAGCGTTCAGGCTCCGGTCAGTTTCGTTGGGTGTCCAGACTCCGGTTATTATGTTGAGCGTTCAGGCTCCGATCATTTTCGTTGAGCATCCAGACTCCAGTTATTACGTTGTGCGTTCAGGCTCCGGTCAGTTTCGTTGGGTATCCAGACTCCAGTTTTTACGTTGAGCGTTCAGGTGCCGTTCAGTTTTGTTGGATATCCAGACACCAGTTATTACATTGTGCGTTCAGGCTCCGGTCAGTTTCGTTGGGTATCCAGACTCCGGTTAATACGTTGAATGTTCAGGATCCGGTCAGTTTCGTTGGGTGTCCAGAACTGGTTATTACGTTGAGCAGTCAGGCTCCGATCATATTCGTTGAGCATCCAGACTCCAGTTATTATGTTGTGCGTTCAGGCTCCGGTCAGTTTCGTTGGGTATCCAGACTCCGGTTATTACGTTGAATGTTCAGGCTCCGGTCAGTTTCGTTGGGTGTCCAGACTCTGGTTATTACGTTGTGCGTTCAGGCTCCGGTCAGTTTCGTTGGGTATCCAGACTCCGGTTATTACGTTGTGCGAGCAGGCTCCGGTCAGTTTCGTTGGGTATCTAGACTCCGGTTATTACGTTGAGCGTTCAGGCTCCGGTCAGTTTCGTTGGGTATCCAGACTCCGGTTATTACGTTGAGCGTTCAGGCTCCGGTCAGTTTCGTTGGGTATCCAAACTCTGGTTTTTTTGTTGAGCGTTCAGGCTCCGGTCAGTTTTGTTGGGTATCCAGACTCCTGTTATTAAGTTAAGGGTTCAGGCTCCGGTCAGTTTCGTTGGGTATCCAGACTCCGATTATTACATTGACCGTTCAGGTTCCGGTCAGTTTCGTTGTGTATCCAGACTCATGTTATTACGTTGATTGTTCAGGCTCCAGTCAGTTTCGTTGGGTATCCAGACTCCGGTTATTACGTTGAGCGTTCAGGCTCCGGTCAGTTTCGTTGGGTGTCCAGACTCCGGTTATTATGTTGAGCGTTCAGGCTCCGATCATTTTCGTTGAGCATCCAGACTCCAGTTATTACGTTGTGCGTTCAGGCTTCGGTCAGTTTCGTTGGGTATCCAGACTCCAGTTTTTACGTTGAGCGTTCAAGTGCCGTTCAGTTTTGTTGGATATCCAGACACCAGTTATTACATTGTGCGTTCAGGCTCCGGTCAGTTTCGTTGGGTATCCAGACTCCGGTTAATACGTTGAATGTTCAGGATCCGGTCAGTTTCGTTGGGTGTCCAGAACTGGTTATTACGTTGAGCAGTCAGGCTCCGATCATATTCGTTGAGCATCCAGACTCCAGTTATTATGTTGTGCGTTCAGGCTCCGGTCAGTTTCGTTGGGTATCCAGACTCCGGTTATTACGTTGAATGTTCAGGCTCCGGTCAGTTTCGTTGGGTGTCCAGACTCTAGTTATTACGTTGTGCGTTCAGGCTCCGGTCAGTTTCGTTGGGTATCCAGACTCCGGTTATTACGTTGTGCGAGCAGGCTCCGGTCAGTTTCGTTGGGTATCTAGACTCCGGTTATTACGTTGAGCGTTCAGGCTCCGGTCAGTTTCGTTGGGTATCCAGACTCCGGTTATTACGTTGAGCGTTCAGGCTCCGGTCAGTTTCGTTGGGTATCCAAACTCTGGTTTTTTTGTTGAGCGTTCAGGCTCCGGTCAGTTTTGTTGGGTATCCAGACTCCTGTTATTAAGTTAAGGGTTCAGGCTCCGGTCAGTTTCGTTGGGTATCCAGACTCCGATTATTACATTGACCGTTCAGGTTCCGGTCAGTTTCGTTGTGTATCCAGACTCATGTTATTACGTTGATTGTTCAGGCTCCAGTCAGTTTCGTTGGGTATCCAGACTCCGGTTATTACGTTGAGCGTTCAGGCTCCGGTCAGTTTCGTTGGGTGTCCAGACTCCGGTTATTATGTTGAGCGTTCAGGCTCCGATCATTTTCGTTGAGCATCCAGACTCCAGTTATTACGTTGTGCGTTCAGGCTCCGGTCAGTTTCGTTGGGTATCCAGACTCCGGTTAATACGTTGAATGTTCAGGATCCGGTCAGTTTCGTTGGGTGTCCAGAACCGGTTATTACGTTGAGCAGTCAGGCTCCGATCATATTCGTTGAGCATCCAGACTCCAGTTATTATGTTGTGCGTTCAGGCTCCGGTCAGTTTCGTTGGGTATCCAGACTCCGGTTATTACGTTGAGCGTTCAGGCTCAGGTCAGTTTCGTTGGGTATCCAGACTCCGGTTATTACGTTGAGCGTTCAGGCTCCGGTCATTTTCGTTGAGCATCCAGACTCCGGTTATTACGTTGTGCGTTCAGGGTCCGGTCAGTTTCGTTGGGTATCAAGACTCCGGTTATTACGTTGAGCGTTAGGGCTCCGGTCAGTTTCGTTGGGTATCCAGACTCCGGTTATTACGTTGAGCGTTCAGGCTCCGGTCAGTTTCGTTGTGTATCCAGACTCCGGATATTACGTTGAGCGATCAGGCTCCGATCAATTTCGTTGTGTATCCAGACTCCAGTTATTACATTGATCGTTCAGGCTCCAATCAGTTTCGTTGAGTATCTAGACTCCGGTTATTACGTTGAGCATTCAGGCTCAGGTCAGTTTCGTTGGGTATCCAGATTCCGGTTATTACATCGAGCCTTCAGGCTCCGATCAATTTTGTTGGGTATCCATACTCCGGTTATTACGTTGAACGTTCAGGCTCTGGTCAGTTATGTTGGGTATCCAGACTCCGGTTATTACGTTGAGTGTTCAGGCTCCGATCATTTTCGTTGAGCATCCAGACTCCAGTTATTACGTTGTGCGTTCAGGCTCCGGTCAGTTTCGTTGGGTATCCAGACTCCGGTTATTACGTTGAGCGTTCAGGCTCCGGTCAGTTTCGTTGGGTATCCAGACTCCGGTTTTTACGTTGAGCGTTCAGGCTCCGGTCAGTTTTGCTGGGTATCCAGACTCCGGTTATTACGTTGAGCGTTCAGGCTCCGGTCAGTTTCGTTGGGTATCCAGACTCCGGTTATTACGTTGAGCGAGCAGGCTCCGGTCAATTTCGTTGGGTATCTAGACTCCGGTTATTACGTTGAGCGTTCAGGCTCCGGTCAGTTTCGTTGGGTATCCAGACTCCGGTTATTACGTTGAGCGTTCAGGCTCTGGTCAGTTTCGTTGGGTATCCAGACTCCGGTTTTTACGTTGAGCGCTCAGGCTCCGGTCAGTTTTGTTGGGTATCCAGACTCCGGTTATTACGTTGAGGGTTCAAGCTCCGGTCAGTTTCGTTGGGTATCCAGACTTCGGTTATTACATTGAGCGTTCAGGCTCCGGTCAGTTTCGTTGGGTATCCAGACTCCGGTTATTACGTTGATCGTTCAGGCTCCAGTCAGTTTCGTTGGGTATCCAGACTCCGGTTATTACATTGAGCGTTCAGGCTCCGGTCAGTTTCGTTGGGTATCCAGACTCCGGTTATTACGTTGAGCGTTCAGGCTCCGGTCAGTTTCGTTGGGTATCCAGATTCCGGTTATTACATTGAATGTTCAGGCTCCGGTCAGTTTCGTTGGGTGTCCAGACTCTGGTTTTTACGTTGAGCATTCAGGCTCCGATCATTTTCGTTGAGCAACCAGACTCCAGTTATTACGTTGTGCGTTCTGGCTACGGTCAGTTTTGTTGGGTATCCAGACTCCGGTTATTACATTGAGCGTTCAGGCTCCGGTCAGTTTCGTTGGGTATCCAGACTCCGGTTATTACGTTGAGCGTTCAGGCTCCGGTCAGTTTCGTTGGGTATCCAGACTCCGGTTATTACATTGAGCGTTCAGGCTCTGGTCAGTTTCGTTGGGTATCCAGACTCCGGTTATTACGTTGAGCGTTCAGGCTCCGGTCAGTTTCGTTGGGTATCCAGACTCCGGTTATTACGCTAAGCGTTCAGGCTCCGGTCAGTTTCGTTGGGTATCCAGACTCCGGTTATTACATTGAGCGTTCAGGCTCCGGTCAGTTTCGTTTGGTATCCAGACTTCAGTTATTACGTTGAGCGTTCAGGCTCCGGTCAGTTTCGTTGGGTATCAAGACTCCGGTTATTACGTTGAGCGTTCAGGCTCCGGTCAGTTTCGTTGGGTGTCCAGACTCCGGTTATTACGTTGAGTGTTTAGGCTCCGATCATTTTCGTTGAGCATCCAGACTCCAGTTATTACGTTGTGCGTTCAGGCTCCGGTCAGTTTCGTTGGGTATCCAGACTCCGGTTATTACGTTGAGCGTTCAGGCTCCATTCAGTTTCGTTGGGTATCCAGACTCCGGTTATTACGTTGAGCGTTCAGGCTCTGGTCAGTTTCGTTGTGTATCCAGACTCCGGTTATTACATTGAGCGTTCAGGCTCTGGTCAGTTTCGTTGGGTATCCAGACTCCGGTTTTTACGTTGAGCGTTCAGGCTCCGGTCAGTTTTGCTGGGTATCCAGACTCCGGTTATTACGTTGAGCGTTCAGGCTCCGGTCAGTTTTGTTAGGTATCCAGACTCCGGTTATTACGTTGAGCGAGCAGGCTCCGGTCAATTTCGTTGGGTATCTAGACTCCGGTTATTACGTTGAGCGTTCAGGCTCTGGTCAGTTTCGTTGGGTATCCAGACTCCGGTTATTACGTTGAGCGTTCAGGCTCTGGTCAGTTTCGTTGGGTATCCAGACTCCGGTTTTTACGTTGAGCATTCAGGCTCCGGTCAGTTTTGTTGGGTATCCAGACTCCGGTTATTACGTTGAGGGTTCAGGCTCCGGTCAGTTTCGTTGGGTATCCAGACTCCGGTTATTACATTGAGCATTCAGGCTCCGGTCAGTTTTGTTGGGTATCTAGACTCCAGTTATTACGTTGATCGTTCAGGCTCCAGTCAGTTTCGTTGGGTATCCAGACTCCGGTTATTACGTTGAGCGTTCAGGCTCCGGTCAGTTTCGTTGGGTATCCAGACTCCGGTTATTACGTTGAGCGTTCAGGCTCCGGTCAGTTTCGTTGGGTATCCAGACTCCGGTTATTACGTTGAGCGTTCAGGCTCCGGTCAGTTTCGTTGGGTATCCAGACTCCGGTTATTACGCTGAGCATTCAGGCTCCGGTCAGTTTCGTTGGGTATCCAGACTCCGGTTATTACGTTGTGCGTTCTGGCTACGGTCAGTTTTGTTAGGTATCCAGACTCCGGTTATTACGTTGAGCGTTCAGGCTCCGTTCAGTTTTGTTGGGTATCCAGACTCCGGTTATTACGTTGAGCGTTCAGGCCCTGGTCAGTTTCGTTGTGTATCCAGACTCCGGTTATTATGTTGAGCGTTCAGGCTCCGGTCAGTTTCGTTGGGTATCCAGACTCCGGTTATTACATTGAGCGTTCAGGCTCCGGTCAGTTTCGTTTGGTATCCAAACTTCAGTTATTACGTTGAGCGTCCAGGCTCCGGTCAGTTTCGTTGGGTATCCAGACTCCGGTTATTACATTGAGCGTTCAGGCTCCGGTCAGTTTTGTTTGGTATCCAGACTTCAGTTATTACGTTGAGCGTCCAGGCTCCGGTCAGTTTCGTTGGGTATCCAGACTCCGGTTATTACATTGAGCGTTCAGGCTCTGGTCAGTTTCGTTGTGTATCCAGACTCCGGTTATTACATTGAGCGTTCAGGCTCTGGTCAGTTTCGTTGGGTATCCAGACTCCGGTTTTTACGTTGAGCGTTCAGGCTCCGGTCAGTTTTGCTGGGTATCCAGACTCCGGTTATTACGTTGAGCGTTCAGGCTCCGGTCAGTTTTGTTAGGTATCCAGACTCCGGTTATTACGTTGAGCGTGCAGGCTCCGGTCAATTTCGTTGGGTATCTAGACTCCGGTTATTACGTTGAGCGTTCAGGCTCCGGTCAGTTTCGTTGGGTATCCAGACTCCGGTTATTACGTTGAGCGTTCAGGCTCTGGTCAGTTTCGTTGGGTATCCAGACTCCGGTTTTTACGTTGAGCATTCAGGCTCCGGTCAGTTTTGTTGGGTATCCAGACTCCGGTTATTACGTTGAGGGTTCAGGCTCCGGTCAGTTTCGTTGGGTATCCAGACTCCGGTTATTACATTGAGCATTCAGGCTCCGGTCAGTTTTGTTGGGTATCTAGACTCCGGTTATTACGTTGATCGTTCAGGCTCCAGTCAGTTTCGTTGGGTATCCAGACTCCGGTTATTACGTTGAGCGTTCAGGCTCCGGTCAGTTTCGTTGGGTATCCAGACTCCGGTTATTACGTTGAGCGTTCAGGCTCCGGTCAGTTTCGTTGGGTATCCAGACTCCGGTTATTACATTGAATGTTCAGGCTCCGGTCATTTTCGTTGGGTGTCCAGACTCTGGTTTTTACGTTGAGCATTCAGGCTCCGATCATTTTCGTTGAGCAACCAGACTCCAGTTATTACGTTGTGCATTCTGGCTACGGTCAGTTTTTTTAGGTATCCAGACTCCGGTTATTACGTTGAGCATTCAGGCTCCGTTCAGTTTTGTTGGGTATCCAGACTCCGGTTATTACGTTGAGCATTCAGGCCCTGGTCAGTTTCGTTGTGTATCCAGACTCCGGTTATTATGTTGAGCGTTCAGGCTCCGGTCAGTTTCGTTGGGTATCCAGACTCCGGTTATTACATTGAGCGTTCAGGCTCCGGTCAGTTTCGTTTGGTATCCAAACTTCAGTTATTACGTTGAGCGTCCAGGCTCCGGTCAGTTTCGTTGGGTATCCAGACTCCGGTTATTACATTGAGCGTTTAGGCTCCGGTCAGTTTCGTTTGGTATCCAGACTTCAGTTATTACGTTGAGCGTCCAGGCTCCGGTCAGTTTCGTTGGGTATCCAGACTCCGGTTATTACGTTGAGCGTTCAGGCTCCGGTCAGTTTCGTTGGGTGTCCAGAATCCGGTTATTATGTTGAGCGTTCAGGCTCCGATCATTTTCGTTGAGCATCCAGACTCCAGTTATTACGTTGTGCGTTCAGGCTCCGGTCAGTTTCGTTGGGTATCCAGACTCCGGTTTTTACGTTGAGCGTTCAGGTGCCGTTCAGTTTCGTTGGATATCCAGACACCAGTTATTACGTTGTGCGTTCAGGCTCCGGTCAGTTTCGTTGGGTATCCAGACTCCGGTTATTACGTTGAATGTTCAGGCTCCGGTCAGTTTCGTTGGGTGTCCAGAACCGGTTATTACGTTGAGCACTCAGGCTCCGATCATATTCGTTGGCCATCCAGACTCCAGTTATTATGTTGTGCGTTCAGGCTCCGGTCAGTTTCGTTGGGTATCCAGACTCCGGTTATTACGTTGAATGTTCAGGCTCCGGTCAGTTTCGTTGGGTGTCCAGACTCAGGTTATTACGTTGTGCGTTCAGGCTCCGGTCAGTTTCGTTGGGTATCCAGACTCCGGTTATTACGTTGTGCGAGCAGGCTCCGGTCAGTTTCGTTGGGTATCTAGACTCCGGTTATTACGTTGAGCGTTCAGGCTCCGGTCAGTTTCGTTGGGTATCCAGACTCCGGTTATTACGTTGAGCGTTCAGGCTCCGGTCAGTTTCGTTGGGTATCCAAACTCTGGTTTTTTTGTTGAGCGTTCAGGCTCCGGTCAGTTTTGTTGGGTATCCAGACTCCGGTTATTAAGTTAAGGGTTCAGGCTCCGGTCAGTTTCGTTGGGTATCCAGACTCCGATTATTACATTGAGCGTTCAGGTTCCGGTCAGTTTCGTTGTGTATCCAGACTCCTGTTATTACGTTGATCGTTCAGGCTCTAGTCAGTTTCGTTGGGTATCCAGACTCCGGTTATTACGTTGAGCGTTCAGGCTCAGGTCAGTTTCGTTGGGTATCCAGACTCCGGTTATTACGTTGAGCGTTCAGGCTCCGGTCATTTTCGTTGAGCATCCAGACTCCAGTTATTACGTTGTGCGTTCAGGGTCCGGTCAGTTTCGTTGAGTATCAAGACTCCGGTTATTACGTTGAGCGTTCGGGCTCCGGTCAGTTTCGTTGGGTATCCAGACTCCGGTTATTACATTGAGCGTTCAGGCTCCGGTCAGTTTCGTTGTGTATCCAGACTCCGGTTATTACGTTGAGCGATCAGGCTCCAGTCAGTTTCGTTGAGTATCCAGACTCCGGTTATTACGTTGAGCGTTCAGGCTCAGGTCAGTTTCGTTGGGTATCCAGATTCTGGTTATTACGTCGAGCCTTCAGGCTCCGATCAATTTCATTGGGTATCCATACTCCGGTTATTACATTGAGCGTTCAGGCTCCGGTCAGTTTCGTTGGGTATCCAGACTCTGGTTATTACGTTGAGCGTTTAGGCTCCGGTCAGTTTCGTTGGGTATCCAGACTCCGGTTATTACATTGAATGTTCAGGCTCCGGTCAGTTTCGTTGGGTGTCCAGACTCTGGTTTTTACGTTGAGCATTCAGGCTCCGATCATTTTCGTTGAGCAACCAGACTCCAGTTATTACGTTGTGCATTCTGGCTACGGTCAGTTTTGTTGGGTATCCAGACTCCGGTTATTACGTTGAGCGTTCAGGCTCCGTTCAGTTTTGTTGGGTATCCAGACTCCGGTTATTACGTTGAGCGTTCAGGCCCTGGTCAGTTTTGTTGTGTATCCAGACTCTGGTTATTACGTTGAGCGTTCAGGCTCCGGTCAGTTTCGTTGGGTATCCAGACTCCGGTTATTACATTGAGCGTTCAGGCTCCGGTCAGTTTCGTTGGGTATCCAGACTCCGGTTATTACGTTGAGCGTTCAGGCTCCGGTCAGTTTCGTTGGGTATCCAGACTCCGGTTATTACGCTAAGCGTTCAGGCTCCGGTCAGTTTCGTTGGGTATCCAGACTCCGGTTATTACATTGAGCGTTCAGGCTCCGGTCAGTTTCGTTTGGTATCCAGACTTCAGTTATTACGTTGAGCGTCCAGGCTCCGGTCAGTTTCGTTTGGTATCCAGACTCCGGTTATTACGTTGAGCGTTCAGGCTCCGGTCAGTTTCGTTGGGTGTCCAAACTCCGGTTATTACGTTGAGCGTTAAGGCTCCGATCATTTTCGTTGAGCATCCAGACTCCAGTTATTACGTTGTGCGTTCAGGCTCTGGTCAGTTTTGTTGGGTATCCAGACTCCGGTTATTACGTTGAGCGATCAGGCTCCGTTCAGTTTCGTTGGGTATCCAGACACCAGTTATTACGTTGTGCGTTCAGGCTCCGGTTAGTTTCGTTGGGTATCCAGTCTCCGGTTATTACGTTGAATGTTCAGGCTCCGATCAGTTTCGTTGGGTGTCCAGACTCCGGTTATTACGTTGAGCGTTCAGGCTCCGATCATTTTCGTTGAGCATCCAGACTCCAGGTATTACGTTGTGCGTTCAGGCTCCGGTCAGTTTCGTTGGGTATCCAGACAAGAGTTATTATGTTGAATGTTCAGGCTCTGGTCAGTTTTGTTGGGTATCCAGACTCCGGTTATTACGTTGTGCGAGCAGGCTCCGGTCAGTTTCGTTGGGTATCTAGACTCCGGTTATTACGTTGAGCGTTCAGGCTCCGGTCATTTTCGTTGAGCATCCAGACTCCAGTTATTACGTTGTGCGTTAAGGGTCCGGTCAGTTTCGTTGAGTATCAAGACTCCGGTTATTACATTGAGCGTTCGGGCTCCGATCAGTTTCGTTGGGTATCCAGACTCCGGTTATTACGTTGAGCGTTCAGGCTCCGGTCAGTTTCGTTGTGTATCCAGACTCCGGTTATTACGTTGAGAGATCAGGCTCCGATCAATTTCGTTGTGTATCCAGACTCCAGTTATTACGTTGATCGTTCATGCTCCAGTCAGTTTCGTTGAGTATCCAGACTCCGGTTATTACGTTGAGCGTTCAGGCTCCGGTCAGTTTCGTTGGGTAGCCAGATTCCGGTTATTACGTCGAGCCTTCAGGCTCCGGTCATTTTCGTTGGGTATCCAGACTCCAGTTATTAAGTTAAGGGTTCAGGCTCCCGTCAGTTTCGTTGGGTATCCAGACTCCGGTTATTACATTGAGCGTTCAGGTTCGGTCAGTTTCGTTGTGTATCCAGACTCATGTTATTACGTTGATCGTTCAGGCTCCAGTCAGTTTCGTTGGGTATCCAGACTGCGGTTATTACGTTGAGCGTTCAGGCTCAGGTCAGTTTCGTTGGGTATCCAGACTCCTGTTATTACGTTGAGCATTCAGGCTCCGGTCATTTTCGTTGAGCATCCAGACTCCAGTTATTACGTTGTGCGTTAAGGGTCCGGTCAGTTTCGTTGAGTATCAAGACTCCGGTTATTACGTTGAGCGTTCGGGCTCCGATCAGTTTCGTTGGGTATCTAGACTCCGGTTATTACGTTGAGCGTTCAGGCTCCGGTCAGTTTCGTTGTGTATCCAGACTCCGGTTATTACGTTGAGAGATCAGGCTACGATCAATTTCGTTTTGTATCCAGACTCCAGTTATTACGTTGATCGTTCATGCTCCAGTCAGTTTCGTTGAGTATCCAGACTCCGGTTATTACGTTGAGCGTTCAGGCTCCGGTCAGTTTCGTTGGGTAGCCAGATTCCGGTTATTACGTCGAGCCTTCAGGCTCCGGTCATTTTCGTTGGGTATCCAGACTCCGGTTATTACGTTGAGCACTCAGGCTCCGATCATATTCGTTGGCCATCCAGACTCCAGTTATTATGTTGTGCGTTCAGGCTCCGGTCAGTTTCGTTGGGTATCCAGACTCCGGTTATTACGTTGAATGTTCAGGCTCCGGTCAGTTTCGTTGGGTGTCCAGACTCAGGTTATTACGTTGTGCGTTCAGGCTCCGGTCAGTTTCGTTGGGTATCCAGACTCCGGTTATTACGTTGTGCGAGCAGGCTCCGGTCAGTTTCGTTGGGTATCTAGACTCCGGTTATTACGTTGAGCGTTCAGGCTCCTGTCAGTTTCGTTGGGTATCCAGACTCCGGTTATTACGTTGAGCGTTCAGGCTCCGGTCAGTTTCGTTGGGTATCCAAACTCTGGTTTTTTTGTTGAGCGTTCAGGCTCCGGTCAGTTTTGTTGAGTATCCAGACTCCGGTTATTAAGTTAAGGGTTCAGGCTCCGGTCAGTTTCGTTGGGTATCCAGACTCCGATTATTACATTGAGCGTTCAGGTTCCGGTCAGTTTCGTTGTGTATCCAGACTCCTGTTATTACGTTGATCGTTCAGGCTCTACTCAGTTTCGTTTGGTATCCAGACTCCGGTTATTACGTTGAGCGTTCAGGCTCAGGTCAGTTTCGTTGGGTATCCAGACTCCGGTTATTACGTTGAGCGTTCAGGCTCCGGTCATTTTCGTTGAGCATCCAGACTCCAGTTATTACGTTGTGCGTTCAGGGTCCCGTCAGTTTCGTTGAGTATCAAGACTCCGGTTATTACGTTGAGCGTTCGGGCTCCGGTCAGTTTCGTTGGGTATCCAGACTCCGGTTATTACGTTGAGCGTTCAGGCTCCGGTCAGTTTCGTTGTGTATCTAGACTCCGGTTATTACGTTGAGCGATCAGGCTCCGATCAATTTCGTTGTGTATCCAGGCTCCAGTTATTACGTTGATCGTTCAGGCTCCAGTCAGTTTCGTTGAGTATCCAGACTCCGGTTATTACGTTCAGCGTTCAGGCTCAGGTCAGTTTCGTTGGGTATCCAGATTCCGGTTATTACGTCGAGCCTTCAGGCTCCGATCAATTTCATTGGGTATCCATACTCCGGTTATTACATTGAGCGTTCAGGCTCCGGTCAGTTTCGTTGGGTATCCAGACTCTGGTTATTACGTTGAGCGTTTAGGCTCCGGTCAGTTTCGTTGGGTATCCATACTCCGGTTATTACATTGAATGTTCAGGCTCCGGTCAGTTTCGTTGGGTGTCCAGACTCTGGTTTTTACGTTGAGCATTCAGGCTCCGATCATTTTCGTTGAGCAACCAGACTCCAGTTATTACGTTGTGCATTCTGGCTACGGTCAGTTTTGTTGGGTATCCAGACTCCGGTTATTACGTTGAGCGTTCAGGCTCCGTTCAGTTTTGTTGGGTATCCAGACTCCGGTTATTACGTTGAGCGTTCAGGCCCTGGTCAATTTTGTTGTGTATCCAGACTCCGGTTATTACGTTGAGCGTTCAGGCTCCGGTCAGTTTCGTTGGGTATCCAGACTCCGGTTATTACATTGAGCGTTCAGGCTCCGGTCAGTTTCGTTGGGTATCCAGACTCCGGTTATTACGTTGAGCGTTCAGGCTCCGGTCAGTTTCGTTGGGTATCCAGACTCCGGTTATTACGCTAAGCGTTCAGGCTCCGGTCAGTTTCGTTGGGTATCCAGACTCCGGTTATTACATTGAGCGTTCAGGCTCCGGTCAGTTTCGTTTGGTATCCAGACTTCAGTTATTACGTTGAGCGTCCAGGCTCCGGTCAGTTTCGTTTGGTATCCAGACTCCGGTTATTACGTTGAGCGTTCAGGCTCCGGTCAGTTTCGTTGGGTGTCCAGACTCCGGTTATTACGTTGAGCGTTAAGGCTCCGATCATTTTCGTTGAGCATCCAGACTCCAGTTATTACGTTGTGCGTTCAGGCTCTGGTCAGTTTTGTTGGGTATCCAGACTCCGGTTATTACGTTGAGCGATCAGGCTCCGTTCAGTTTCGTTGGGTATCCAGACACCAGTTATTACGTTGTGCGTTCAGGCTCCGGTTAGTTTCGTTGGGTATCCAGTCTCCGGTTTAATACGTTGAATGTTCAGGCTCCGATCAGTTTCGTTGGGTGTCCAGACTCCGGTTATTACGTTGAGCGTTCAGGCTCCGATCATTTTCGTTGAGCATCCAGACTCCAGTTATTACGTTGTGCGTTCAGGCTCCGGTCAGTTTCGTTGGGTATCCAGACAAGAGTTATTATGTTGAATGTTCAGGCTCTGGTCAGTTTTGTTGGGTATCCAGACTCCGGTTATTACGTTGTGCGAGCAGGCTCCGGTCAGTTTCGTTGGGTATCTAGACTCCGGTTATTACGTTGAGCGTTCAGGCTCCGGTCATTTTCGTTGAGCATCCAGACTCCAGTTATTACGTTGTGCGTTAAGGGTCCGGTCAGTTTCGTTGAGTATCAAGACTCCGGTTATTACGTTGAGCGTTCGGGCTCCGATCAGTTTCGTTGGGTATCCAGACTCCGGTTATTACGTTGAACGTTCAGGCTCCGGTCAGTTTCGTTGTGTATCCAGACTCCGGTTATTACGTTGAGAGATCAGGCTCCGATCAATTTCGTTGTGTATCCAGACTCCAGTTATTACGTTGATCGTTCATGCTCCAGTCAGTTTCGTTGAGTATCCAGACTCCGGTTATTACGTTGAGCGTTCAGGCTCCGGTCAGTTTCGTTGGGTACCAGATTCCGGTTATTACGTCGAGCCTTCAGGCTCCGGTCATTTTCGTTGGGTATCCAGACTCCGGTTATTAAGTTAAGGGTTCAGGCTCCCGTCAGTTTCGTTGGGTATCCAGACTCCGGTTATTACATTGAGCGTTCAGGTTCGGTCAGTTTCGTTGTGTATCCAGACTAGTGTTATTACGTTGATCGTTCAGGCTCCAGTCAGTTTCGTTGGGTATCCAGACTGCGGTTATTACGTTGAGCGTTCAGGCTCAGGTCAGTTTCGTTGGGTATCCAGACTCCTGTTATTACGTTGAGCGTTCAGGCTCCGGTCATTTTCGTTGAGCATCCAGACTCCAGTTATTACGTTGTGCGTTAAGGGTCCAGTCAGTTTCGTTGAGTATCAAGACTCCGGTTATTACGTTGAGCGTTCGGGCTCCGATCAGTTTCGTTGGGTATCCAGACTCCGGTTATTACGTTGAGCGTTCAGGCTCCGGTCAGTTTCGTTGTGTATCCAGACTCCGGTTATTACGTTGAGAGATCAGGCTACGATCAATTTCGTTTTGTATCCAGACTCCAGTTATTACGTTGATCGTTCATGCTCCAGTCAGTTTCGTTGAGTATCCAGACTCCGGTTATTACGTTGAGCGTTCAGGCTCCGGTCAGTTTCGTTGGGTAGCCAGATTCCGGTTATTAAGTCGAGCCTTCAGGCTCCGGTCATTTTCGTTGGGTATCCAGACTCCGGTTATTACGTTGAACGTTCAGGCTCCGGTCAGTTATGTTGGGTATCCAGACTCCGGTTATTACGTTGAGTGTTCAGGCTCCGATCATTTTCGTTGAGCATCCAGACTCCAGTTATTACGTTGTGCGTTCAGGCTCCGGTCAGTTTCGTTGGGTATCCAGACTCCGGTTATTACGTTGAGCGTTCAGGCTCCATTCAGTTTTGTTGGGTATCCAGACTCCGGTTATTACGTTGAGCGTTCAGGCTCCGTTCAGTTTTGTTGGGTATCCAGACTCCGGTTATTACGTTGAGCGTTCAGGCCCTGGTCAGTTTCGTTGTGTATCCAGACTCCGGTTATTACGTTGAGCGTTCAGGCTCCGGTCAGTTTCGTTGGGTATCCATACTCCGGTTATTACATAGAGCGTTCAGGCTCCGGTCAGTTTCGTTGGGTATCCAGACTCCGGTTATTACGTTGAGCGTTCAGGCTCCGGTCAGTTTCGTTGGGTATCCAGACTCCGGTTATTACGCTAAGCGTTCAGGCTCCGGTCAGTTTCGTTGGGTATCCAGACTCTGGTTATTACATTGAGCGTTCAGACTCCGGTCAGTTTCGTTTGGTATCCAGACTTCAGTTATTACGTTGAGCGTCCAGGCTCCGGTCAGTTTCGTTGGGTATCCAGACTCCGGTTATTACGTTGAGCGTTCAGGCTCCGGTCAGTTTCGTTGGGTGTCCAGACTCCGGTTATTACGTTGAGCATTCAGGCTCCGATCATTTTCGTTGAGCATCCAGACTCCAGTTATTACGTTAAGCGTTCAGGCTCCGGTCAGTTTTGTTGGGTATCCAGACTCCGGTTATTACGTTGAGCGATCAGGCTCCGTTCAGTTTCGTTGGGTATCCAGACACTAGTTATTACGTTGTGCGTTCAGGCTCCGGTTAGTTTCGTTGGGTATCCAGTCTCCGGTTATTACGTTGAATGTTCAGGCTCCGGTCAGTTTCGTTGGGTGTCCAGACTCCGGTTATTACGTTGAGCGTTCAGGCTCCGATCATTTTCGTTGAGCATCCAGACTCCAGTTATTACGTTGTGCGTTCAGGCTCCGGTCAGTTTCGTTGGGTATCCAGACAAGAGTTATTATGTTGAATGTTCAGGCTCCGGTCAGTTTCGTATGGTATCCAGACTCCGGTTATTACGTTGTGCGAGCAGGCTCCGGTCAGTTTCGTTGGGTATCTAGACTCCGGTTATTACGTTGAGCGTTCAGGCTCCGGTCAGTTTCGTTGGGTATCCAGACTCCGGTTATTACGTTGAGCGTTCAGGCTCTGGTCAGTTTCGTAGGGTATCCAAACTCTGGTTTTTTCGTTGAGCGTCCAGGCTTCGGTCAGTTTTGTTGGGTATCCAGACTCCGGTTATTAAGTTAAGGGTTCAGGCTCCCGTCAGTTTCGTTGGGTATCCAGACTCCGGTTATTACATTGAGCGTTCAGGTTCGGTCAGTTTCGTTGTGTATCCAGACTCCTGTTGTTACGTTGATCGTTCAGGCTCCAGTCAGTTTCGGTGGGTATCCAGACTGCGGTTATTACGTTGAGCATTCAGGCTCAGGTCAGTTTCGTTGGGTATCCAGACTCCTGTTATTACGTTGAGCGTTCAGGCTCCGGTCATTTTCGTTGAGCATCCAGACTCCAGTTATTACGTTGTGCGTTAAGGGTCCGGTCAGTTTCGTTGAGTATCAAGACTCCGGTTATTACGTTGAGCGTTCGGGCTCCGATCAGTTTCATTGGGTATCCAGACTCCGGTTATTACGTTGAGCGTTCAGGCTCCGGTCAGTTTCGTTGTGTATCCAGACTCCGGTTATTACGTTGAGAGATCAGGCTCCGATCAATTTCGTTGTGTATCCAGACTCCAGTTATTACGTTGATCGTTCATGCTCCAGTCAGTTTCGTTGAGTATCCAGACTCCGGTTATTATGTTGAGCGTTCAGGCTCCGGTCAGTTTCGTTGGGTAGCCAGATTCCGGTTATTACGTCGAGCCTTCAGGCTCCGGTCATTTTCGTTGGGTATCCAGACTCCGGTTATTACGTTGAACGTTCAGGCTCCGGTCAGTTATGTTGGGTATCCAGACTCCGGTTATTACGTTGAGTGTTCAGGCTCCGATCATTTTCGTTGAGCATCCAGACTCCAGTTATTACGTTGTGCGTTCAGGCTCCGGTCAGTTTCGTTGGGTATCCAGACTCCGGTTATTACGTTGAGCGTTCAGGCTCCATTCAGTTTTGTTGGGTATCCAGACTCCGGTTATTACGTTGAGCGTTCAGGCTCCGTTCAGTTTTGTTGGGTATCCAGACTCCGGTTATTACGTTGAGCGTTCAGGCCCTGGTCAGTTTCGTTGTGTATCCAGACTCCGGTTATTACGTTGAGCGTTCAGGCTCCGGTCAGTTTCGTTGGGTATCCATACTCCGGTTATTACATAGAGCGTTCAGGCTCCGGTCAGTTTCGTTGGGTATCCAGACTCCGGTTATTACGTTGAGCGTTCAGGCTCCGGTCAGTTTCGTTGGGTATCCAGACTCCGGTTATTACGCTAAGCGTTCAGGCTCCGGTCAGTTTCGTTGGGTATCCAGACTCTGGTTATTACATTGAGCGTTCAGACTCCGGTCAGTTTCGTTTGGTATCCAGACTTCAGTTATTACGTTGAGCGTCCAGGCTCCGGTCAGTTTCGTTGGGTATCCAGACTCCGGTTATTACGTTGAGCGTTCAGGCTCCGGTCAGTTTCGTTGGGTGTCCAGACTCCGGTTATTACGTTGAGCATTCAGGCTCCGATCATTTTCGTTGAGCATCCAGACTCCAGTTATTACGTTAAGCGTTCAGGCTCCGGTCAGTTTTGTTGGGTATCCAGACTCCGGTTATTACGTTGAGCGATCAGGCTCCGTTCAGTTTCGTTGGGTATCCAGACACTAGTTATTACGTTGTGCGTTCAGGCTCCGGTTAGTTTCGTTGGGTATCCAGTCTCCGGTTATTACGTTGAATGTTCAGGCTCCGGTCAGTTTCGTTGGGTGTCCAGACTCCGGTTATTACGTTGAGCGTTCAGGCTCCGATCATTTTCGTTGAGCATCCAGACTCCAGTTATTACGTTGTGCGTTCAGGCTCCGGTCAGTTTCGTTGGGTATCCAGACAAGAGTTATTATGTTGAATGTTCAGGCTCCGGTCAGTTTCGTATGGTATCCAGACTCCGGTTATTACGTTGTGCGAGCAGGCTCCGGTCAGTTTCGTTGGGTATCTAGACTCCGGTTATTACGTTGAGCGTTCAGGCTCCGGTCAGTTTCGTTGGGTATCCAGACTCCGGTTATTACGTTGAGCGTTCAGGCTCTGGTCAGTTTCGTAGGGTATCCAAACTCTGGTTTTTTCGTTGAGCGTCCAGGCTTCGGTCAGTTTTGTTGGGTATCCAGACTCCGGTTATTAAGTTAAGGGTTCAGGCTCCCGTCAGTTTCGTTGGGTATCCAGACTCCGGTTATTACATTGAGCGTTCAGGTTCGGTCAGTTTCGTTGTGTATCCAGACTCCTGTTGTTACGTTGATCGTTCAGGCTCCAGTCAGTTTCGGTGGGTATCCAGACTGCGGTTATTACGTTGAGCATTCAGGCTCAGGTCAGTTTCGTTGGGTATCCAGACTCCTGTTATTACGTTGAGCGTTCAGGCTCCGGTCATTTTCGTTGAGCATCCAGACTCCAGTTATTACGTTGTGCGTTAAGGGTCCGGTCAGTTTCGTTGAGTATCAAGACTCCGGTTATTACGTTGAGCGTTCGGGCTCCGATCAGTTTCATTGGGTATCCAGACTCCGGTTATTACGTTGAGCGTTCAGGCTCCGGTCAGTTTCGTTGTGTATCCAGACTCCGGTTATTACGTTGAGAGATCAGGCTCCGATCAATTTCGTTGTGTATCCAGACTCCAGTTATTACGTTGATCGTTCATGCTCCAGTCAGTTTCGTTGAGTATCCAGACTCCGGTTATTATGTTGAGCGTTCAGGCTCCGGTCAGTTTCGTTGGGTAGCCAGATTCCGGTTATTACGTCGAGCCTTCAGGCTCCGGTCATTTTCGTTGGGTATCCAGACTCCGGTTATTACGTTGAACGTTCAGGCTCCGGTCAGTTATGTTGGGTATCCAGACTCCGGTTATTACGTTGAGTGTTCAGGCTCCGATCATTTTCGTTGAGCATCCAGACTCCAATTATTACGTTGTGCGTTCAAGCTCCGGTCAGTTTCGTTGGGTATCCAGACTATGGTTATTACGTTGAGCGTTCAGGCTCCATTCAGTTTCGTTGGGTATCCAGACTCCGGTTATTACGTTGAGCATTCAGGCTCCGTTCAGTTTTGTTGGGTATCCAGACTCCGGTTATTACGTTGAGCGTTCAGGCCCTGGTCAGTTTCGTTGTGTATCCAGACTCCGGTTATTACGTTGAGCGTTCAGGCTCCGGTCAGTTTCGTTGGGTATCCAGACTCCGGTTATTACGTTGAGCGTTCAGGCTCCGGTCAGTTTCTTGGGTATCCAGACTCCGGTTATTACGCTAAGCGTTAGGGCTCCGGTCAGTTTCGTTGGGTATCCAGACTCTGGTTATTACATTGAGCGTTCAGACTCCGGTCAGTTTCGTTGGGTATCCAGACTCAGATTATTACATTGATCATTCAGGCTCTGATCAGTTTCGTTGGGTATCCAGACTCAGGTTATTACGTTGAGCGTTCAGGCACCGGTCAGTTTCGTTGTGTATCCAGACTCCGGTTATTACGTTGAGCATTCAGGCTCCGGTCAGTTTCGTTGGGTATCCAGACTCCGGTTTTTATGTTGAGCGTTCAGGCACCGGTCAGTTTCGTTGGGTATCCAGACTTCGATTATTACGTTGAGCGTTCAGGCTCCGGTCAGTTTCGTAGGGTATCCATACTCCGGTTATTACGTTGAGCGTTCAGGCTCCAGTCAGTTTCATTGTGTATCCAGACTCCGGTTTTTCGTTGAGCGTTCAGGCTCCGGTCAGTTTTGTTGGGTATCCAGACTCCGGTTTTTACGTTGAGCATTCAGGCACCGGTCAGTTTCGTTGGGTATCCAGACTTCGATTATTACGTTGAGCGTTCAGGCTCCGGTCAGTTTCGTAGGGTATCCATACTCCGGTTATTACGTTGTGTGTTCAGGCTCCGGTCAGTTTCGTTGGGTATCCAGACTTCGATTATTACGTTGAGCGTTCAAGCTCCGGTCAGTTTCGATAGGTATCCAAACTCCGGTTATTACATTGAGCGTTCAGGCTCCGGTCAGTTTCGTTGGGTATCCAGACTCCGGTTATTACATTGAACGTTCAGGCTCCGGTCAGTTTCGTTGGGTGTCCAGACTCCGATTATTACGTTGAGCGTTCAGGCTCCGGTCATTTTCGTTGAGCATCCAGACTCCAGTTATTACATTGTGCGTTCAGGCTCCGGTCAGTTTCGTTGAGTATCCAGACTCCGGTTATTACGTTGAGTGTTCAGGCTCCGTTCAGTTTTGTTGGGTATCCAGCCTCCTGTTATAACGTTGAGCGTTCATGCTCCGGTCAGTTTGGTAGTGTATCCAGACTCCGGTTATTACGTTGAGCGTTCAGGCTCCGATCATTTTCGTTGAGCATCTAGACTCCGGTTTTTACATTGAGCGTTCAGGTTACGGTCAGTTTTGTTGGGTATCCAGACTCCGGTTATTACGTTGATAGTTCAGGCTCCGGTCATTTTCTTTGGTTATCCAGACTCCGGTTATTACCTTGAGCGTTCAGGGTCCGGTCAGTTTCGTTGGGTATCCAGACTCCGGTTATCATGTTGAGCATTCAGGCTCTGGTCAGTTTCGTTTGGTATCAAGACTTCGGTTATTACGTTGAGCGTTCAGGCTCCGGTCAGTTTCGTTGGGTATCCAGACTCCGGTTATTACGTTGAACGTTCAGGCTCCGGTCAGTTTCGTTGGGTGTTTAGACTCCGATTATTACGTTGAGCGTTCAGGCTCCGGTCATCTTCGTTGAGCATCCAGACTCCAGTTATTACATTGTGCGTTCAGGCTCTGGTCAGTTTCGTTGAGTATCCAGACTCTGGTTATTACGTTGAGTGTTCAGGCTCCGTTCAGTTTTGTTGGGTATCCAGCCTCCGGTTATAACGTTGAGCGTTCAGGCTCCGGTCAGTTTGGTAGTGTATCCAAACTCCGGTTATTACGTTGAGCGTTCAGGCTCCGATCATTTTCGTTGAGCATCCAGACTCCGGTTTTTACATTGAGCGTTCAGGTTCCGGTCAGTTTCGTTGGGTATCCAGACTCTGGTTATTACATTGAGCGTTCAGGCTCCGGTCAGTTTCGTTGGGTATCCAGACTCAGATTATTACATTGATCATTCAGGCTCTGATCAGTTTCGTTGGGTATCCAGACTCAGGTTATTACGTTGAGCGTTCAGGCACCGGTCAGTTTCGTTGTGTATCCAGACTCCGGTTATTACGTTGAGCATTCAGGCTCCGGTCAGTTTCGTTGGGTATCCAGACTCCGGTTTTTACATTGAGCGTTCAGGCACCAGTCAGTTTCGTTGGGTATCCAGACTTCGATTATTACGTTGAGCGTTCAGGCTCCGGTCAGTTTCGTAGGGTATCCATACTCCGGTTATTACGTTGAGTGTTCAGGCTCCGGTCAGTTTCGTTGGGTATCCAGACTTCGATTATTACGTTGAGCGTTCAAGCTCCGGTCAGTTTCGATGGGTATCCAAACTCCGGTTATTACGTTGAGCGTTCAGGCTCCGGTCAGTTTCGTTGGGTATCCAGACTCCGGTTATCACGTTGAACGTTCAGGCTCCGGTCAGTTTCGTTGGGTGTTCAGACTCCGATTATTACGTTGAGCGTTCAGGCTCCGGTCATCTTTGTTGAGCATCCAGACTCCAGTTATTACATTGTGCGTTCAGGCTCTGGTCAGTTTCGTTGAGTATCCAAACTCTGGTTATTACGTTTAGTGTTCAGGCTCCGTTCAGTTTTGTTGGGTATCCAGCCTCCGGTTATAACGTTGAGCGTTCAGGCTCCGGTCAGTTTGGTAGTGTATCCAGACTCCGGTTATTACGTTGAGCGTTCAGGCTCCGATCATTTTCGTTGAGCATCCAGACTCCGGTTTTTACATTGAGCGTTCAGGTTCCGGTCAGTTTTGTTGGGTATCCAGACTCCGGTTATTACATTGAGCATTCAGGCTCCGGTCAGTTTCGTTGGGTATCCAGACTCAGATTATTACATTGAGCGTTCAGGCTCTGATCAGTTTCGTTGGGTATCCAGACTCAGGTTATTACGTTGAGCGTTCAGGCACCGGTCAGTTTCGTTGTGTATCCAGACTCCGGTTATTACGTTGAGCATTCAGGCTCCGGTCAGTTTCGTTGGGTATCCAGACTCCGGTTTTTACGTTGAGCGTTCAGGCTCCAGTCTGTTTCGTTGGGTATCCAGACTCCGGTTTTTACGTTGAGCGTTCAGGCTCCGGTCATTTTCTTTGGTTATCCAGACTCCGGTTATTACCTTGAGCGTTCAGGGTCCGGTCAGTTTCGTTGGGTATCCAGACTCCGGTTATTACGTTGAGCATTCAGGCTCTGGTCAGTTTTGTTTGGTATCAATACTTCGGTTATTACGTTGAGCATTCAAGCTCCGGTCAGTTTCGTTGTGTATCCAGACTCCGGTTTTTCGTTGAGCGTTCAGGCTCCGGTCAGTTTTGTTGAGTATCCAGACTCCGGTATTTACGTTGAGCGTTCAGGCTCCGGTCAGTTTCGTTGGGTATCCAGACTCCGGTTATTACGTTGTGCGTTCAGGCTCCGGTCAGTTTCGTTGGGTATCCAGACAAGAGTTATTATGTTGAATGTTCAGGCTCCGGTCAGTTTCGTATGGTATCCAGACTCCGGTTATTACGTTGTGCGAGCAGGCTCCGGTCAGTTTCGTTGGGTATCTAGACTCCGGTTATTACGTTGAGCGTTCAGGCTCCGGTCAGTTTCGTTGGGTATCCAGACTCCGGTTATTACGTTGAGCGTTCAGGCTCTGGTCAGTTTCGTAGGGTATCCAAACTCTGGTTTTTTCGTTGAGCGTCCAGGCTTCGGTCAGTTTTGTTGGGTATCCAGACTCCAGTTATTAAGTTAAGGGTTCAGGCTCCCGTCAGTTTCGTTGGGTATCCAGACTCCGGTTATTACATTGAGCGTTCAGGTTCGGTCAGTTTCGTTGTGTATCCAGACTCCTGTTATTACGTTGATCGTTCAGGCTCCAGTCAGTTTCGTTGGGTATCCAGACTGCGGTTATTACGTTGAGCATTCAGGCTCAGGTCTGTTTCGTTGGGTATCCAGACTCCTGTTATTACGTTGAGCGTTCAGGCTCCGGTCATTTTCGTTGAGCATCCAGACTCCAGTTATTACGTTGTGCGTTAAGGGTCCGGTCAGTTTCGTTGAGTATCAAGACTCCGGTTATTACGTTGAGCGTTCGGGCTCCGATCAGTTTCGTTGGGTATCCAGACTCCGGTTATTACGTTGAGCGTTCAGGCTCCGGTCAGTTTCGTTGTGTATCCAGACTCTGGTTATTACGTTGAGAGATCAGGCTCCGATCAATTTCGTTGTGTATCCAGACTCCAGTTATTACGTTGATCGTTCATGCTCCAGTCAGTTTCGTTGAGTATCCAGACTCCGGTTATTATGTTGAGCGTTCAGGCTCCGGTCAGTTTCGTTGGGTAGCCAGATTCCGGTTATTACGTCGAGCCTTCAGGCTCCGGTCATTTTCGTTGGGTATCCAGACTCCGGTTATTACGTTGAACGTTCAGGCTCCGGTCAGTTATGTTGGGTATCCAGACTCCGGTTATTACGTTGAGTGTTCAGGCTCCGATCATTTTCGTTGAGCATCCAGACTCCAGTTATTACGTTGTGCGTTCAGGCTCCGGTCAGTTTCGTTGGGTATCCAGACTCCGGTTATCACGTTGAACGTTCAGGCTCCGGTCAGTTTCGTTGGGTGTTCAGACTCCGATTATTACGTTGAGCGTTCAGGCTCCAGTCATCTTTGTTGAGCATCCAGACTCCAGTTATTACATTGTGCGTTCAGGCTCTGGTCAGTTTCGTTGAGTATCCAAACTCTGGTTATTACGTTTAGTGTTCAGGCTCCGTTCAGTTTTGTTGGGTATCCAGCCTCTGGTTATAACGTTGAGCGTTCAGGCTCCGGTCAGTTTGGTAGTGTATCCAGACTCCGGTTATTACGTTGAGCGTTCAGGCTCCGATCATTTTCGTTGAGCATCCAGACTCCGGTTTTTACATTGAGCGTTCAGGTTCCGGTCAGTTTTGTTGGGTATCCAGACTCCGGTTATTACATTGAGCATTCAGGCTCCGGTCAGTTTCGTTGGGTATCCAGACTCAGATTATTACATTGAGCGTTCAGGCTCTGATCAGTTTCGTTGGGTATCCAGACTCAGGTTATTACGTTGAGCGTTCAGGCACCGGTCAGTTTCGTTGTGTATCCAGACTCCGGTTATTACGTTGAGCATTCAGGCTCCGGTCAGTTTCGTTGGGTATCCAGACTCCGGTTTTTACGTTGAGCGTTCAGGCTCCAGTCTGTTTCGTTGGGTATCCAGACTCCGGTTTTTACGTTGAGCGTTCAGGCTCCGGTCATTTTCTTTGGTTATCCAGACTCCGGTTATTACCTTGAGCGTTCAGGGTCCGGTCAGTTTCGTTGGGTATCCAGACTCCGGTTATTACGTTGAGCATTCAGGCTCTGGTCAGTTTTGTTTGGTATCAAGACTTCGGTTATTACGTTGAGCATTCAAGCTCCGGTCAGTTTCGTTGTGTATCCAGACTCCGGTTTTTCGTTGAGCGTTCAGGCTCCGGTCAGTTTTGTTGAGTATCCAGACTCCGGTATTTACGTTGAGCGTTCAGGCTCCGGTCAGTTTCGTTGGGTATCCAGACTCCGGTTATTACGTTGTGCGTTCAGGCTCCGGTCAGTTTCGTTGGGTATCCAGACAAGAGTTATTATGTTGAATGTTCAGGCTCCGGTCAGTTTCGTATGGTATCCAGACTCCGGTTATTACGTTGTGCGAGCAGGCTCCGGTCAGTTTCGTTGGGTATCTAGACTCCGGTTATTACGTTGAGCGTTCAGGCTCCGGTCAGTTTCGTTGGGTATCCAGACTCCGGTTATTACGTTGAGCGTTCAGGCTCTGGTCAGTTTCGTAGGGTATCCAGACTCCGGTTATTAAGTTAAGGGTTCAGGCTCCCGTCAGTTTCGTTGGGTATCCAGACTCCGGTTATTACATTGAGCGTTCAGGTTCGGTCAGTTTCGTTGTGTATCCAGACTCCTGTTATTACGTTGATCGTTCAGGCTCCAGTCAGTTTCGTTGGGTATCCAGACTGCGGTTATTACGTTGAGCATTCAGGCTCAGGTCAGTTTCGTTGGGTATCCAGACTCCTGTTATTACGTTGAGCGTTCAGGCTCCGGTCATTTTCGTTGAGCATCCAGACTCCAGTTATTACGTTGTGCGTTAAGGGTCCGGTCAGTTTCGTTGAGTATCAAGACTCCGGTTATTACGTTGAGCGTTCGGGCTCCGATCAGTTTCGTTGGGTATCCAGACTCCGGTTATTACGTTGAGCGTTCAGGCTCCGGTCAGTTTCGTTGTGTATCCAGACTCCGGTTATTACGTTGAGAGATCAGGCTCCGATCAATTTCGTTGTGTATCCAGACTCCAGTTATTACGTTGATCGTTCATGCTCCAGTCAGTTTCGTTGAGTATCCAGACTCCGGTTATTATGTTGAGCGTTCAGGCTCCGGTCAGTTTCGTTGGGTAGCCAGATTCCGGTTATTACGTCGAGCCTTCAGGCTCCGGTCATTTTCGTTGGGTATCCAGACTCCGGTTATTACGTTGAACGTTCAGGCTCCGGTCAGTTATGTTGGGTATCCAGACTCCGGTTATTACGTTGAGTGTTCAGGCTCCGATCATTTTCGTTGAGCATCCAGACTCCAGTTATTACGTTGTGCGTTCAGGCTCCGGTCAGTTTCGTTGGGTATCCAGACTCCGGTTATTACGTTGAGCATTCAGGCTCCATTCAGTTTCGTTGGGTATCCAGACTCCGGTTATTACGTTGAGCGTTCAGGCTCTGGTCAGTTTCGTTGTGTATCCAGACTCCGGTTATTACATTGAGCGTTCAGGCTCCGGTCAGTTTCGTTGGGTATCCAGACTCCGGTTTTTACGTTGAGCGTTCAGGCTCCGGTCAGTTTTGCTGGGTATCCAGACTCCGGTTATTACGTTGAGCGTTCAGGCTCCGGTCAGTTTCGTTGGTTATCCAGACTCCGGTTATTACGTTGAGCGAGCAGGCTCCGCTCAATTTCGTTGGGTATCTAGACTCCGGTTATTACGTTGAGCGTTCAGGCTCCGGTCAGTTTCGTTGGGTATCCAGACTCCGGTTATTACGTTGAGCGTTCAGGCTCTGGTCAGTTTCGTTGGGTATCAAGACTCCGGTTTTTACGTTGAGCGTTCAGGCTTCGGTCAGTTTTGTTGGGTATCCAGACTCCGGTTATTACGTTGAGCGTTCAGGCTCCGGTCAGTTTCGTTGGGTATCCAGACTCCGGTTATTACGTTGAGCGTTCAGGCTCTGGTCAGTTTCGTTGGGTATCCAGACTCCGGTTATTACATTGAATGTTCAGGCTCCGGTCAGTTTCGTTCGGTGTCCAGACTCTGGTTTTTACGTTGAGCATTCAGGCTCCGATCATTTTTGTTGAGCAACCAGACTCCAGTTATTACGTTGTGCATTCTGGCTCCGGTCAGTTTTGTTGGGTATCCAGACTCCGGTTATTACGTTGAGCGTTCAGGCTCCGTTCAGTTTTGTTGGGTATCCAGACTCCGGTTATTACGTTGAGCGTTCAGGCCGTGGTCAGTTTCGTTGTGTATCCAGACTCCGGTTATTACGTTGAGCGTTCAGGCTCCGGTCAGTTTCGTTGGGTATCCAGACTCCGGTTATTACATTGAGCGTTCAGGCTCCGGTCAGTTTCGTTGGGTATCCAGACTCCGGTTATTATGTTTAGGGTTCAGCTCCGGTCAGTTTCGTTGGGTATCCAGACTCCGGTTATTACGCTAAGCGTTCAGGCTCCGGTCAGTTTCGTTGGGTATCCAGACTCCGGTTATTACGTCGAGCCTTCAGGCTCCGGTCAATTTCGTTGGGTATCCAGACTCCGGTTATTACGTTGAACGTTCAGGCTCCGGTCAGTTATGTTGGGTATCCAGACTCCGGTTATTACGTTGAGTGTTCAGGCTCCGATCATTTTCGTTGAGCATCCAGACTCCAGTTATTACGTTGTGCGTTCAGGCTCCAGTCAGTTTCGTTGGGTATCCAGACTCCGGTTATTACGTTGAGCGTTCAGGCTCCATTCAGTTTCGTTGGGTATCCAGACTCCGGTTATTACGTTGAGCATTCAGGCTCTGGTCAGTTTCGTTGTGTATCCAGACTCCGGTTATTACATTGAGCGTTCAGGCTCCAGTCAGTTTTGTTGGGTATCCAGACCCCGGTTTTTACGTTGAGCGTTCAGGCTCCGGTCAGTTTTGCTGGGTATCCAGACTCCGGTTATTACGTTGAGCGTTTAGGCTCCGGTCAGTTTCGTTGGGTATCCAGACTCCGGTTATTACGTTGAGCGAGCAGGCTCCGGTCAATTTCGTTGGGTATCTAGACTCCGGTTATTACGTTGAGCGTTCAGGCTCCGGTCAGTTTCGTTGGGTATCCAGACTCCGGTTATTACGTTGAGCGTTCAGGCTCTGGTCAGTTTCGTTGGGTATCAAGACTCCGGTTTTTATGTTGAGCGTTCAGGCTCCGGTCAGTTTTGTTGGGTATCCAGACTCCGGTTATTACGTTGAGGGTTCAGGCTCCGGTCAGTTTCGTTGGGTATCCAGACTCCGGTTATTACATTGAGCGTTCAGACTCCGGTCAGTTTCGTTGGGTATCCAGACTCCGGTTATTACGTTGATCGTTCAGGCTCCAGTCAGTTTCGTTGGGTATCCATACTCCGGTTATTACGTTGAGCGTTCAGGCTCCGGTCAGTTTCGTTGCGTATCCAGGCTCCGGTTATTACGTTGAGCGTTCAGGCTCTGGTCAGTTTCGTTGGGTATCCAGACTCCGGTTATTACATTGAATGTTCAGGCTCCGGTCAGTTTCGTTCGGTGTCCAGACTCTGGTTTTTACGTTGAGCATTCAGGCTCCGATCATTTTCGTTGAGCAACCAGACTCCAGTTATTACGTTGTGCATTCTGGCTCCGGTCAGTTTTGTTGGGTATCCAGACTCCGGTTATTACGTTGAGCGTTCAGGCTCCGTTCAGTTTTGTTGGGTATCCAGACTCCGGTTATTACGTTGAGCATTCAGGCCCTGGTCAGTTTCGTTGTGTATCCAGACTCCGGTTATTACGTTGAGCGTTTAGGCTCCGGTCAGTTTCGTTGGGTATCCAGACTCCGGTTATTACATTGAGCGTTCAGGCTCCGGTCAGTTTCGTTGTGTATCTAGACTCCGGTTATTATGTTTAGGGTTCAGCTCCGGTCAGTTTCGTTGGGTATCCAGACTCCGGTTATTACGTTAAGCGTTCAGGCTCCGGTCAGTTTTGTTGGGTATCCAGACTCCGGTTATTACATTGACCGTTCAGGCTCCGGTCAGTTTCGTTTGGTATCCAGACTTCAGTTATTACGTTGAACGTCTAGGCTCCGGTCAGTTTCGTTGGGTATCCAAACTCCGGTTATTACGTTGAGTGTTCAGGTTCCGGTCAGTTTCGTTGGTTGTCCAGACTCCGGTTATTACGTTGAGCGTTCAGGCTCCGATCATTTTCGTTGAGCATCCAGACTCCAGTTATTACATTGTGCGTTCAGGCTCCGGTCAGTTTCGTTGGGTATCCAAACTCCGGTTATTACGTTGAGCGTTCAGGCTCCGTCGTTTCGTTGGGTATCCAGACATCAGTTATTACGTTGTCCGTTCAGGCTCCGGTCAGTTTCGTTGGGTATCCAGACTCCGGTTATTACGTTGAATGTTCAGGCTCCGGTCAGTTTCGTTGGGTGTCCAGACTCCGTTTATTACGTTGAGCGTTCAGGCTCCGATCATTTTCGTTGAGCATCCAGACTCCAGTTATTACGTTGTGCGTTCAGGCTCCGGTCAGTTTCGTTGGGTATCCAGACTCCGGTTATTACGTTGAATATTCAGGCTCCGGTCAGTTTCGTTGGGTGTCCAGACTCAAGTTATTACGTTGTGCGTTCAGGCTCCGGTCAGTTTCGTTGGGTATCCAGACTCCGGTTATTACGTTGAGCGAGCAGGCTCCGGTCAGTTTCGTTGGGTATCTAGACTCCAGTTATTACGTTGAGCGTTCAGGCTCCGGTCAGTTTTGTTGGGTATCTAGACTCCGGTTATTACGTTGAGCGTTCAGGCTCCGGTCAGTTTCATTGGGTATCCAAACTCTGGTTTTTTCGTTGAGCGTTCAGGCTCTGGTCAGTTTTGTTGGGTATCCAGACTCCGGTTATTAAGTTAAGGGTTCAGGCTCCGGTCAGTTTTGTTGGGTATCCAGACTCCGGTTATTACATTGAGCGTTCAGGTTCCGGTCAGTTTCGTTGTGTATCCAGACTCCTGTTATTACGTTGATCGTTCAGGCTCCAGTCAGTTTGGATGGGTATCTAGACTCCGGTTATTACGTTGAGCGTTCAGGCTCAGGTCAGTTTCGTTGGGTATCCAGACTCCGGTTATTACGTTGAGCGTTCAGGCTCCGGTCATTTTCGTTGAGCATCCAGACTCCGTTTATTACGTTGAGCGTTCAGGCTCCGGTCAGTTTCGTTGGGTATCCGGACTCCGGTTATTATGTTTAGCGTTCAGCTCCGGTCAGTTTCGTTGGGTATCCAGACTCTGGTTATTACGCTAAGCATTCAGGCTCCGGTCAGTTTCGTTGGGTATCCAGACTCCGGTTATTACATTGAGTGTTCAGGCTCCGGTCAGTTTCGTTTGGTATCTAGACTTCAGTTATTACGTTGAGCGTCCAGGCTCCGGTCAGTTTCGTTGGGTACCCAGACTCCGGTTATTACGTTGAGCGTTCAGGCTCAGGTCAGTTTCGTTGGGTATCCAGACTCCGGTTATTACGTTGAGCGTTCAGGCTCCGGTCAGTTTCGTTGGGTATCCAGACTCCGGTTATTACATTGAATGTTCAGGCTCCGGTCAGTTTCGTTGGGTGTCCAGACTCTGGTTTTTACGTTGAGCATTCAGGCTCCGATCATTTTCGTTGAGCAACCAGAATCCAGTTATTACGTTGTGCGTTCTGGCTCCGGTCAGTTTTGTTGGGTATCTAGACTCCGGTTATTACGTTGAGCGTTCAGGCTCCGTTCAGTTTTGTTGGGTATCCAGACTCCGGTTATTACGTTGAGCGTTCAGGCCCTGGTCAGTTTCGTTGTGTATCCAGACTCCGGTCATTACGTTGAGCGTTCAGGCTCCGGTCAGTTTCGTTGGGTATCCAGACTCCGGTTTTTACATTGAGCGTTCAGGCTCCGGTCAGTTCCGTTGGTTATCCAGACTCCGGTTATTATGTTGAGCGTTCAGGCTCCGGTCAGTTTCGTTGGGTATCCAGACTCCGGTTATTACGCTAAGCGTTCAAGCTCCGGTCAGTTTCGTTGGGTATCCAGACTCCGGTTATTACATTGAGCGTTCAGGCTCCAGTCAGTTTCGTTTGGTATCCAGACTTCAGTTATTACGTTGAGCGTCCAGGCTCCGGTCAGTTTCGTTGGGTATCCAGACTCCGGTTATTACTTTGAGCATTCAGGCTCCGGTCAGTTTCGTTGGGTGTCCAGACTCCGGTTATTACGTTGAGCGTTCAGGCTCCGATCATTTTCGTTGAGCATCCAGACTCCGGTTATTACGTTGAGCGTTCAGGCTCAGGTCAGTTTCGTTGTGTATCCAGACTCCGGTTATTACGTTGAGCGTTCAGGCTCCGGTCATTTTCGTTGAGCATCCAGACTCCAGTTATTACGTTGTGCGTTCAGGGTCCGGTCAGTTTCGTTGGGTATCCAGATTCCGGTTATTACGTTGTCCGTTCAGGCTCCGGTCAATTTCGTTGGGTATCCAGACTCCGGTTATTACGTTGAACGTTCAGGCTCCGGTCAGTTATGTTGGGTATCCAGACTCCGGTTATTACGTTGAGTGTTCAGGTTCCGATCATTTTCGTTGAGCATCCAGACTCCAGTTATTACGCTAAGCGTTCAGGCTCCGGTCAGTTTCGTTGGGTATCCAGACTCCGGTTATTACGTTGAGCGTTCAGGCTCCATTCAGTTTCGTTGGGTATCCAGACTCCGGTTATTACGTTGAGCGTTCAGGCTCCGGTCAGTTTCGTTGTGTATCCAGACTCCGGTTATTACATTGAGCGTTCAGGCTCCGGTCAGTTTCGTTGGGTATCCAGACTCCGGTTTTTAAGTTGAGCATTCAGGCTCCGGTCAGTTTTGTTGGGTATCCAGACTCCGGTTATTACGTTGTGCGTTCAGGCTCCGGTCAGTTTCGTTGGGTATCCAGACTCCGGTTATTACGTTGAGCGTTCAGGCTCCGTTCAGTTTCGTTGGGTATCCAGACACCAGTTATTACGTTGTGCGTTCAGGCTCCAGTCAGTTTCGTTGGGTATCCAGTCTCCGGTTTTTACGTTGAATGTTCAGGCTCCGGTCAGTTTCGTTGGGTGTCCAGACTCCGGTTATTACGTTGAGCGTTCAGGCTCCGGTCAGTTTTGTTGGGTATCCAGACTCCAGTCATTACGTTGTGCGTTCAGGCTCCGGTCAGTTTCGTTGGGTATCCAGATTCCGATTATTACATTGAGCGTTCAGGCTCCAGTCAGTTTCGTTGGGTATCCAGACTCCGGTTATTACGTTGATCGTTCAGGCTCCGGTCAGTTTCGTTGGGTATCCAGACTCCAGTTATTACGTTGAGCGTTCAGGCTCCGGTCAGTTTCGTTGGGTATCTAGACTCCGGTTATTACATTGAGCGTTTAGGCTCCGGTCAGTTTCCTTGGGTATCCAGACACCAGTTATTACGTTGTCCGTTCAGGCTCCGGTCAGTTTCGTTGGGCATCCAGACTCCGGTTATTACGTTGAGCGTTCAGGCTCAGGTCAGTTTCGTTGTGTATCCAGACTCCGGTTATTACGTTGAGCGTTCAGGCTCCGGTCATTTTCGTTGAGCATCCAGACTCCAGTTATTACGTTGTGCGTTCAGGGTCCGGTCAGTTTCGTTGGGTATCCAGATTCCGGTTATTACGTCGATCCTTCAGGCTCCGGTCAATTTCGTTGGGTATCCAGACTCCGGTTATTACGTTGAACGTTCAAGCTCCGGTCAGTTATGTTGGGTATCCAGACTCCGGTTATTACGTTGAGTGTTCAGGTTCCGATCATTTTCGTTGAGCATCCAGACTCCAGTTATTACGCTAAGCGTTCAGGCTCCGGTCAGTTTCGTTGGGAATCCAGACTCTGGTTATTACGTTGAGCGTTCAGGCTCCATTCAGTTTCGTTGGGTATCCAGACTCCGGTTATTACGTTGAGCGTTCAGGCTCCGGTCAGTTTCGTTGTGTATCCAGACTCCGGTTATTACATTGAGCGTTCAGGCTCCGGTCAGTTTCGTTGGGTATCCAGACTCCGGTTTTTACGTTGAGCATTCAGGCTCCGGTCAGTTTTGTTGGGTATCCAGACTCCGGTTATTACGTTGTGTGTTCAGCCTCCGGTCAGTTTCGTTGGGTATCCAGACTCCGGTTATTACGTTGAGCGTTCAAGCTCCGTTCAGTTTCTTGGGTATCCAGACACCAGTTATTACGGTGTGCGTTCAGGCTCCGGTCAGTTTCGTTGGGTATCCAGTCTCCGGTTATTACGTTGAATGTTCAGGCTCCGGTCAGTTTCGTTGGGTGTCCAGACTCCGGTTATTACGTTGAGCGTTCAGGCTCCGGTCAGTTTTGTTGGGTATCCAGACTCCAGTTATTACGTTGTGCGTTCAGGCTCCGGTCAGTTTCGTTGGGTATCCAGACTCCGATTATTACATTGAGCGGTCAGGCTCCGGTCAGTTTCGTTGGGTATCCAGACTCCGGTTATTACGTTGATCGTTCAGGCTCCGGTCAGTTTCGTTGGGTATCTAGACTCCGGTTATTACGTTGAGCGTTTAGGCTCCGGTCAGTTTCGTTGGGTATCCAGACACCAGTTATTACGTTGTCCGTTCAGGCTCCGGTCAGTTTCGTTGGGTATCCAGACTCCGGTTATTACGTTGAATGTTCAGGCTCCGGTCAGTTTCGTTGGGTGTCTAGACTCCATTTATTACGTTGAGCGTTCAGGCTCCGATCATTTTCGTTGAGCATCCAGACTCCAGTTATTACGTTGAGCATTCAGGCTCCGGTCAGTTTTGTTGGGTATCCAGACTCCGGTTATTACGTTGTGCGTTCAGGCTCCGGTCAGTTTCGTTGGGTATCCAGACTCCGGTTATTACGTTGAGCGTTCAGGCTCCGTTCAGTTTCGTTGGGTATCCAGACACCAGTTATTACGTTGTGCGTTCAGGCTCCGGTCAGTTTCGTTGGGTATCCAGTCTCCGGTTATTACGTTGAATGTTCAGGCTCCGGTCAGTTTCGTTGGGTGTCCAGACTCCGGTTATTACGTTGAGCGTTCAGGCTCCGGTCAGTTTTGTTGGGTATCCAGACTCCAGTTATTACGTTGTGCGTTCAGGCTCCGGTCAGTTTCGTTGGGTATCCAGACTCCGATTATTACATTGAGCGTTCAGGCTCCGGTCAGTTTTGTTGGGTATCTAGACTCCGGTTATTACGTTGATCGTTCAGGCTCCGGTCAGTTTCGTTGGGTATCCAGACTCCGGTTATTACGTTGAGCGTTCAGGCTCCGGTCAGTTTCGTTGGGTATCTAGACTCCGGTTATTACGTTGAGCGTTTAGGCTCCGGTCAGTTTCGTTGGGTATCCAGACACCAGTTATTACGTTGTCCGTTCAGGCTCCAGTCAGTTTCGTTGGGTATCCAGACTCCGGTTATTACGTTGAATGTTCAGGCTCCGGTCAGTTTCGTTGGGTGTCTAGACTCCATTTATTACGTTGAGCGTTCAGGCTCCGATCATTTTCGTTGAGCATCCAGACTCCAGTTATTACGTTGAGCATTCAGGCTCCGGTCAGTTTTGTTGGGTATCCAGACTCCGGTTATTACGTTGTGCGTTCAGGCTCCGGTCAGTTTCGTTGGGTATCCAGACTCCGGTTATTACGTTGAGCGTTCAGGCTCCGTTCAGTTTCGTTGGGTATCCAGACACCAGTTATTACGTTGTGCGTTCAGGCTCCGGTCAGTTTCGTTGGGTATCCAGTCTCCGGTTATTACGTTGAATGTTCAGGCTCCGGTCAGTTTCGTTGGGTGTCCAGACTCCAGTTATTACGTTGAGCGTTCAGGCTCCGGTCAGTTTTGTTGGGTATCCAGACTCCAGTTATTACATTGTGCGTTCAGGCTCCGGTCAGTTTCGTTGGGTATCCAGACTCCGATTATTACATTGAGCGTTCAGGCTCCGGTCAGTTTCGTTGGGTATCTAGACTCCGGTTATTACGTTGATCGTTCAGGCTCCGGTCAGTTTCGTTGGGTATCCAGACTCCGGTTATTACGTTGAGCGTTCAGGATCCGGTCAGTTTCGTTGGGTATCTACACTACGGTTATTACGTTGAGCGTTTAGGCTCCGGTCAGTTTCGTTGGGTATCCAGACACCAGTTATTACGTTGTCCGTTCAGGCTCCGGTCAGTTTCGTTGGGTATCCAGACTCCGGTTATTACGTTGAATGTTTAGGCTCCGGTCAGTTTCGTTGGGTGTCCAGACTCCGTTTATTACGTTGAGCGTTCAGGCTCCGATCATTTTCGTTGAGCA
Source organism: Lathyrus sativus (assembly GCA_963859935.3). Lineage (NCBI taxonomy): Eukaryota > Viridiplantae > Streptophyta > Magnoliopsida > Fabales > Fabaceae > Lathyrus > Lathyrus sativus. Next base: position 241,516,295 of record OZ012736.1, read on the forward strand.
TCCAGACTCCAGTTATTACGTTGTGCGTTCAGGGTCCGGTCAGTTTCGTTGGGTATCCAGATTCCGGTTATTACGTCGATCCTTCAGGCTCCGGTCAATTTCGTTGGGTATCCAGACTCCGGTTATTACGTTGAACGTTCAGGCTCCGGTCAGTTATGTTGGGTATCCAGACTCCGGTTATTACGTTGAGTGTTCAGGTTCCGATCATTTTCGTTGAGCATCCAGACTCCAGTAATTACGCTAAGCGTTCAGGCTCCGGTCAGTTTCGTTGGGTATCCAGACTCCGGTTATTACGTTGAGCGTTCAGGCTCCATTCAGTTTCGTTGGGTATCCAGACTCCGGTTATTACGTTGAGCGTTCAGGCTCCGGTCAGTTTCGTTGTGTATCCAGACTCCGGTTATTACATTGAGCGTTCAGGCTCCGGTCAGTTTCGTTGGGTATCCAGACTCTGGTTTTTACGTTGAGCATTCAGGCTCCGGTCAGTTTTGTTGGGTATCCAGACTCCGGTTATTACGTTGTGCGTTCAGGCTCCGGTCAGTTTCGTTGGGTATCCAGACTCCAGTTATTACGTTGAGCGTTCAGGCTCCGTTCAGTTTCGTTGGGTATCCTGACACCAGTTATTACGTTGTGCGTTCAGGCTCCGGTCAGTTTCGTTGGGTATCCAGTCTCCGGTTATTACGTTGAATGTTCAGGCTCCGGTCAGTTTCGTTGGGTGTCCAGACTCCGGTTATTACGTTGAGCGTTCAGGCTCCGGTCAGTTTTGTTGGGTATCCAGACTCCAGTTATTATGTTGTGCGTTCAGGCTCCGGTCAGTTTCGTTGGGTATCCAGACTCCGATTATTACATTGAGCGTTCAGGCTCCGGTCAGTTTCGTTGGGTATCCAGACTCCGGTTATTACGTTGATCGTTCAGGCTCCGGTCAGTTCCGTTGGGTATCCAGACTCCGGTTATTACGTTGAGCGTTCAGGCTCCGGTCAGTTTCGTTGGGTATCTAGACTCCGGTTATTACGTTGAGCGTTTAGGCTCCGGTCAGTTTCGTTGGGTATCCAGACACCAGTTATTACATTGTCCGTTCAGGCTCCGGTCAGTTTCGTTGGGTATCCAGACTCCGGTTATTACGTTGAATGTTCAGGCTCCGGTCAGTTTCGTTGGGTGTCCAGACTCCGTTTATTACGTTGAGTGTTCAGGCTCCGATCATTTTCGTTGAGCATCCAGACTCCAGTTATTACGTTGTGCGTTCAGGCTCCGGTCAGTTTCGTTGGGTATCCAGACTCCGGTTATTACATTGAGTGTTCAGGCTCCGGTCAATTTCGTTTGGTATCCAGACTCCAGTTATTACAATGAGCGTTCAGGCTCCATTCAGTTTCGTTGGGTATCCAGACTCCGGTTATTACGTTGAGCGTTCAGGCTCTGGTCAGTTTCGTTGTGTATCCAGACTCCGGTTATTACATTGAGCGTTCAGGCTCCGGTCAGTTTCATTGGGTATCCAGACTCTGGTTTTTACGTTGAGCGTTCAGGCTCCTGTCAGTTTTGCTGGGTATCCAGACTCCGGTTATTACGTTGAGCTTTCAGGCTCCGGTCAGTTTCGTTGGGTATCCAGACTCCGGTTATTACGTTGAGCGTTCAGGCTTTGGTCAGTTTCGTTGGGTATCCAGACTCCGGTTTTTACATTGATCGTTCAGGCTCTGGTCAGTTTTGTTGGGTATCCAGACTCCGGTTATTACGTTGAGGGTTCAGGCTCCGGTCAGTTTCATTGGGTATCCAGACTCCGGTTATTACATTGAGCGTTCAGGCTCCGGTCAGTTTCGTTGGGTATCCAGACTCCGGTTATTACGTTGATCGTTCAGGCTCCAGTCAGTTTCGTTGGGTATCCAGACTCCGGTTATTACGTTGAGCGTTCAGGCTCCGGTCAGTTTCGTTGGGTATCCAGACTCCGGTTATTATGTTTAGCGTTCAGCTCCGGTCAGTTTCGTTGGGTATCCAGACTCTGGTTATTACGCTAAGCATTCAGGCTCTGGTCAGTTTTGTTGGGTATCCAGACTCCGGTTATTAAGTTAAGCGTTCAGGCTCCGGTCAGTTTCGTTGGGTATCTAGACTTTAGTTATTACGTTGAGCGTCCAGGCTCCGGTTAGTTTCGTTGGGTATCCAGACTCCGGTTATTACGTTGAGCGTTCAGGCTCCGGTCAGTTTCGTTGGGTATCCAGACTCCGGTTATTACGTTGAGCGTTCAGGCTCCGGTCAGTTTCGTTGGGTATCCAGACTCCGGTTATTACATTGAATGTTCAGGCTCCGGTCAGTTTCGTTGGGTGTCCAGACTCTGGTTTTTACGTTGAGCATTCAGGCTCCGATCATTTTCGTTGAGCAACCAGACTCCAGTTATTATGTTGTGCGTTCTGGCTCCGGTCAGTTTTGTTGGGTATCTAGACTCCGGTTATTACGTTGAGCGTTCAGGCTCCGTTCAGTATTGTTGGGTATCCAAACTCCGGTTATTACGTTGAGCGTTCAGACCCTGGTCAGTTTCGTTGTGTATCCAGACTCCGGTCATTACGTTGAGCGTTCAGGCTCCGGTCAGTTTCGTTGGGTATCCAGACTCCGGTTTTTACATTGAGCGTTCAGGCTCCGGTCAGTTTCGTTGGGTATCCAGACTCCGGTTATTACGTTGAGCGTTCAGGCTCCAGTCAGTTTCGTTTGGTATCCAGACTTCAGTTATTACGTTGAGCGTCCAGGCTCCGGTCAGTTTCGTTGGGTATCCAGACTCCGGTTATTACGTTGAGCGATCAGGCTCTGATCAATTTCGTTGTGTATCCAGACTCCAGTTATTACGTTGATCGTTCAGGCTCCAGTCAGTTTCGTTGAGTATCCAGCCTCTGGTTATTACGTTGAGCGTTCAGGCTCCGGTCAGTTTCATTGGGTATCCAGATTCCGGTTATTACGTTGAGCGATCAGGCTCCGATCAATTTCGTTGGGTATCCAGACTCCGGTTATTACGTTGAACATTCAGGCTCCGGTCAGTTATGTTGGGTATCCAGACTCCGGTTATTACTTGAGTGTTCAGGCTCCGATCATTTTCGTTGAGCATCCAGACTCCAGTTATTACGTTGTGCGTTCAGGCTCCGGTCAGTTTCATTGGGTATCCAGACTCCGGTTATTACGTTGAGCGTTCAGGCTCCATTCAGTTTCGTTGGGTATCCAGACTCCGGTTATTACGTTGAGCGTTCAGGCTCTGGTCAGTTTCGTTGTGTATCCAGACTCCGGTTTTTACATTGAACGTTCAGGCTCCGGTCAGTTTCGTTGGGTATCCAGACTCCGGTTATTACGTTGAGCGTTCAGGCTCCGGTCAGTTTTGCTGGGTATCCAGACTCCGGTTATTACGTTGAGCGTTCAGGCTCCGATCATTTTCGTTGAGCATCCAGACTCCAGTTATTACGTTGAGCGTTCAGGCTCCGGTCAGTTTCGTTGGGTATCCAGACTCCGGTTATTACGTTGAGCGTTCAGGCTCCGGTCAGTTTCGTTGGGTATCCAGACTCCGGTTATTACGTTGAGCGTTCAGGCTCTGGTCAGTTTTGTTGTGTATCCAGACTCCGGTTATTACATTGAGCGTTCAGGCTCCGGTCATTTTTGTTGAGCATCCAGACTCCAGTTATTACGTTGAGCGTTCAGGCTCCGGTCAGTTTCATTGGGTATCCAGACTCCGATTATTACGTTGAGCGTTCAGGCTCCGTTCAGTTTCGTTGGGTATCCAGACTCCGGTTATTACGTTGAGCGTTCAGGCTCTAGTCAATTTCGTTGTGTATCCGGACTCCGGTTATTACGTTGAGCGTTCAGGCTCCGGTCAGTTTCCTTGGGTGTCCAGACTCCGGTTATTACGTTGAGCGTTCAGGCTCCGATCATTTTTGTTGAGCATCCAGACTCCAGTTATTACGTTGTGCGTTCAGGCTCCGGTCAGTTTCATTGGGTATCCAGACTCCGGTTATTACGTTGAGCGTTCAGGCTCCATTCAGTTTCGTTGGGTATCCAGACTCCGGTTATTACGTTGAGCGTTCAGGCTCTGGTCAGTTTCGTTGTGTATCCAGACTCCGGTTATTACATTGAACGTTCAGGCTCCGGTCAGTTTCGTTGGGTATCCAGACTCCGGTTTTTACGTTGAGCGTTCAGGCTCCGGTCAGTTTTGCTGGGTATCCAGACTCCGGTTATTACGTTGAGCGTTCAGGCTCCGGTCAGTTTCGTTGGGTATCCAGACTCCGGTTATTACGTTGAGCGAGCAGGCTATGGTCAGTTTCGTTGGGTATCCAGACTCCGGGTTTTACGTTGAGCGTTCAGGCTCCGGTCAGTTTCATTGTGTATCCAGACTCCGGTTATTACGTTGAGCGTTCAGGCTCCGGTCAGTTTCGTTGGGTATCCAGACTCCGGTTATTACATTGAGCGTTCAGGCTCCGGTCAGTTTTGTTGGGTATCCAGACTCCGGTTATTATGTTTAGCGTTCAGCTCCAGTCAGTTTCGTTGGGTATCCAGACTCCGGTTATTACATTGAGTGTTCAGGCTCCGGTCAATTTCGTTTGGTATCCAGACTCCGGTTATTACAATGAGCGTTCAGGCTCCATTCAGTTTCGTTGGGTATCCAGACTCCGGTTATTACGTTGAGCATTCAGGCTCTGGTCAGTTTCATTGTGTATCCAGACTCCGGTTATTACATTGAGCGTTCAGGCTTCGGTCAGTTTCGTTGGGTATCCAGACTCTGGTTTTTACGTTGAGCATTCAGGCTCCTGTCAGTTTTGCTGGGTATCCAGACTCCGGTTATTACGTTGAGCGTTCAGGCTCCGGTCAGTTTCGTTGGGTATCCAGACTCCGGTTATTACGTTGAGCGTTCAGGCTCTGGTCAGTTTCGTTGGGTATCCAGACTCCGGTTTTTACGTTGAGCGTTCAGGCTCCGGTCAGTTTTGTTGGGTATCCAGACTCCGATTATTACGTTGAGGGTTCAGGCTCCGGTCAGTTTCGTTGGGTATCCAGACTCCGGTTATTACATTGAGCGTTCAGGCTCCGGTCAGTTTCGTTGGGTATCCAGACTCCGGTTATTACGTTGATCGTTCAGGCTCCAGTCAGTTTCGTTGGGTATCCAGACTCCGGTTATTACGTTGAGTGTTCAGGCTCCGGTCAGTTTCGTTGGGTATCCAGACTCCGGTTATTACGTTGAGCGTTCAGGCTCCGGTCAGTTTCGTTGGGTATCCAGACTCCAGTTATTACATTGAATGTTAAGGCTCCGGTCAGTTTCGTTGGGTGTCCAGACTCTGGTTTTTACGTTGAGCATTCAGGCTCCGATCATTTTCGTTGAGCATCCAGACTCCAGTTATTACGTTGTGCGTTCTGGCTCCGGTCAGTTTTGTTGGGTATCCAGACTCCGGTTATTACGTTGAGCGTTCAGGCTCCCTTCAGTTTTGTTGGGTATCCAGACTCCGGTTATTACGTTGAGCGTTCAGGCTCCGATCATTTTCGTTGAGCATCCAGACTCCGGTTATTACGTTGAGCGTTCAGGCTCCGGTCAGTTTCGTTGGGTATCCAGACTCCAGTTATTACGTTGAGCGTTCAGACTCCGGTCAGTTTCGTTGGGTATTCAGACTCCGGTTATTATGTTGAGCGTTCAGGCTCCGGTTAGTTTCGTTAGGTATCCAGACTCTGGTTATTACGTTGAGCGTTCAGGCTCCGGTCAGTTTTGTTGGGTATCCAGACTCTGGTTTTTACGTTGAACGTTCAAGCTCCGGTCAGTTTTGTTGGGTATCCAGACTCCGGTTATTACGTTATACGTTCAGGATCCGGTCAGTTTCGTTGAGTATCCAGACTCCGGTTATTACGTTGAGCGTTCAGGCTCCGGTCAGTTTCGTTGGGTATCCAGACTCTGGTTTTTACGTTGAGCATTCAGCCTCCGGTCAGTTTCGTTGGGTATCCAGACTCCGGTTATTACGTTGAGCATTCAGGCTCCGGTCAGTTTTGTTGGGTATCCAGACTCCGGTTATTACGCTAAGCGTTCAGGCTCCGGTCAGTTTCGTTGGGTATCCAGACTCCGGTTATTACATTGAGCGTTCAGGCTCCGGTCAGTTTCGTTTGGTATCCAGACTTCAGTTATTACGTTGAGCGTCCAGGCTCCGGTCAGTTTCGTTGGGTATCCAGACTCCGGTTATTACGTTGAGCGTTCAGGGTCCGGTCAGTTTCCTTGGGTGTCCAGACTCCGGTTTTTACGTTGAGCGTTCAGGCTCCGATCATTTTCGTTGAGCATCCAGTCTCCAGTTATTACGTTGAGCGTTCAGGCTCCGGTCAGTTTCGTTGGGTATCCAGACTCCGGTTATTACGTTGAGCGTTCAGGCTCCGGTCAGTTTCGTTGGGTATCCAGACTCCGGTTATTACGTTGAGCGTTCAGGCTCTGGTCAGTTTTGTTGTGTATCCAGACTCCGGTTATTACATTGAGCGTTCAGGCTCCGGTCATTTTCGTTGAGCATCCAGACTCCAGTTATTACGTTGAGCGTTCAGGCTCCGGTCAGTTTCATTAGGTATCCAGACTCCGGTTATTACGTTGAGCGTTCAGGCTCCGTTCAGTTTCGTTGGGTATCCAGACTCTGGTTTTTACGTTGAGCATTCAGGCTCCGGTCAGTTTCGTTGGGTATCCAGACTCCAGTTATTACGTTGAGCATTCAGGCTCCGGTCAGTTTTGTTGGGTATCCAGACTCCGGTTATTACGCTAAGCGTTTAGGCTCCGGTCAGTTTCGTTGGGTATCCAGACTCCGGTTATTACATTGAGCGTTCAGGGTCCGGTCAGTTTCCTTGGGTGTCCAGACTCCGGTTATTACGTTGAGCGTTCAGGCTCCGATCATTTTCGTTGAGCATCCAGACTCCAGTTATTACGTTGAGCGTTTAGGCTCCGGTCAGTTTCGTTGGGTATCCAGACTCCGGTTATTACGTTGAGCGTTCAGGCTCCGGTCAGTTTCGTTGGGTATCCAGACTCCGGTTATTACGTTGAGCGTTCAGGCTCTGGTCAGTTTTGTTGTGTATCCAGACTCCGGTTATTACATTGAGCGTTCAGGCTCCGTTCATTTTCGTTGAGCATCCAGACTCCAGTTATTACGTTGAGCGTTCAGGCTCCGGTCAGTTTCATTGGGTATCCAGACTCCGATTATTACGTTGAGCGTTCAGGCTCCGTTCAGTTTCGTTGGGTATCCAGACTCCGGTTATTACGTTGAGCGTTCAGGCTCTAGTCAATTTCGTTGTGTATCCGGACTCCGGTTATTACGTTGAGCGTTCAGGCTCCGGTCAGTTTCCTTGGGTGTCCAGACTCCGGTTATTACGTTGAGCGTTCAGGCTCCGATCATTTTTGTTGAGCATCCAGACTCCGGTTATTACATTGAGCGTTCAGGCTCCGGTCAGTTTCATTGGGTATCCAGACTCTGGTTTTTACGTTGAGCGTTCAGGCTCCTGTCAGTTTTGCTGGGTATCCAGACTCCGGTTATTACGTTGAGCGTTCAGGCTCCGGTCAGTTTCGTTGGGTATCCAGACTCCGGTTATTACGTTGAGCGTTCAGGCTCTGGTCAGTTTCGTTGGGTATCCAGACTCCGGTTTTTACGTTGAGTGTTCAGGCTCCGGTCAGTTTTGTTGGGTATCCAGACTCCGGTTATTACGTTGAGGGTTCAGGCTCCGGTCAGTTTCGTTGGGTATCCAGACTCCGGTTATTACATTGAGCGTTCAGGCTCCGGTCAGTTTCGTTGGGTATCCAGACTCCGGTTATTACGTTGATCGTTCAGGCTCCAGTCAGTTTCGTTGGGTATCCAGACTCCGGTTATTACGTTGAGCGTTCAGGCTCCGTTCAGTTTCGTTGGGTATCCAGACTCCAGTTATTACGTTGAGCGTTCAGGCTCCGGTCAGTTTTGTTGGGTATCCAAACTCTGGTTTTTTCGTTGAGCGTTCAGGCTCCGGTCAGTTTTGTTGGGTATCCAGACTCCGGTTATTAAGTTAAGGGTTCAGGCTCCGGTCAGTTTTGTTGGGTATCCAGACTCCGGTTATTACATTGAGCGTTCAGGTTCCGGTCAGTTTCGTTGTGTATCCAGACTCTTGTTATTACGTTGATCGTTCAGGCTCCAGTCAGTTTCGTTGGGTATCCAGACTCCGGTTATTACGTTGAGCGTTCAGGCTCAGGTCAGTTTCGTTGGGTATCCAGACTCCGGTTATTACGTTGAGCGTTCAGGCTCCGATCATTTTCGTTGAGCATCCAGACTCCAGTTATTACGTTGAGCGTTCAGGCTCCGGTCAGTTTCGTTGGGTATCCAGACTCCGGTTATTACGTTGAGCGTTCAGGCTCCGGTCAGTTTCGTTGGGTATCCAGACTCCGGTTATTACGTTGAGCGTTCAGGCTCTGGTCAGTTTTGTTGTGTATCCAGACTCCGGTTATTACATTGAGCGTTCAGGCTCCGTTCATTTTCGTTGAGCATCCAGACTCCAGTTATTACGTTGAGCGTTCAGGCTCCGGTCAGTTTCATTGGGTATCCAGACTCCGATTATTACGTTGAGCGTTCAGGCTCCGTTCAGTTTCGTTGGGTATCCAGACTCCGGTTATTACGTTGAGCGTTCAGGCTCTAGTCAATTTCGTTGTGTATCCGGACTCCGGTTATTACGTTGAGCGTTCAGGCTCCGGTCAGTTTCCTTGGGTGTCCAGACTCCGGTTATTACGTTGAGCGTTCAGGCTCCGATCATTTTTGTTGAGCATCCAGACTCCGGTTATTACATTGAGCGTTCAGGCTCCGGTCAGTTTCATTGGGTATCCAGACTCTGGTTTTTACGTTGAGCGTTCAGGCTCCTGTCAGTTTTGCTGGGTATCCAGACTCCGGTTATTACGTTGAGCGTTCAGGCTCCGGTCAGTTTCGTTGGGTATCCAGACTCCGGTTATTACGTTGAGCGTTCAGGCTCTGGTCAGTTTCGTTGGGTATCCAGACTCCGGTTTTTACGTTGAGTGTTCAGGCTCCGGTCAGTTTTGTTGGGTATCCAGACTCCGGTTATTACGTTGAGGGTTCAGGCTCCGGTCAGTTTCGTTGGGTATCCAGACTCCGGTTATTACATTGAGCGTTCAGGCTCCGGTCAGTTTCGTTGGGTATCCAGACTCCGGTTATTACGTTGATCGTTCAGGCTCCAGTCAGTTTCGTTGGGTATCCAGACTCCGGTTATTACGTTGAGCGTTCAGGCTCCGTTCAGTTTCGTTGGGTATCCAGACTCCAGTTATTACGTTGAGCGTTCAGGCTCCGGTCAGTTTTGTTGGGTATCCAAACTCTGGTTTTTTCGTTGAGCGTTCAGGCTCCGGTCAGTTTTGTTGGGTATCCAGACTCCGGTTATTAAGTTAAGGGTTCAGGCTCCGGTCAGTTTTGTTGGGTATCCAGACTCCGGTTATTACATTGAGCGTTCAGGTTCCGGTCAGTTTCGTTGTGTATCCAGACTCTTGTTATTACGTTGATCGTTCAGGCTCCAGTCAGTTTCGTTGGGTATCCAGACTCCGGTTATTACGTTGAGCGTTCAGGCTCAGGTCAGTTTCGTTGGGTATCCAGACTCCGGTTATTACGTTGAGCGTTCAGGCTCCGATCATTTTCGTTGAGCATCCAGACTCCAGTTATTACGTTGAGCGTTCAGGCTCCGGTCAGTTTCGTTGGGTATCCAGACTCCGGTTATTACGTTGAGCGTTCAGGCTCCGGTCAGTTTCGTTGGGTATCCAGACTCCGGTTATTACATTGAGCGTTCAGGCTCCGGTCATTTTTGTTGAGCATCCAGACTCCAGTTATTACGTTGAGCGTTCAGGCTCCGGTCAGTTTCATTGGGTATCCAGACTCCGATTATTACGTTGAGCGTTCAGGCTCCGTTCAGTTTCGTTGGGTATCCAGACTCCGGTTATTACGTTGAGCGTTCAGGCTCTAGTCAATTTCGTTGTGTATCCGGACTCCGGTTATTACGTTGAGCGTTCAGGCTCCGGTCAGTTTCCTTGGGTGTCCAGACTCCGGTTATTACGTTGAGCGTTCAGGCTCCGGTCATTTTTGTTGAGCATCCAGACTCCGGTTATTACATTGAGCGTTCAGGCTCCGGTCAGTTTCATTGGGTATCCAGACTCTGGTTTTTACGTTGAGCGTTCAGGCTCCTGTCAGTTTTGCTGGGTATCCAGACTCCGGTTATTACGTTGAGCGTTCAGGCTCCGGTCAGTTTCGTTGGGTATCCAGACTCCGGTTATTACGTTGAGCGTTCAGGCTCTGGTCAGTTTCGTTGGGTATCCAGACTCCGGTTTTTACGTTGAGTGTTCAGGCTCCGGTCAGTTTTGTTGGGTATCCAGACTCCGGTTATTACGTTGAGGGTTCAGGCTCCGGTCAGTTTCGTTGGGTATCCAGACTCCGGTTATTACATTGAGCGTTCAGGCTCCGGTCAGTTTCGTTGGGTATCCAGACTCCGGTTATTACGTTGATCGTTCAGGCTCCAGTCAGTTTCGTTGGGTATCCAGACTCCGGTTATTACGTTGAGCGTTCAGGCTCCGTTCAGTTTCGTTGGGTATCCAGACTCCAGTTATTACGTTGAGCGTTCAGGCTCCGGTCAGTTTTGTTGGGTATCCAAACTCTGGTTTTTTCGTTGAGCGTTCAGGCTCCGGTCAGTTTTGTTGGGTATCCAGACTCCGGTTATTAAGTTAAGGGTTCAGGCTCCGGTCAGTTTTGTTGGGTATCCAGACTCCGGTTATTACATTGAGCGTTCAGGTTCCGGTCAGTTTCGTTGTGTATCCAGACTCTTGTTATTACGTTGATCGTTCAGGCTCCAGTCAGTTTCGTTGGGTATCCAGACTCCGGTTATTACGTTGAGCGTTCAGGCTCAGGTCAGTTTCGTTGGGTATCCAGACTCCGGTTATTACGTTGAGCGTTCAGGCTCCGATCATTTTCGTTGAGCATCCAGACTCCAGTTATTACGTTGAGCGTTCAGGCTCCGGTCAGTTTCGTTGGGTATCCAGACTCCGGTTATTACGTTGAGCGTTCAGGCTCCGGTCAGTTTCGTTGGGTATCCAGACTCCGGTTATTACATTGAGCGTTCAGGCTCCGGTCATTTTTGTTGAGCATCCAGACTCCAGTTATTACGTTGAGCGTTCAGGCTCCGGTCAGTTTCATTGGGTATCCAGACTCCGATTATTACGTTGAGCGTTCAGGCTCCGTTCAGTTTCGTTGGGTATCCAGACTCCGGTTATTACGTTGAGCGTTCAGGCTCTAGTCAATTTCGTTGTGTATCCGGACTCCGGTTATTACGTTGAGCGTTCAGGCTCCGGTCAGTTTCCTTGGGTGTCCAGACTCCGGTTATTACGTTGAGCGTTCAGGCTCCGATCATTTTTGTTGAGCATCCAGACTCCAGTTATTACGTTGTGCGTTCAGGCTCCGGTCAGTTTCATTGGGTATCCAGACTCCGGTTATTACGTTGAGCGTTCAGGCTCCATTCAGTTTCGTTGGGTATCCAGACTCCGGTTATTACGTTGAGCGTTCAGGCTCTGGTCAGTTTCGTTGTGTATCCAGACTCCGGTTATTACATTGAACGTTCAGGCTCCGGTCAGTTTCGTTGGGTATCCAGACTCCGGTTTTTACGTTGAGCGTTCAGGCTCCGGTCAGTTTTGCTGGGTATCCAGACTCCGGTTATTACGTTGAGCGTTCAGGCTCCGGTCAGTTTCGTTGGGTATCCAGACTCCGGTTATTACGTTGAGCGAGCAGGCTATGGTCAGTTTCGTTGGGTATCCAGACTCCGGGTTTTACGTTGAGCGTTCAGGCTCCGGTCAGTTTCATTGTGTATCCAGACTCCGGTTATTACGTTGAGCGTTCAGGCTCCGGTCAGTTTCGTTGGGTATCCAGACTCCGGTTATTACATTGAGCGTTCAGGCTCCGGTCAGTTTTGTTGGGTATCCAGACTCCGGTTATTATGTTTAGCGTTCAGCTCCAGTCAGTTTCGTTGGGTATCCAGACTCCGGTTATTACATTGAGTGTTCAGGCTCCGGTCAATTTCGTTTGGTATCCAGACTCCGGTTATTACAATGAGCGTTCAGGCTCCATTCAGTTTCGTTGGGTATCCAGACTCCGGTTATTACGTTGAGCATTCAGGCTCTGGTCAGTTTCATTGTGTATCCAGACTCCGGTTATTACATTGAGCGTTCAGGCTTCGGTCAGTTTCGTTGGGTATCCAGACTCTGGTTTTTATGTTGAGCATTCAGGCTCCTGTCAGTTTTGCTGGGTATCCAGACTCCGGTTATTACGTTGAGCGTTCAGGCTCCGGTCAGTTTCGTTGGGTATCCAGACTCCGGTTATTACGTTGAGCGTTCAGGCTCTGGTCAGTTTCGTTGGGTATCCAGACTCCGGTTATTACATTGAGCGTTCAGGCTCCGGTCAGTTTCGTTGGGTATCCAGACTCCGGTTATTACGTTGATCGTTCAGGCTCCAGTCAGTTTCGTTGGGTATCCAGACTCCGGTTATTACGTTGAGTGTTCAGGCTCCGGTCAGTTTCGTTGGGTATCCAGACTCCGGTTATTACGTTGAGCGTTCAGGCTCCGGTCAGTTTCGTTGGGTATCCAGACTCCAGTTATTACATTGAATGTTAAGGCTCCGGTCAGTTTCGTTGGGTGTCCAGACTCTGGTTTTTACGTTGAGCATTCAGGCTCCGATCATTTTCGTTGAGCATCCAGACTCCAGTTATTACGTTGTGCGTTCTGGCTCCGGTCAGTTTTGTTGGGTATCCAGACTCCGGTTATTACGTTGAGCGTCCAGGCTCCCTTCAGTTTCGTTGGGTATCCAGACTCCGGTTATTACGTTGAGCGTTCAGGCTCCGATCATTTTCGTTGAGCATCCAGACTCCGGTTATTACGTTGAGCGTTCAGGCTCCGGTCAGTTTCGTTGGGTATCCAGACTCCAGTTATTACGTTGAGCATTCAGACTCCGGTCAGTTTCGTTGGGTATTCAGACTCCGGTTATTACGTTGCGCGTTCAGGCTCCGGTTAGTTTCGTTAGGTATCCAGACTCTGGTTATTACGTTGAGCGTTCAGGCTCCGGTCAGTTTTGTTGGGTATCCAGACTCTGGTTTTTACGTTGAACATTCAAGCTCCGGTCAGTTTTGTTGGGTATCCAGACTCCGGTTATTACGTTGAGCGTTCAGGCTCCGGTCAGTTTCGTTGGGTATCCAGACTCTGGTTTTTACGTTGAGCATTCAGGCTCCGGTCAGTTTCGTTGGGTATCCAGACTCCGGTTATTACGTTGAGCATTCAGGCTCCGGTCAGTTTTGTTGGGTATCCAGACTCCGGTTATTACGCTAAGCGTTCAGGCTCCGGTCAGTTTCGTTGGGTATCCAGACTCCGGTTATTACATTGAGCGTTCAGGCTCCGGTCAGTTTCGTTTGGTATCCAGACTTCAGTTATTACGTTGAGCGTCCAGGCTCCGGTCAGTTTCGTTGGGTATCCAGACTCCGGTTATTACGTTGAGCGTTCAGGGTCCGGTCAGTTTCCTTGGGTGTCCAGACTCCGGTTATTACGTTGAGCGTTCAGGCTCCGATCATTTTCGTTGAGCATCCAGTCTCCAGTTATTACGTTGAGCGTTCAGGCTCCGGTCAGTTTCGTTGGGTATCCAGACTCCGGTTATTACGTTGAGCGTTCAGGCTCCGGTCAGTTTCGTTGGGTATCCAGACTCCGGTTATTACGTTGAGCGTTCAGGCTCTGGTCAGTTTTGTTGTGTATCCAGACTCCGGTTATTACATTGAGCGTTCAGGCTCCGGTCATTTTCGTTGAGCATCCAGACTCCAGTTATTACGTTGAGCGTTCAGGCTCCGGTCAGTTTCATTAGGTATCCAGACTCCGGTTATTACGTTGAGCGTTCAGGCTCCGTTCAGTTTCGTTGGGTATCCAGACTCTGGTTTTTACGTTGAGCATTCAGGCTCCGGTCAGTTTCGTTGGGTATCCAGACTCCAGTTATTACGTTGAGCATTCAGGCTCCGGTCAGTTTTGTTGGGTATCCAGACTCCGGTTATTACGCTAAGCGTTTAGGCTCCGGTCAGTTTCGTTGGGTATCCAGACTCCGGTTATTACATTGAGTGTTCAGGGTCCGGTCAGTTTCCTTGGGTGTCCAGACTCCGGTTATTACGTTGAGCGTTCAGGCTCCGATCATTTTCGTTGAGCATCCAGACTCCAGTTATTACGTTGAGCGTTTAGGCTCCGGTCAGTTTCGTTGGGTATCCAGACTCCGGTTATTACGTTGAGCGTTCAGGCTCCGGTCAGTTTCGTTGGGTATCCAGACTCCGGTTATTACGTTGAGCGTTCAGGCTCTGGTCAGTTTTGTTGTGTATCCAGACTCCGGTTATTACATTGAGCGTTCAGGCTCCGGTCATTTTCGTTGAGCATCCAGACTCCAGTTATTACGTTGAGCGTTCAGGCTCCGGTCAGTTTCATTGGGTATCCAGACTCCGATTATTACGTTGAGCGTTCAGGCTCCGTTCAGTTTCGTTGGGTATCCAGACTCCGGTTATTACGTTGAGCGTTCAGGCTCTAGTCAATTTCGTTGTGTATCCGGACTCCGGTTATTACGTTGAGCGTTCAGGCTCCGGTCAGTTTCCTTGGGTGTCCAGACTCCGGTTATTACGTTGAGCGTTCAGGCTCCGATCATTTTTGTTGAGCATCCAGACTCCAGTTATTACGTTGTGCGTTTAGGCTCCGGTCAGTTTCATTGGGTATCCAGACTCCGGTTATTACGTTGAGCGTTCAGACTCCGTTCAGTTTCGTTGGGTATCCAGACTCCGGTTATTACGTTGAGCGTTCAGGCTCTGGTCAGTTTCGTTGTGTATCCGGACTCCGGTAATTACGTTGAGCGTTCAGGCTCCGGTCAGTTTCGTTGGGTATCCAGACTCCGGTTTTTACGTTGAGCGTTCAGGTTCCGGTCAGTTTTGTTGGGTATCCAGACTCCGGTTATTACGTTGAGCGTTCAGGCTCCGGTCAGTTTCGTTGGGTATCCAGACTCCGGTTATTACGTTGAGCGAGCAGGCTCCGGTCAGTTTCGTTGGGTATCTAGACTCCGGTTATTACGTTGAGCGTTCAGGCTCCGGTCAGTTTCGTTGGGTATCCAGACTCCGGTTATTACGTTGAGCGTTCAGGCTCTGGTCAGTTTCGTTGGGTATCCAGACTCCGGTTTTTACGTTGAGCGTTCAGGCTCCGGTCAGTTTTGTTGGGTATCCAGACTCCGGTTATTACGTTGAGGGTTCAGGCTCCGGTCAGTTTCGTTGGGTATCCAGACTCCGGTTATTACATTGAGCGTTCAGGCTCCGGTCAGTTTCGTTGGGTATCCAGACTCCGGTTATTACGTTGATCGTTCAGGCTCCAGTCAGTTTCGTTGGGTATCCAGACTCCGGTTATTACGTTGAGCGTTCAGGCTCCGGTCAGTTTCGTTGGGTATCCAGACTCCGGTTATTACGTTGAGCGTTCAAGCTCCGGTCAGTTTCGTTGGGTATCCAGACTCCAGTTATTACATTGAATGTTCAAGCTCCGGTCAGTTTCGTTGGGTGTCCAGACTCTGGTTTTTACGTTGAGCATTCAGGCTCCGATCATTTTCGTTGAGCATCCAGACTCCAGTTATTACGTTGTGCGTTCTGGCTCCGGTCAGTTTTGTTGGATATCCAGACTCCGGTTATTACGTTGAGCGTTCAGGCTCCGTTCAGTTTCGTTGGGTATCCAGACTCCGGTTATTACGTTGAGCATTCAAGCCCAGGTCAGTTTCGTTGGGTATCCAGACTCCGGTTATTACGTTGAGCATTCAGGCTCAGGTCAGTTTCGTTGGGTATCCAGACTCCGGTTATTACGTTGAGCGTTCAGGCTCCAGTCATTTTCGTTGAGCATCCAGACTCCAGTTATTACGTTGTGCGTTCAGGGTCCGGTCAGTTTCGTTGAGTATCAAGACTCCGGTTATTATGTTGAGCGTTCGGGCTCCGGTCAGTTTCGTTGGGTATCCAGACTCCGGTTATTACGTTGAGCGTTCAGGCTCCGGTCAGTTTCGTTGTGTATCCAGACTCCGATTATTACGTTGAGCGATCAGGCTCCGATCAATTTCGTTGTGTATCCAGACTCCAGTTATTACGTTGATCGTTCAGGCTCCAGTCAGTTTCGTTGAGTATCCAGCCTCCGGTTATTACGTTGAGCGTTCAGGCTCCGGTCAGTTTCATTGGGTATCCAGATTCCGGTTATTACGTCGAGCCTTCAGGCTCCGGTCAATTTCGTTGGGTATCTAGACTCCGGTTATTACGTTGAGCGTTCAGGCTCCGGTCAGTTATGTTGGGTATCCAGACTCCGATTATTACGTTGAGTGTTCAGGCTCCGATCATTTTCGTTGAGCATCCAGACTCCAGTTATTACGTTGTGCGTTCAGGCTCCGGTCAGTTTCATTGGGTATCCAGACTCCGGTTATTACGTTGAGCGTTCAGGCTCCATTCAGTTTCGTTGGGTATCCAGACTCCGGTTATTACGTTGAGCGTTCAGGCTCTGGTCAGTTTCGTTGTGTATCCAGACTCCGGTTATTACATTGAACGTTCAGGCTCCGGTCAGTTTCGTTGGGTATCCAGACTCCGGTTTTTACGTTGAGCGTTCAGGCTCCGGTCAGTTTTGCTGGGTATCCAGACTCCGGTTATTACGTTGAGCGTTCAGGCTCCGGTCAGTTTCGTTAGGTATCCAGACTCCGGTTATTACGTTGAGCGAGCAGGCTATGGTCAGTTTCGTTAGGTATCCAGACTTCGGGTTTTACGTTGAGCGTTCAGGCTCCGGTCAGTTTCATTGTGTATCCAGACTCCGGTTATTACGTTGAGCGTCCAGGCTCCGGTCAGTTTCGTTGGGTATCCAGACTCCGGTTATTACATTGAGCGTTCAGGCTCCGGTCAGTTTTGTTGGGTATCCAGACTCCGGTTATTATGTTTAGCGTTCAGCTCCAGTCAGTTTCGTTGGGTATCCAGACTCCGGTTATTACATTGAGTGTTCAGGCTCCGGTCAATTTTGTTTGGTATCCAGACTCCGGTTATTACAATAAGCGTTCAGGCTCCATTCAGTTTCGTTGGGTATCCAGACTCCGGTTATTACGTTGAGCGTTCAGACTCTGGTGCGTTTCGTTGTGTATCCAGACTCCGGTTATTACATTGAGCGTTCAGGCTCCGGTCAGTTTCGTTGGGTATCCAGACTCTGGTTTTTACGTTGAGCGTTCAGGCTCCTGTCAGTTTTGCTGGGTATCCAGACTCCGGTTATTACGTTGAGCGTTCAGGCTCCGGTCAGTTTCGTTGGGTATCCAGACTCCGGTTATTACGTTGAGCGTTCAGGCTCTGGTCAGTTTCGTTGGGTATCTAGACTCCGGTTTTTACGTTGAGCGTTCAGGCTCCGGTCAGTTTTGTTGGGTATCCAGACTCCGGTTATTACGTTGAGGGTTCAGGCTCCGGTCAGTTTCGTTGGGTATCCAGACTCCGGTTATTACATTGAGCGTTCAGGCTACGGTCAGTTTCGTTGGGTATCCAGACTCCGGTTATTACGTTGAGCGTTCAGGCTCCGGTCAGTTTCGTTGGGTATCCAGAATCCAGTTATTACATTGAATGTTAAGGCTCCGGTCAGTTTCGTTGGGTGTCCAGACTCTGGTTTTTACGTTGAGCATTCAGGCTTTTTTTCATTTTCGTTGAGCATCCAGACTCCAGTTATTACGTTGTGCGTTTTGGCTCCGGTCAGTTTTGTTGGATATCCAGACTCTGGTTATTACGTTGAGCGTTCAGGCTCCGTTCAGTTTCGTTGGGTATCCAGACTCCGGTTATTACGTTGAGCATTCAGGCCCAGGTCAGTTTCGTTGGGTATCCAGACTCCGGTTATTACGTTGAGCATTCAGGCTCAGGTCAGTTTCGTTGGGTATCCAGACTCCGGTTATTACGTTGAGCGTTCAGGCTCCAGTCATTTTCGTTGAGCATCCAGACTCCAGTTATTACGTTGTGCGTTCAGGGTCCGATCAGTTTCGTTGAGTATCAAGACTCCGGTTATTATGTTGAGCGTTCGGGCTCCGGTCAGTTTCGTTGGGTATCCAGACTCCGGTTATTACGTTGAGCGTTCAGGCTCCGGTCAGTTTCGTTGTGTATCCAGACTCCGGTTATTACGTTGAGCGATCAGGCTCCGATCAATTTCGTTGTGTATCCAGACTCCAGTTATTACGTTGATCGTTCAGGCTCCAGTCAGTTTCGTTGAGTATCCAGCCTCCGGTTATTACGTTGAGCGTTCAGGCTCCGGTCAGTTTCATTGGGTATCCAGATTCCGGTTATTACGTCGAGCCTTCAGGCTCCGGTCAATTTCGTTGGGTATCTAGACTCCGGTTATTACGTTGAACATTCAGGCTCCGGTCAGTTATGTTGGGTATCCAGACTCCGGTTATTACGTTGAGTGTTCAGGCTCCGATCATTTTCGTTGAGCATCCAGACTCCAGTTATTACGTTGTGCGTTCAGGCTCCGGTCAGTTTCATTGGGTATCCAGACTCCGGTTATTACGTTGATCGTTCAGGCTCCATTCAGTTTCGTTGGGTATCCAGACTCCGGTTATTACGTTGAGCGTTCAGGCTCTGGTCAGTTTCGTTGTGTATCCAGACTCCGGTTATTACATTGAACGTTCAGGCTCCGGTCAGTTTCGTTGGGTATCCAGACTCCGGTTTTTACGTTGAGCGTTCAGGCTCCGGTCAGTTTTGCTGGGTATCCAGACTCCGGTTATTACGTTGAGCGTTCAGGCTCCGGTCAGTTTCGTTGGGTATCCAGACTCCGGTTATTACGTTGAGCGAGCAGGCTATGGTCAGTTTCGTTAGGTATCCAGACTCCGGGTTTTACGTTGAGCGTTCAGGCTCCGGTCAGTTTCATTGTGTATCCAGACTCCGGTTATTACGTTGAGCGTCCAGGCTCCGGTCAGTTTCGTTGGGTATCCAGACTCCGGTTATTACATTGAGCGTTCAGGCTCCGGTCAGTTTTGTTGGGTATCCAGACTCCGGTTATTATGTTTAGCGTTCAGCTCCAGTCAGTTTCGTTGGGTATCCAGACTCCAGTTATTACATTGAGTGTTCAGGCTCCGGTCAATTATGTTTGGTATCCAGACTCCGGTTATTACAATTAGCGTTCAGGCTCCATTCAGTTTCATTGGGTATCCAGACTCCGGTTATTACGTTGAGCATTCAGGCTCTGGTGCGTTTCGTTGTGTATCCAGACTCCGGTTATTACATTGAGCGTTCAGGCTCCGGTCAGTTTCGTTGGGTATCCAGACTCTGGTTTTTACGTTGAGCGTTCAGGCTCCTGTCAGTTTTGCTAGGTATCCAGACTCCGGTTATTACGTTGAGCGTTCAGGCTCCGGTCAGTTTCGTTGGCTATCCAGACTCCGGTTATTACGTTGAGCGTTCAGGCTCTGGTCAGTTTCGTTGGGTATCCAGACTCCGATTTTTACGTTGAGCGTTCAGGCTCCGGTCAGTTTTGTTGGGTATCCAGACTCCGGTTATTACGTTGAGGGTTCAGGCTCCGGTCAGTTTCGTTGGGTATCCAGACTCCGGTTATTACATTGAGCGTTCAGGCTCCGGTCAGTTTCGTTGGGTATCCAGACTCCGGTTATTACGTTGATCGTTCAGGCTCCAGTCAGTTTCGTTGGGTATCCAGACTCCGGTTATTACGTTGAGCGTTCAGGCTCCGGTCAGTTTCGTTGGGTATCCAGACTCCGGTTATTACGTTGAGCGTTCAGGCTCCGGTCAGTTTCGTTGGGTATCCAGAATCCAGTTATTACATTGAATGTTAAGGCTCCGGTCAGTTTCGTTGGGTGTCCAGACTCTGGTTTTTACGTTGAGCATTCAGGCTCCGATCATTTTCGTTGAGCATCCAGACTCAAGTTATTACGTTGTGCGTTCAGGCTCCGTTCAGTTTCGTTGGGTATCCAGACTCCGGTTATTACGTTGAGCGTTCAGGCTCCGATCATTTTCGTTGAGCATCCAGACTCCGGTTATTACGTTGAGCGTTCAGGCTCCGGTTAGTTTCGTTGGGTATCCAGACTCCGGTTATCACGTTGAGCGTTCAGACTCCGGTCAGTTTCGTTGGGTATTCAGACTCCGGTTATTACGTTGAGCGTTCAGGCTCCGGTTAGTTTCGTTAGGTATCCAGACTCAGGTTATTACGTTGAGCGTTCAGGCTCCGGTCAGTTTTGTTGGGTATCCAGACTCTGGTTTTTACGTTGAGCGTTCAAGCTCCGGTCAGTTTTGTTGGGTATCCAGACTCCGGTTATTACGTTATACGTTCAGGATCCGGTCAGTTTTGTTGAGTATCCAGACTCCGGTTATTACGTTGAGCGTTCAGGCTCCGGTCAGTTTCGTTGGGTATCCAGACTCTGGTTTTTACATTGAGCATTCAGGCTCCGGTCAGTTTCGTTGGGTATCCAAACTCCGGTTATTACGTTGAGCATTCAGGCTCCGGTCAATTTTGTTGGGTATCCAGACTCCGGTTATTACGCTAAGCGTTCAGGCTCCGGTCAGTTTCGTTGGGTATCCAGACTCCGGTTATTACATTGAGCGTTCAGGCTCCGGTCAGTTTCGTTTGGTATCCAGACTTCAGTTATTACGTTGAGCGTCCAGGCTCCGGTCAGTTTCGTTGGGTATCCAGACTCCGGTTATTACGTTGAGCGTTCAGGGTCCGGTCAGTTTCCTTGGGTGTCCAGACTCCGGTTATTACGTTGAGCGTTCAGGCTCCGATCATTTTCGTTGAGCATCCAGACTCCAGTTATTACGTTGAGCGTTCAGGCTCCGGTCAGTTTCGTTGGGTATCTAGACTCCGGTTATTACGTTGAGCGTTCAGGCTCCGGTCAGTTTCATTGGGTATCCAGACTCCGGTTATTACGTTGAGCGTTCAGGCTCTAGTCAGTTTCGTTGTGTATCCAGACTCCGGTTATTACATTGAGCGTTCAGGCTCCGGTCATTTTCGTTGAGCATCCAGACTCCAGTTATTACGTTGAGCGTTCAGGCTCCGGTCAGTTTCATTGGGTATCCAGACTCCGGTTATTACGTTGAGCGTTCAGGCTCCGTTCAGTTTCGTTGGGTATCCAGACTCTGGTTATTACGTTGAGCGTTCAGGCTCTAGTCAATTTCGTTGTGTATCCGGACTCCGGTTATTACGTTGAGCGTTCAGGCTCCGGTCAGTTTCCTTGGGTGTCCAGACTCCGGTTATTACGTTGAGCGTTCAGGCTCCGATCATTTTCGTTGAGCATCCAGACTCCAGTTATTACGTTGTGCGTTTAGGCTCCGGTCTGTTTCATTGGGTATCCAGACTCCGGTTATTACGTTGAGCGTTCAGGCTCCGTTCAGTTTCGTTGGGTATCCAGACTCCGGTTATTATGTTGAGCGTTCAGGCTCTGGTCAGTTTCGTTGTGTATCCGGACTCCGGTAATTACGTTGAGCGTTCAGGCTCCGGTCAGTTTCGTTGGGTATCCAGACTCCGGTTTTTACGTTGAGCGTTCAGGCTCCGGTCAGTTTTGTTGGGTATCCAGACTCCGGGTATTACGTTGTGCGTTCAGGCTCCGGTCAGTTTCGTTGGGTATCCAGACTCCGGTTATTACGTTGAGCGAGTAGGCTCCGGTCAGTTTCGTTGGGTATCTAGACTCCGGTTATTACGTTGAGCGTTCAGGCTCTGGTCAGTTTCGTTGGGTATCCAGACTCCGGTTATTACGTTGAGCGTTCAGGCTCTGGTCAGTTTCGTTGGGTATCCAGACTCCGGTTTTTACGTTGAGCGTTCAGGCTCCGGTCAGTTTCGTTGGGTATCCAGACTCCGGTTATTACGTTGATCGTTCAGGCTCCAGCCAGTTTCGTTGGGTATCCAGACTCTGGTTATTACGTTGAGCGTTTAGGCTCCGGTCAGTTTCGTTGGGTATCCAGACTCCGGTTATTACGTTGAGCGTTCAAGCTCCGGTCAGTTTCGTTGGGTATCCAGACTCCAGTTATTACATTGAATGTTCAAGCTCCGGTCAGTTTCGTTGGGTGTCCAGACTCTGGTTTTTACGTTGAGCATTCAGGCTCCGATCATTTTCGTTGAGCATCCAGACTCCAGTTATTACGTTGTGCGTTCTGGCTCCGGTCAGTTTTGTTGGGTATCCAGACTCCGGTTATTACGTTGAGCGTTCAGGCTCCGTTCAGTTTTGCTGGGTATCCAGACTCCGGTTATTACGTTGAGCGTTCAGGCTCCGGTCAGTTTCGTTGGGTATCCAGACTCCGGTTATTACATTGAGCGTTCAGGCTCCGGTCAGTTTCGTTGGGTATCCAGACTCCGGTTATTATGTTTAGCGTTCAGCTCCGGTCAGTTTCGTTGGGTATCCAGACTCCGGTTATTACATTGAGTGTTCAGGCTCCGGTCAGTTTCGTTTGGTATCCAGACTTCAGTTGTTACGTTGAGCGTTCATGCTCCGGTCAGTTTCGTTGGGTATCCAGACTCCGGTTTTTACGTTGAGCGTTCAGGCTCCGGTCAGTTTTGTTGGGTATCCAGACTCTGGTTTTTACGTTGAGCGTTCAAGCTCCGGTCAGTTTTGTTGGATATCCAGACTCCGGTTATTACGTTATACGTTCAGGATCTGGTCATTTTCGTTGAGCATCCAGACTCCGGTTATTACGTTGTGCGTTCAGGCTCCGGTCAGTTTCGTTGGGTATCCAGACTCCGGTTTTTACGTTGAGCGTTCAGGCTCCATTCAGTTTCGTTGGGTATCCAGACTCCGGTTATTACGTTGAGCGTTCAGGCTCTGGTCAGTTTCGTTGTGTATCCAGACTCCGGTTATTACATTGAACATTCAGGCTCCGGTCAGTTTCGTTTGGTATCCAGACTCCGGTTTTTACGTTGAGCGTTCAGGCTCCGGTCAGTTTTGCTGGGTATCCAGACTCCGGTTATTACGTTGAGCGTTCAGGCTCCGGTCAGTTTCGTTGGGTATCCAGACTCCGGTTATTACGTTGAGCGAGCAGGCTATGGTCAGTATCATTGGGTATCCAGACTCCGGGTTTTACGTTGAGCGTTCAGGCTCCGGTCAGTTTCATTGTGTATCCAGACTCCGGTTATTACGTTGAGCGTCCAGGCTCCGGTCAGTTTCGTTGGGTATCCAGACTCCGGTTATTACATTGAGCGTTCAGGCTCCGGTCAGTTTTGTTGGGTATCCAGACTCCGGTTATTATGTTTAGCGTTCAGCTCCAGTCAGTTTCGTTGGGTATCCAGACTCCGTTTATTACATTGAGTGTTCAGGCTCCGGTCAATTTCTTTTGGTATCCAGACTCCGGTTATTACAATGAGCGTTCAGGCTCCATTCAGTTTCGTTGGGTGTCCAGACTCCGGTTATTACGTTGAGCATTCAGGCTCTGGTGCGTTTCGTTGTGTATCCAGACTCCGGTTATTACATTGAGCGTTCAGGCTCCGGTCAGTTTCGTTGGGTATCCAGACTCTGGTTTTTACGTTGAGCGTTCAGGCTCCTGTCAGTTTTGCTGGGTATCCAGACTCCGGTTATTACGTTGAGCGTTCAGGCTCCGGTCAGTTTCATTGTGTATCCAGACTCCGGTTATTACGTTGAGCGTTCAGGCTCCGGTCAGTTTCGTTTGGTATCCAGACTCCGGTTATTACAATGAGCGTTCAGGCTCCATTCAGTTTCGTTGGGTATCCAGACTCCGGTTATTACGTTGAGCATTCAGGCTCTGGTGCGTTTCGTTGTGTATCCAGACTCCGGTTATTACATTGAGCGTTCAGGCTCCGGTCAGTTTCGTTGGGTATCCAGACTCTGGTTTTTACGTTGAGCGTTCAGGCTCCTGTCAGTTTTGCTGGGTATCCAGACTCCGATTATTACGTTGAGCGTTCAGGCTCCGGTCAGTTTCGTTGGGTATCCAGACTCCGGTTATTACGTTGAGCGTTCAGACTCTGGTCAGTTTCATTGAGCGTTCAGGCTCTGGTCAGTTTCGTTGTGTATCCAGACTCCGGTTATTACATTGAACGTTCAGGCTCCGGTCAGTTTCGTTGGGTATCCAGACTCCGGTTTTTACGTTGAGCGTTCAGGCTCCGGTCAGTTTTGTTGGGTATCCAGACTCCGGTTATTACGTTGAGCGTTCAGGCTCCGGTCAGTTTCGTTGGGTATCCAGACTCCGGTTATTACGATGAGCGAGCAGGCTATGGTCAGTTTCGTTGGGTATCCAGACTCCGGGTTTTACGTTGAGCGTTCAGGCTCCGGTCAGTTTCATTGTGTATCCAGACTCCGGTTATTACGTTGAGCGTTCAGGCTCCGGTCAGTTTCGTTGGGTATCCAGACTCCGATTATTACATTGAGCGTTCAGGCTCCGGTCAGTTTTGTTGGGTATCCAGACTCCGGTTATTATGTTTAGCGTTCAGCTCCAGTATGTTTCGTTGGGTATCCAGACTCCGGTTATTACATTGAGTGTTCAGGCTCCGGTCAATTTCGTTTGGTATCCAGACTCCGGTTATTACAATGAGCGTTCAGGCTCCACTCAGTTTCGTTGGGTATCCAGACTCCGGTTATTACGTTGAGCATTCAGGCTCTGGTGCGTTTCGTTGTGTATCCAGACTCCGGTTATTACATTGAGCGTTCAGGCTCCGGTCAGTTTCGTTGGGTATCCAGACTCTGGTTTTTATGTTGAGCGTTCAGGCTCCTGTCAGTTTTGCTGGGTATCCAGACTCCGGTTATTACGTTGAGCGTTCAGGCTCCGGTCAGTTTCGTAGGGTATCATGACTCCGGTTATTACGTTGAGCGTTCAGGCTCTGGTCAGTTTCGTTGGGTATCCAGACTCCGGTTTTTACGTTGAGCGTTCAGGCTCCGGTCAGTTTTGTTGGGTATCCAGACTCCGGTTATTACGTTGAGGGTTCAGGCTCCGGTCAGTTTCGTTGGGTATCCAGACTCCGGTTATTACATTGAGCGTTCAGGCTCCGGTCAGTTTCGTTGGGTATCCGGACTCCGGTTATTACGTTGATCGTTCAGGCTCCAGTCAGTTTCGTTGGGTATCCAGACTCCGGTTATTACGTTGAGCGTTCAGGCTCCGGTCAGTTTCGTTGGGTATCAAGACTCCGGTTATTACGTTGAGCGTTCAGGCTCCGGTCAGTTTCGTTGGGTATCCAGACTCCAGTTATTACATTGAATGTTAAGGCTCCGGTCAGTTTCGTTGGGTGTCCAGACTCTGGTTTTTACGTTGAGCATTCAGGCTCCGATCATTTTCGTTGAGCATCCAGACTCCAGTTATTACGTTGTGCGTTCTGGCTCCGGTCAGTTTTGTTGGGTATCCAGACTCCGGTTATTACGTTGAGCATTCAGGCTCCGTTCAGTTTCGTTGGGTATCACGACTCCGGTTATTACGTTGAGCGTTCAGGCTCCGATCATTTTCGTTGAGCATCCAGACTCCGGTTATTACGTTGAGCGTTCAGGCTCCGGTCAGTTTCGTTGGGTATCCAGACTCCGGTTATTACGTTGAGCGTTCAGACTCCGGTCAGTTTCGTTGGGTATTCAGACTCCGGTTATTACGTTGAGCGTTCAGGCTCTGGTTAGTTTCGTTAGGTATCCAGACTCAGGTTATTACGTTGAGCGTTCAGGCTCCGGTCAGTTTTGTTGGGTATCCAGACTCTGGTTTTTACGTTGAGCGCTCAAGCTCCGGTCAGTTTTGTTGGGTATCCAGACTCCGGTTATTACGTTATACGTTCAGGATCCGGTCAGTTTCGTTGAGTATCCAGACTCCGGTTATTACGTTGAGCGTTCAGGCTCCGGTCAGTTTCGTTGGGTATCCAGACTCTGGTTTTTACGTTCAGCATTCAGGCTCCGGTCAGTTTCGTTGGGTATCCAGACTCTGGTTATTACGTTGAGCATTCAGGCTCCGGTCAGTTTTGTTATGTATCCAGATTCCGGTTATTACACTAAGCGTTTAGGCTCCGGTCAGTTTCGTTGGGTATCCAGACTCCGGTTATTACATTGAGCGTTCAGGCTCCGGTCAGTTTCGTTTGGTATCCAGACTTCAGTTATTACGTTGAGCGTCCAGGCTCCGGTCAGTTTCGTTGGGTATCCAGACTCCGGTTATTACGTTGAGCGTTCAGGGTCCGGTCAGTTTCCTTGGGTGTCCAGACTCCGGTTA
Organism: Lathyrus sativus; assembly: GCA_963859935.3. Lineage (NCBI taxonomy): Eukaryota > Viridiplantae > Streptophyta > Magnoliopsida > Fabales > Fabaceae > Lathyrus > Lathyrus sativus. Next base: position 241,542,455 of record OZ012736.1, read on the forward strand.
TTACGTTGAGCGTTCAGGCTCCGATCATTTTCGTTGAGCATCCAGACTCCAGTTATTACGTTGAGCGTTCAGGCTCCGGTCAGTTTCGTTGGGTATCCAGACTCCGGTTATTACGTTGAGCGTTCAGGCTCCGGTCAGTTTCGTTGGGTATCCAGACTCCGGTTATTACGTTGAGCGTTCAGGCTCTGGTCAGTTTCGTTGTGTATCCAGACTCCGGTTATTACATTGAGCGTTCAGGCTCCGGTCATTTTCATTGAGCATCCAGACTCCAGTTATTACGTTGAGCGTTCAGGCTCCGGTCAGTTTCATTGGGTATCCAGACTCCGGTTATTACATTGAGCGTTCAGGCTCCGTTCAGTTTCGTTGGGTATCCAGACTCTGGTTATTACGTTGAGCGTTCATGCTCTAGTCAATTTCGTTGTGTATCCGGACTCCGGTTATTACGTTGAGCGTTCAGGCTCCGGTCAGTTTCCGTGGGTGTCCAGACTCCGGTTATTACGTTGAGCGTTCAGGCTCCGATCATTTTCGTTGAGCATCCAGACTCCAGTTATTACGTTGTGCGTTTAGGCTCCGGTCAGTTTCATTGGGTATCCAGACTCCGGTTATTACGTTGAGCGTTCAGGCTCCGTTCAGTTTCGTTGGGTATCCAGACTCCGGTTATTACGTTGAGCGTTCAGGCTCTGGTCAGTTTCGTTGTGTATCCGGACTCCGGTAATTACGTTGAGCGTTCAGGCTCCGGTCAGTTTCGTTGGGTATCCAGACTCCGGTTTTTACGTTGAGCGTTCAGGCTCCAGTCAGTTTCGTTGGGTATCCAGACTCCGGTTATTACGTTGAGCGTTCAGGCTCCGGTCAGTTTCGTTGGGTATCAAGACTCCGGTTATTACGTTGAGCGTTCAGGCTCCGGTCAGTTTCGTTGGGTATCCAGACTCCAGTTATTACATTGAATGTTAAGGCTCCGGTCAGTTTCGTTGGGTGTCCAGACTCTGGTTTTTACGTTGAGCATTCAGGCTCCGATCATTTTTGTTGAGCATCCAGACTCCAGTTATTACGTTGTGCGTTCTGGCTCCGGTCAGTTTTGTTGGGTATCCAGACTCCGGTTATTACGTTGAGCGTTCAGGCTCCGTTCAGTTTCGTTGGGTATCACGACTCCGGTTATTATGTTGAGCGTTCAGGCTCCGATCATTTTCGTTGAGCATCCAGACTCCGGTTATTACGTTGAGCGTTCAGGCTCCGGTCAGTTTCGTTGGGTATCCAGACTCCGGTTATTACGTTGAGCGTTCAGACTCCGGTCAGTTTCGTTGGGTATTCAGACTCCGGTTATTACGTTGAGCGTTCAGGCTCCGGTTAGTTTCGTTAGGTATCCAGACTCAGGTTATTACGTTGAGCGTTCAGGCTCCGGTCAGTTTTGTTGGGTATCCAGACTCTGGTTTTTACGTTGAGCGTTCAAGCTCCGGTCAGTTTTGTTGGGTATCCAGACTCCGGTTATTACGTTATACGTTCAGGATCCGGTCAGTTTCGTTGAGTATCCAGACTCCGGTTATTACGTTGAGCGTTCAGGCTCCGGTCAGTTTCGTTGGGTATCCAGACTCTGGTTTTTACGTTGAGCATTCAGGCTCCGGTCAGTTTCGTTGGGTATCCAGACTCTGGTTATTACGTTGAGCATTCAGGCTCCGGTCAGTTTTGTTGGGTATCCAGACTCCGGTTATTACGCTAAGCGTTTAGGCTCCGGTCAGTTTCGTTGGGTATCCAGACTCCGGTTATTACATTGAGCGTTCAGGCTCCGGTCAGTTTCGTTTGGTATCCAGACTTCAGTTATTACGTTGAGCGTCCAAGCTCCGGTCAGTTTCGTTGGGTATCCAGACTCCGGTTATTACGTTGAGCGTTCAGGGTCCGGTCAGTTTCCTTGGGTGTCCAGACTCCGGTTATTACGTTGAGCGTTCAGGCTCCGATCATTTTCGTTGAGCATCCAGACTCCAGTTATTACGTTGAGCGTTCAGGCTCCGGTCAGTTTCGTTGGGTATCCAGACTCTGGTTATTACGTTGAGCGTTCAGGCTCCGGTCAGTTTCGTTGGGTATCCAGACTCTGGTTATTACGTTGAGCGTTCAGGCTCTGGTCAGTTTCGTTGTGTATCCAGACTCCGGTTATTACATTGAGCGTTCAGGCTCCGGTCATTTTCATTGAGCATCCAGACTCCAGTTATTACGTTGAGCGTTCAGGCTCCGGTCAGTTTCATTGGGTATCCAGACTCCGGTTATTACATTGAGCGTTCAGGCTCCGTTCAGTTTCGTTGGGTATCCAGACTCTGGTTATTACGTTGAGCGTTCATGCTCTAGTCAATTTCGTTGTGTATCCGGACTCCGGTTATTACGTTGAGCGTTCAGGCTCCGGTCAGTTTCCTTGGGTGTCCAGACTCCGGTTATTACGTTGAGCGTTCAGGCTCCGATCATTTTCGTTGAGCATCCAGACTCCAGTTATTACGTTGTGCGTTTAGGCTCCGGTCAGTTTCATTGGGTATCCAGACTCCGGTTATTACGTTGAGCGTTCAGGCTCCGTTCAGTTTCGTTGGGTATCCAGACTCCGGTTATTACGTTGAGTGTTCAGGCTCTGGTCAGTTTCGTTGTGTATCCGGACTCCGGTAATTACGTTGAGCGTTCAGGCTCCGGTCAGTTTCGTTGGGTATCCAGACTCCGGTTTTTACGTTGAGCGTTCAGGCTCCGGTCAGTTTTGTTGGGTATCCAGACTCCGGTTATTACGTTGAGCGTTCAGGCTCCGGTCAGTTTCGTTGGGTATCCAGACTCCGGTTATTACGTTGAGCGAGCAGGCTCCGGTCAGTTTCGTTGGGTATCCAGACTCTGGTTATTACGTTGAGCGTTTAGGCTCTGGTCAGTTTCGTTGGGTATCCAGACTCCGGTTTTTACGTTGAGCGTTCAGGCTCCAGTCAGTTTTGTTGGGTATCCAGACTCCGGTTATTACGTTGAGGGTTCAGGCTCCGGTCAGTTTCGTTGGGTATCCAGACTCCGGTTATTACATTGAGCGTTCAGGCTCCGGTCAGTTTCGTTGGGTATCCAGACTCCGGTTATTACGTTGATCGTTCAGGCTCCAGTCAGTTTCGTTGGGTATCCAGACTCCGGTTATTACGTTGAGCGTTTAGGCTCCGGTCAGTTTCGTTGGGTATCCAGACTCCGGTTATTACGTTGAGCGTTCAAGCTCCGGTCAGTTTCGCTGGGTATCCAGACTCCAGTTATTACATTGAATGTTCAAGCTCCGGTCAGTTTCGTTGGGTGTCCAGACTCTGGTTTTTACGTTGAGCATTCAGGCTCCGATCATTTTCGTTGAGCATCCAGACTCCAGTTATTACGTTGTGCGTTCTGGCTCCGGTCAGTTTTGTTGGGTATCCAGACTCCGGTTATTACGTTGAGCGTTCAGGCTCCGTTCAGTTTCGTTGGGTATCCAGACTCCGGTTATTACGTTGAGCGTTCAGGCCCAGGTCAGTTTCGTTGTGTATCCAGACTCCGGTTATTACGTTGAGCGTTCAGGCTCCGGTCAGTTTCGTTGGGTATCCAGACTCCGGTTATTACATTGAGTGTTCTGGCTCCGGTCAGTTTCGTTTGGTATCCAGACTTCAGTTGTTACGTTGAGCGTTCATGCTCCGGTCAGTTTCGTTGGGTATCCAGACTCCGGTTTTTACGTTGAGCGTTCAGGCTCCGGTCAGTTTTGTTGGGTATCCAGACTCTGGTTTTTACGTTGAGCGTTCAAGCTCCGGTTAGTTTTGTTGGGTATCCAGACTCCGGTTATTACGTTATACGTTCAGGATCCGGTCAGTTTCGTTGAGTATCCAGACTCCGGTTATTACGTTGAGCGTTCAGGCTCCGGTCAGTTACGTTGGGTATCCAGACTCTGGTTTTTACGTTGAGCATTCAGGCTCCGGTCAGTTTCGTTGGGTATCCAGACTCCGGTTATTACGTTGAGCGTTTAGGCCCTGGTCAGTTTCGTTGGGTATCCAGACTCCGGTTATTACGCTAAGCGTTCAGGCTCCGGTCAGTTTCGTTGGGTATCCAGACTCCGATTATTACATTGAGTGTTCAGGCTCCGGTCAGTTTCGTTTGGTATCCAGACTTCAGTTATTACGTTGAGCGTCCAGGTTCCGGTCAGTTTCGTTGGGTATCCAGACTCCGGTTATTACGTTGAGCGTTCAGGCTCCGGTCAGTTTCCTTGGGTGTCCAGACTCCGGTTATTACGTTGAGCATTCAGGCTCCGATCATTTTCGTTGAGCATCCAAACTCCAGTTATTACGTTGAGCGTTCAGGCTCCGATCAGTTTCATTGGGTATCCAGACTCCGGTTTTACGTTGAGCGTTCAGGCTCCGTTCAGTTTCGTTGGGTATCCAGACTCCGGATATTACGTTGAGCGTTCAGGCTCTAGTCAGTTTCGTTGTGTATCCGGACTCCGGTTATTACGTTGAGCGTTCAGGCTCCGGTCAGTTTCCTTGGGTGTCCAGACTCCGGTTATTACGTTGAGCGTTCAGGCTCCGATCATTTTCGTTGAGCATCCAGACTCCTGTTATTACGTTGTGCGTTTAGGCTCCTGTCAGTTTCATTGCGTATCCAGACTCCGGTTATTACGTTGAGCGTTCAGACTCCGGTCAGTTTCGTTGGGTATTCAGACTCCGGTTATTACGTTGAGCGTTCAGGCTCCGGTTAGTTTTGTTAGGTATCCAGACTCTGGTTATGACGTTAAGCGTTCAGGCTCCGGTCATTTTCGTTGGGTATCCAGACTCCAGTTATTACGTTGTGCGTTCAGGGTCCGGTCAGTTTTGCTGGGTATCGAGACTCCGGTTATTATGTTGAGCGTTCAGGCTCCGGTCAGTTTCGTTGGGTATCCAGACTCCGGTTATTATGTTGAGCGAGCAGGCCCTGGTCAGTTTCGTTGGGTATCTGGTCTCCGGTTATTACTTTGAGCGTTCAGGCTCCGGTCAGTTTCGTTGGGTATCCAGACTCCGGTTATTACGTTGAGGGTTCAGGCTCTGGTCAGTTTTGTTGGGTATCCAGACTCCGGTTTTTACGTTGAGCGTTCAGGCTCCGGTTAGTTTCGTTGGGTATCCAGACTCCGGTTATAACATTGAGCGTTCAGGCTCCGGTCAGTTTCGTTGGGTATCCAGACTCCAGTTATTACATTGAATGTTCAGGCTCAGGTCAGTTTCGTTGGGTGTCCAGACTCTGGTTTTTACGTTGAGCATTCAGGCTCCGATCATTTTCGTTAAGCATCCAGACTCCAGTTATTACGTTGTGCGTTCTGGCTCCGGTCAGTTTTGTTGGGTATCCAGACTCCGGTTATTACGTTGAGCGTTCAGGCTCCGTTCAGTTTCGTTGGGTATCCAGACTCCGGTTATTACGTTGAGCGTTCAGGCCCAGGTCAGTTTCGTTGTGTATCCAGACTCCGGTTATTACGTTGAGCGTTCAGGCTCCGGTCAGTTTCGTTGGGTATCCAGACTCCGGTTATTACATTGAGTGTTCAGGCTCCGGTCAGTTTCGTTGGGTATCCAGACTCCGATTATTACGCTAAGCGTTCAGGCTCCGGTCAGTCTCGTTGGGTATCCAGACTCCGGTTATTACATTGAGCGTTCAGGCTCCGGTCAGTTGCGTTGGGTAACCAGACTCCGGTTATTATGTTTAGCGTTCAGCTCCGGTCAGTTTCGTTGGGTATCCAGACTCCGGTTATTACATTGAGTGTTCAGGCTCCGGTCAGTTTCGTTTGGTATCAAGACTTCAGTTGTTACGTTGAGCGTTCAGGCTCCGGTCAGTTTCGTTGTGTATCCAGACTCCGGTTTTTACGTTGAGCGTTCACGCTCCGGTCAGTTTTGTTGGGTATCCAGACTCTGGTTTTTACATTGAGCGTTCAAGCTCCGGTCAGTTTTGTTGGGTATCCAGACTCCGGTTATTACGTTATACGTTCAGGATCCGGTCAGTTTCGTTGAGTATCCAGACTCCGGTTATTACGTTGAGCGTTCAGGCTCCGGTCAGTTACGTTGGGTATCCAGACTCTGGTTTTTACGTTGAGCATTCAGGCTCCGGTCAGTTTCGTTGGGTATCCAGACTCCGGTTATTACGTTGAGCGTTTAGGCCCTGGTCAGTTTCGTTGGGTATCCAGACTCCGGTTATTACGCTAAGCGTTCAGGCTCCGGTCAGTTTCGTTGGGTATCCAGACTCCGATTATTACATTGAGTGTTCAGGCTCCGGTCAGTTTCGTTTGGTATCCAGACTTCAGTTATTACGTTGAGCGTCCAGGTTCCGGTCAGTTTCGTTGGGTATCCAGACTCCGGTTATTACGTTGAGCGTTCAGGCTCCGGTCAGTTTCCTTGGGTGTCCAGACTCCGGTTATTACGTTGAGCATTCAGGCTCCGATCATTTTCGTTGAGCATCCAAACTCCAGTTATTACGTTGAGCGTTCAGGCTCCGATCAGTTTCATTGGGTATCCAGACTCCGGTTTTACGTTGAGCGTTCAGGCTCCGTTCAGTTTCGTTGGGTATCCAGACTCCGGATATTACGTTGAGCGTTCAGGCTCTAGTCAGTTTCGTTGTGTATCCGGACTCCGGTTATTACGTTGAGCGTTCAGGCTCCGGTCAGTTTCCTTGGGTGTCCAGACTCCGGTTATTACGTTGAGCGTTCAGGCTCCGATCATTTTCGTTGAGCATCCAGACTCCTGTTATTACGTTGTGCGTTTAGGCTCCTGTCAGTTTCATTGCGTATCCAGACTCCGGTTATTACGTTGAGCGTTCAGACTCCGGTCAGTTTCGTTGGGTATTCAGACTCCGGTTATTACGTTGAGCGTTCAGGCTCCGGTTAGTTTTGTTAGGTATCCAGACTCTGGTTATGACGTTAAGCGTTCAGGCTCCGGTCATTTTCGTTGGGTATCCAGACTCCAGTTATTACGTTGTGCGTTCAGGGTCCGGTCAGTTTTGCTGGGTATCGAGACTCCGGTTATTATGTTGAGCGTTCAGGCTCCGGTCAGTTTCGTTGGGTATCCAGACTCCGGTTATTATGTTGAGCGAGCAGGCCCTGGTCAGTTTCGTTGGGTATCTGGTCTCCGGTTATTACTTTGAGCGTTCAGGCTCCGGTCAGTTTCGTTGGGTATCCAGACTCCGGTTATTACGTTGAGGGTTCAGGCTCTGGTCAGTTTTGTTGGGTATCCAGACTCCGGTTTTTACGTTGAGCGTTCAGGCTCCGGTTAGTTTCGTTGGGTATCCAGACTCCGGTTATAACATTGAGCGTTCAGGCTCCGGTCAGTTTCGTTGGGTATCCAGACTCCAGTTATTACATTGAATGTTCAGGCTCAGGTCAGTTTCGTTGGGTGTCCAGACTCTGGTTTTTACGTTGAGCATTCAGGCTCCGATCATTTTCGTTAAGCATCCAGACTCCAGTTATTACGTTGTGCGTTCTGGCTCCGGTCAGTTTTGTTGGGTATCCAGACTCCGGTTATTACGTTGAGCGTTCAGGCTCCGTTCAGTTTCGTTGGGTATCCAGACTCCGGTTATTACGTTGAGCGTTCAGGCCCAGGTCAGTTTCGTTGTGTATCCAGACTCCGGTTATTACGTTGAGCGTTCAGGCTCCGGTCAGTTTCGTTGGGTATCCAGACTCCGGTTATTACATTGAGTGTTCAGGCTCCGGTCAGTTTCGTTGGGTATCCAGACTCCGATTATTACGCTAAGCGTTCAGGCTCCGGTCAGTCTCGTTGGGTATCCAGACTCCGGTTATTACATTGAGCGTTCAGGCTCCGGTCAGTTGCGTTGGGTAACCAGACTCCGGTTATTATGTTTAGCGTTCAGCTCCGGTCAGTTTCGTTGGGTATCCAGACTCCGGTTATTACATTGAGTGTTCAGGCTCCGGTCAGTTTCGTTTGGTATCCAGACTTCAGTTGTTACGTTGAGCGTTCAGGCTCCGGTCAGTTTCGTTGTGTATCCAGACTCCGGTTTTTACGTTGAGCGTTCACGCTCCGGTCAGTTTTGTTGGGTATCCAGACTCTGGTTTTTACATTGAGCGTTCAAGCTCCGGTCAGTTTTGTTGGGTATCCAGACTCCGGTTATTACGTTATACGTTCAGGATCCGGTCAGTTTCGTTGAGTATCCAGACTCCGGTTATTACGTTGAGCGTTCAGGCTCCGGTCAGTTACGTTGGGTATCCAGACTCTGGTTTTTACGTTGAGCATTCAGGCTCCGGTCAGTTTCGTTGGGTATCCAGACTCCGGTTATTACGTTGAGCGTTTAGGCCCTGGTCAGTTTCGTTGGGTATCCAGACTCCGGTTATTACGCTAAGCGTTCAGGCTCCGGTCAGTTTCGTTGGGTATCCAGACTCCGATTATTACATTGAGTGTTCAGGCTCCGGTCAGTTTCGTTTGGTATCCAGACTTCAGTTATTACGTTGAGCGTCCAGGTTCCGGTCAGTTTCGTTGGGTATCCAGACTCCGGTTATTACGTTGAGCGTTCAGGCTCCGGTCAGTTTCCTTGGGTGTCCAGACTCCGGTTATTACGTTGAGCATTCAGGCTCCGATCATTTTCGTTGAGCATCCAAACTCCAGTTATTACGTTGAGCGTTCAGGCTCCGATCAGTTTCATTGGGTATCCAGACTCCGGTTTTACGTTGAGCGTTCAGGCTCCGTTCAGTTTCGTTGGGTATCCAGACTCCGGATATTACGTTGAGCGTTCAGGCTCTAGTCAGTTTCGTTGTGTATCCGGACTCCGGTTATTACGTTGAGCGTTCAGGCTCCGGTCAGTTTCCTTGGGTGTCCAGACTCCGGTTATTACGTTGAGCGTTCAGGCTCCGATCATTTTCGTTGAGCATCCAGACTCCTGTTATTACGTTGTGCGTTTAGGCTCCTGTCAGTTTCATTGCGTATCCAGACTCCGGTTATTACGTTGAGCGTTCAGACTCCGGTCAGTTTCGTTGGGTATTCAGACTCCGGTTATTACGTTGAGCGTTCAGGCTCCGGTTAGTTTTGTTAGGTATCCAGACTCTGGTTATGACGTTAAGCGTTCAGGCTCCGGTCATTTTCGTTGGGTATCCAGACTCCAGTTATTACGTTGTGCGTTCAGGGTCCGGTCAGTTTTGCTGGGTATCGAGACTCCGGTTATTATGTTGAGCGTTCAGGCTCCGGTCAGTTTCGTTGGGTATCCAGACTCCGGTTATTATGTTGAGCGAGCAGGCCCTGGTAAGTTTCGTTGGGTATCTGGTCTCCGGTTATTACTTTGAGCGTTCAGGCTCCGGTCAGTTTCGTTGGGTATCCAGACTCCGGTTATTACGTTGAGGGTTCAGGCTCTGGTCAGTTTTGTTGGGTATCCAGACTCCGGTTTTTACGTTGAGCGTTCAGGCTCCGGTTAGTTTCGTTGGGTATCCAGACTCCGGTTATAACATTGAGCGTTCAGGCTCCGGTCAGTTTCGTTGGGTATCCAGACTCCAGTTATTACATTGAATGTTCAGGCTCAGGTCAGTTTCGTTGGGTGTCCAGACTCTGGTTTTTACGTTGAGCATTCAGGCTCCGATCATTTTCGTTAAGCATCCAGACTCCAGTTATTACGTTGTGCGTTCTGGCTCCGGTCAGTTTTGTTGGGTATCCAGACTCCGGTTATTACGTTGAGCGTTCAGGCTCCGTTCAGTTTCGTTGGGTATCCAGACTCCGGTTATTACGTTGAGCGTTCAGGCCCAGGTCAGTTTCGTTGTGTATCCAGACTCCGGTTATTACGTTGAGCGTTCAGGCTCCGGTCAGTTTCGTTGGGTATCCAGACTCCGGTTATTACATTGAGTGTTCAGGCTCCGGTCAGTTTCGTTGGGTATCCAGACTCCGATTATTACGCTAAGCGTTCAGGCTCCGGTCAGTCTCGTTGGGTATCCAGACTCCGGTTATTACATTGAGCGTTCAGGCTCCGGTCAGTTGCGTTGGGTAACCAGACTCCGGTTATTATGTTTAGCGTTCAGCTCCGGTCAGTTTCGTTGGGTATCCAGACTCCGGTTATTACATTGAGTGTTCAGGCTCCGGTCAGTTTCGTTTGGTATCCAGACTTCAGTTGTTACGTTGAGCGTTCAGGCTCCGGTCAGTTTCGTTGTGTATCCAGACTCCGGTTTTTACGTTGAGCGTTCACGCTCCGGTCAGTTTTGTTGGGTATCCAGACTCTGGTTTTTACATTGAGCGTTCAAGCTCCGGTCAGTTTTGTTGGGTATCCAGACTCCGGTTATTACGTTATACGTTCAGGATCCGGTCAGTTTCGTTGAGTATCCAGACTCCGGTTATTACGTTGAGCGTTCAGGCTCCGGTCAGTTTCGTTGGGTATCCAGACTCTGGTTTTTACGTTGAGCATTCAGGCTCCGGTCAGTTTCGTTGGGTATCCAGACTCTGGTTATTACGTTGAGCGTTTAGGCTCCGGTCAGTTTTGTTGGGTATCCAGACTCCGGTTATTACGCTAAGCGTTCAGGCTCCGGTCAGTTTCGTTGGGTATCCAGACTCCGGTTATTACATTGAGCGTTCAGGCTCCGGTCAGTTTCGTTTGGTATCCAGACTTCAGTTATTACGTTGAGCGTCTAGGTTCCGGTCAGTTTCGTTGGGTATCCAGACTCCGGTTATTACGTTGAGCGTTCAGGCTCCGGTCAGTTTCCCTGGGTGTCCAGTCTCCGGTTATTACGTTGAGCGTTCAGGCTCCGGTTAGTTTTGTTAGGTATCCAGACTCTGGTTATGACGTTAAGCGTTCAGGCTCCGGTCATTTTCGTTGGGTATCCAGACTCCAGTTATTACGTTGTGCGTTCAGGGTCCGGTCAGTTTTGCTGGGTATCGAGACTCCGGTTATTATGTTGAGCGTTCAGGCTCCGGTCAGTTTCGTTGGGTATCCAGACTCCGGTTATTATGTTGAGCGAGCAGGCCCTGGTCAGTTTCGTTGGGTATCTGGTCTCCGGTTATTACGTTGAGCGTTCAGGCTCCGGTCAGTTTCGTTGGGTATCCAGACTCCGGTTATTACGTTGAGGGTTCAGGCTCTGGTCAGTTTTGTTGGGTATCCAGACTCCGGTTTTTACGTTGAGCGTTCAGGCTCCGGTCAGTTTCGTTGGGTATCCAGACTCCGGTTATAACGTTGAGCGTTCAGGCTCCGGTCAGTTTCGTTGGGTATCCAGACTCCAGTTATTACATTGAATGTTCAGGCTCAGGTCAGTTTCGTTGGGTGTCCAGACTCTGGTTTTTACGTTGAGCATTCAGGCTCCGATCATTTTCGTTGAGCATCCAGACTCCAGTTATTACGTTGTGCGTTCTGGCTCCGGTCAGTTTTGTTGGGTATCCAGACTCCGGTTATTACGTTGAGCGTTCAGGCTCCGTTCAGTTTCGTTGGGTATCCAGACTCCGGTTATTACGTTGAGCGTTCAGGCCCAGGTCAGTTTCGTTGTGTATCCAGACTCCGGTTATTACGTTGAGCGTTCAGGCTCCGGTCAGTTTCGTTGGGTATCCAGACTCCGGTTATTACATTGAGTGTTCAGGCTCCGGTCAGTTTCGTTGGGTATCCAGACTCCGATTATTACGCTAAGCGTTCAGGCTCCGGTCAGTCTCGTTGGGTATCCAGACTCCGGTTATTACATTGAGCGTTCAGGCTCCGGTCAGTTGCGTTGGGTAACCAGACTCCGGTTATTATGTTTAGCGTTCAGCTCCGGTCAGTTTCGTTGGGTATCCAGACTCCGGTTATTACATTGAGTGTTCAGGCTCCGGTCAGTTTCGTTTGGTATCCAGACTTCAGTTGTTACGTTGAGCGTTCAGGCTCCGGTCAGTTTCGTTGTGTATCCAGACTCCGGTTTTTACGTTGAGCATTCACGCTCCGGTCAGTTTTGTTGGGTATCCAGACTCTGGTTTTTACATTGAGCGTTCAAGCTCCGGTCAGTTTTGTTGGGTATCCAGACTCCGGTTATTACGTTATACGTTCAGGATCCGGTCAGTTTCGTTGAGTATCCAGACTCCGGTTATTACGTTGAGCGTTCAGGCTCCGGTCAGTTTCGTTGGGTATCCAGACTCTGGTTTTTACGTTGAGCATTCAGGCTCCGGTCAGTTTCGTTGGGTATCCAGACTCTGGTTATTACGTTGAGCGTTTAGGCTCCGGTCAGTTTTGTTGGGTATCCAGACTCCGGTTATTACGCTAAGCGTTCAGGCTCCGGTCAGTTTCGTTGGGTATCCAGACTCCGGTTATTACATTGAGCGTTCAGGCTCCGGTCAGTTTCGTTTGGTATCCAGACTTCAGTTATTACGTTGAGCGTCTAGGTTCCGGTCAGTTTCGTTGGGTATCCAGACTCCGGTTATTACGTTGAGCGTTCAGGCTCCGGTCAGTTTCCCTGGGTGTCCAGTCTCCGGTTATTACGTTGAGCGTTCAGGCTCCGGTTAGTTTTGTTAGGTATCCAGACTCTGGTTATGACGTTAAGCGTTCAGGCTCCGGTCATTTTCGTTGGGTATCCAGACTCCAGTTATTACGTTGTGCGTTCAGGGTCCGGTCAGTTTTGCTGGGTATCGAGACTCCGGTTATTATGTTGAGCGTTCAGGCTCCGGTCAGTTTCGTTGGGTATCCAGACTCCGGTTATTATGTTGAGCGAGCAGGCCCTGGTCAGTTTCGTTGGGTATCTGGTCTCCGGTTATTACGTTGAGCGTTCAGGCTCCGGTCAGTTTCGTTGGGTATCCAGACTCCGGTTATTACGTTGAGGGTTCAGGCTCTGGTCAGTTTTGTTGGGTATCCAGACTCCGGTTTTTACGTTGAGCGTTCAGGCTCCAGTCAGTTTCGTTGGGTATCCAGACTCCGGTTATAACGTTGAGCGTTCAGGCTCCGGTCAGTTTCGTTGGGTATCCAGACTCCAGTTATTACATTGAATGTTCAGGCTCAGGTGAGTTTCGTTGGGTGTCCAGACTCTGGTTTTTACGTTGAGCATTCAGGCTCCGATCATTTTCGTTGAGCATCCAGACTCCAGTTATTACGTTGTGCGTTCTGGCTCCGGTCAGTTTTGTTGGGTATCCAGACTCCGGTTATTACGTTGAGCGTTCAGGCTCCGTTCAGTTTCGTTGGGTATCCAGACTCCGGTTATTACGTTGAGCGTTCAGGCCCAGGTCAGTTTCGTTGTGTATCCAGACTCCGGTTATTACGTTGAGCGTTCAGGCTCCGGTCAGTTTCGTTGGGTATCCAGACTCCGGTTATTACATTGAGTGTTCAGGCTCCGGTCAGTTTCGTTGGGTATCCAGACTCCGATTATTACGCTAAGCGTTCAGGCTCCGGTCAGTCTCGTTGGGTATCCAGACTCCGGTTATTACATTGAGCGTTCAGGCTCCGGTCAGTTGCGTTGGGTAACCAGACTCCGGTTATTATGTTTAGCGTTCAGCTCCGGTCAGTTTCGTTGGGTATCCAGACTCCGGTTATTACATTGAGTGTTCAGGCTCCGGTCAGTTTCGTTTGGTATCCAGACTTCAGTTGTTACGTTGAGCGTTCAGGCTCCGGTCAGTTTCGTTGTGTATCCAGACTCCGGTTTTTACGTTGAGCATTCACGCTCCGGTCAGTTTTGTTGGGTATCCAGACTCTGGTTTTTACATTGAGCGTTCAAGCTCCGGTCAGTTTTGTTGGGTATCCAGACTCCGGTTATTACGTTATACGTTCAGGATCCGGTCAGTTTCGTTGAGTATCCAGACTCCGGTTATTACGTTGAGCGTTCAGGCTCCGGTCAGTTTCGTTGGGTATCCAGACTCTGGTTTTTACGTTGAGCATTCAGGCTCCGGTCAGTTTCGTTGGGTATCCAGACTCCGGTTATTACGTTGAGCGTTTAGGCTCCGGTCAGTTTTGTTGGGTATCCAGACTCCGGTTATTACGCTAAGCGTTCAGGCTCCGGTCAGTTTCGTTGGGTATCCAGACTCCGGTTATTACATTGAGCGTTCAGGCTCCGGTTAGTTTCGTTTGGTATCCAGACTTCAGTTATTACGTTGAGCGTCTAGGTTCCGGTCAGTTTCGTTGGGTATCCAGACTCCGGTTATTACGTTGAGCGTTCAGGCTCCGGTCAGTTTCCCTGGGTGTCCAGTCTCCGGTTATTACGTTGAGCGTTCAGGCTCCGATCATTTTCGTTGAGCATCCAAACTCCAGTTATTACGTTGAGCGTTCAGGCTCCGATCAGTTTCATTGGGTATCCAGACTCCGGTTATTACGTTGAGCGTTCAGGCTCCGTTCAGTTTCGTTGGGTATCCAGACTCCGGATATTACATTGAGCATTCAGGCTCTAGTCAGTTTCGTTGTGTATCCGGACTCCGGTTATTACGTTGAGCGTTCAGGCTCCGGTCAGTTTCCTTGGGTGTCCAGACTCCGGTTATTACGTTGAGCGTTCAGGCTCCGATCATTTTCGTTGAGCATCCAGACTCCAGTTATTACGTTGTGCGTTTAGGCTCCGGTCAGTTTCATTGCGTATCCAGACTCCGGTTATTACGTTGAGCGTTCAGACTCCGGTGAGTTTCGTTGGGTATTCAGACTCCGGTTATTAAGTTGAGCGTTCAGGCTCCGGTTAGTTTCGTTAGGTATCCAGACTCTGGTTATTACGTTGAGCGTTCAGGCTCCGGTCATTTTCGTTGGGTATCCAGACTCCAGTTATTACGTTGTGCGTTCAGGGTCCGGTCAGTTTTGCTGGGTATCGAGACTCCGGTTATTACGTTGAGCGTTCAGGCTCCGGTGAGTTTCGTTGGGTATCCAGACTCCGGTTATTATGTTGAGCGAGCAGGCCCTGGTCAGTTTCGTTGGGTATCTAGTCTCCGGTTATTACGTTGAGCGTTCAGGCTCCGGTCAGTTTTGTTGGGTATCCAGACTCCGGTTATTACGTTGAGGGTTCAGGCTCTGGTCAGTTTTGTTGGGTATCCAGACTTCGGTTTTTACGTTGAGCGTTCAGGCTCCGGTCAGTTTCGTTGGGTATCCAGACTCCGGTTATTACGTTGAGCGTTCAGGCTCCGGTCAGTTTCGTTGGGTATCCAGACTCCAGTTATTACATTGAATGTTCAGGCTCAGGTCAGTTTCGTTGGGTGTCCAGACTCTGGTTTTTACGTTGAGCATTCAGGCTCCGATCATTTTCGTTGAGCATCCAGACTCCAGTTATTACGTTGTGCGTTCTGGCTCCGGTCAGTTTTGTTGGGTATCCAGACTCCGGTTATTACGTTGAGCGTTCAGGCTCCGTTCAGTTTCGTTGGGTATCCAGACTCCAGTTATTACGTTGAGCGTTCAGGCCCAGGTCAGTTTCGTTGTGTATCCAGACTCCGGTTATTACGTTGAGCGTTCAGGCTCCGGTCAGTTTCGTTGGGTATCCAGACTCCGGTTATTACATTGAGCGTTCAGGCTCCGGTCAGTTTCGTTGGGTATCCAGACTCCGGTTATTACGCTAAGCGTTCAGGCTACGGTCAGTTTCGTTGGGTATCCAGACTCCGGTTATTACATTGAGCGTTCAGGCTCCGTTCAGTTTCGTATGGTATCCAGACTTCAGTTATTACGTTGAGCATCCAGGCTCCGGTCAGTTTTGTTGGGTATCCAGACTCCGGTTATTACGTTGAGCGTTCAGGCTCCGGTCAGTTTCCTTGGGTGTCCAGACTCCGGTTATTACGTTGAGCGTTCAGGCTCCGATCATTTTCGTTGAGCATCCAGACTCCAGTTATTACGTTGAGCGTTCAGGCTCCGGTCAGTTTCATTGGGTATCCAGACTCCGGTTATTACGTTGAGCGTTTAGGCTCCGTTCAGTTTCGTTGGGTATCCAGACTCCGGTTATTACGTTGAGCGTTCAGGCTCTAGTCAGTTTCGTTATGTATCCGTACTCCGGTTATTACGTTGAGCGTTCAGGCTCCGGTCAGTTTTCTTGGGTGTCCAGACTCCGGTTTTTACGTTGAGCGTTCAGGCTCCGATCATTTTCGTTGAGCATCCAGACTCCAGTTATTACGTTGTGTATTTAGGCTCCGGACAGTTTCATTGGGTATCCAGACTCCGGTTATTACGTTGAGCGTTCAGACTCCGGTCAGTTTCGTTGGGTATTCAGACTCCGGTTATTACGTTGAGCGTTCAGGCTCCGGTTAGTTTCGTTAGGTATCCAGACTCTGGTTATTACGTTGAGCATTCAGGTTCCGGTCATTTTCGTTGGGTATCCAGACTCCAGTTATTACGTTGTGCGTTCAGGGTCCGGTCAGTTTTGTTGGGTAACCAGACTCCGGTTATTACTTTGAGGGTTCAGGTTCCGGTCAGTTTCGTTGGGTATCCAGACTCCGGTTATTACGTTGAGCGTTCAGGCTCCGGTCAGTTTCGTTGGGAATCCAGACTCCGGTTATTACGTTGAGCGTTCAGGCTCCGGTCAGTTTCGTTGGGTATCCAGACTCCGGTTATTATGTTATGCGTTCAGGCTCCGATCAGTTTTGTTGGGTATCCAGACTCCGGTTATTACGTTGTGCGTTCAGGCTCCGGTCATATTCGTTGGGTATCCAGACTCCGGTTATTACGTTGAGCATTCAGGCTCCGGTCAGTTTCGTTTGGTATCCAGACTTCAGTTATTACGTTGAGCGTCCAGGCTCCGGTCAGTTTCGTTGGGTATCCAGACTCCGATTATTACGTTGAGCGTTCAGGCTCCGGTCAGTTTCGTTGGGTATCCAGACTCCGGTTATTACGTTGAGTGTTCAGGCTCCAGTCAGTTTCGTTAGGTATCCAGACTCTGGTTGTTACGTTGAGCATTCAGGCTCCGGTCATTTTCGTTGAGCATCCAGACTCCAGTTATTACGTTGTGCGTTCAGGGTCCGGTCAGTTTCGTTGAGTATCCATACTCCGGTTATTACGTTGAGCGTTCAGGCTCCGGTCAGTTTCGTTGGGTATCCAGACTCCGGTTATTATGTTGAGCGTTCAGGCCCTGGTCAGTTTCGTTGGGTATCCAGACTCCGGTTTTTACGTTGAGCGTTCAGGCTCCGGTCAGTTTTGTTGGGTATCCAGACTCCGGTTATTACGTTGAGCGTTCAGGCTCCGGTCAGTTTCGTTGGGTATCCAGACTCCGGTTATTACATTGAGCGTTCAGGCTCCGGTCAGTTTCGTTGGGTATCCAGACTCCGGTTATTACGTTGATCGTTCAGGCTCCAGTCAATTTCGTTGGGTATCCAGACTCCGGTTATTACATTTAGCGTTCAGGCTCCGGTCAGTTTCGTTGGGTATCCAGACTCCGGTTATTACGTTGAGCGTTCAGGCTCCGGTCATTTTCGTTGAGCATCCAGACTCCAGTTATTACGTTGTGCGTTCAGGCTCCGGTCAGTTTCGTTGGGTATCCAGACTCCGGTTATTACGTTGTGCGTTCAGGCTCCGGTCATATTCGTTGGGTATCCAGACTCCGGTTATTACGTTGAGCATTCAGGCTCCGGTCAGTTTCGTTTGGTATCCAGACTTCAGTTATTACGTTGAGCGTCCAGGCTCCGGTCAGTTTCGTTGGGTATCCAGACTCCGATTATTACGTTGAGCGTTCAGGCTCCGGTCAGTTTCGTTGGGTATTCAGACTCCGGTTATTACGTTTAATGTTCAGGCTACGGTCAGTTTCGTTGGGTGTCCAGACTCCGGTTATTACGTTGAGCGTTCAGGCTCCGGTCAGTTTCGTTGGGTATCCAGACTCCGATTATTACGTTGAGCGTTCAGGCTCCGGTCAGTTTCGTTGGGTATCCAGACTCCGGTTATTACGTTGAATGTTCAGGCTCCGGTCAGTTTCGTTGGGTGTCCAGACTCCGGTTTTTACATTGAGCGTTCAGGCCCCGGTCAATTTTGTTGGGTATCCAGACTCCGGTTATTACGTTGAGGGTTCAGGCTCCGGTCAGTTTTGTTGGGTATCCAGACTCCGGTTATTACATTTAGCGTTCAGGCTCCGGTCATTTTCGTTGGGTATCCAGACTCCGGTTATTACGTTGAGCGTTCAGGCTCCGGTCAGTTTCATTGGGTATCCGGACTCCGGTTATTACGTTGAGTGTTCAGGCTCCGGTCATTTTCGTTGAGCATCCAGACTCCAGTTATTACGTTGTGCGTTCAGGCTCTGGTCAGTTTCGTTGGGTATCCAGACTCTGGTTATTACGTTGTGCGTTCAGGCTCCGGTCATATTCGTTGGGTATCCAGACTCCGGTTATTACGTTGAGCATTCAGGCTCCGGTCAGTTTTGTTTGGTATCCAGACTTCAGTTATTACGTTGAGCATCCAGGCTCCGGTTAGTTTCGTTCGGTATCCAGACTCTGATTATTACGTTGAGCGTTCAGGCTCCGGTCAGTTTCGTTGGGTATCCAGACTCCGGTTATTACGTTAAATGTTCAGGCTCCGGTCAGTTTCGTTGGGTGTCTAGACTCCGATTATTACGTTGAGCGTTCAGGCTCTGGTCATTTTCGTTGAGCATTCAGACTCCAGTTATTACGTTGTGCATTCAGGCTCCGGTAAGCTTCGTTGGGTATCCAGACTCCGGTTATTACATTGAGCGTTCAGGCTCCGGTCAGTTTCGTTGGGTATCCAGACTCCGGTTATTACGTTGATGGTTCAGGCCCCAGTCAGTTTCGTTGGGTATCCAGACTCCGGTTATTACGTTGAGCGTTCAGGCTCCGGTCAGTTTCGTTAGGTATCCAGACTCTGGTTTTTACGTTGAGCGTTCAGGCTCCGGTAATTTTCGTTGAGCATCCAGACTCCAGTTATTACATTGCGCGTTCAGGGTCCGGTCAGTTTCGTTGAGTATCTAGACTTCGGTTATCACGTTGAGCGTTCAGGCTCCGGTCAGTTTCGTTGGGTATCCAGACTCCGGTTATTACGTTGTGCGTTCAGGCTCCGGTCATATTCGTTGGGTATCCAGACTCGGGTTATTACGTTGAGCATTCAGGCTCCGGTCAGTTTCGTTTGGTATCCAGACTACAGTTATTACGTTGAGCGTCCAGGCTCCGGTCAGTTTCGTTGGGTATCCAGACTCCGATTATTACGTTGAGCGTTCAGGCTCCAGTCAGTTTCGTTGGGTATCCAGACTCTGGTTATTACGTTGAGCGTTCAGGCTCCAGTCATTTTCGTTGAGCATCCAGACTCCAGTTATTACATTGTACGTTCAGGGTCCGGTCAGTTTCGTTGAGTATCCAGACTCCGGTTATTACGTTGAGCGTTCAGGCTCCGGTCAGTTTCGTTGGGTATCCAGACTCCGGTTATTATATTGAGCGTTCAGGCTCCAGTCAGTTTCGTTGGGTATCCAGACTCCGGTTATTACGTTGATCGTTCAGGCTCTAGTCAATTTCGTTGGGTATCCAGACTCCGGTTATTACGTTGAGCGTTCAGGCTCCGGTCAGTTTCATTGGGTATCCAGACTCCGGTTATTACGTTGAGCATTCAGGCTCCGGTCATTTTCGTTGAGCATCCAGACTCCAATTATTACGTTGTGCGTTCAGGCTCCGGTCAGTTTCGTTGGGTATCCAGACTCCGGTTATTACGTTGTGCGTTCAGGCTCCGGTCATATTCGTTGGGTATCCAGACTCCGGTTATTACGTTGAGCATTCAGGCTCCGGTCAGTTTCGTTTGGTATCCAGACTTCAGTTATTACGTTGAGCGTCCAGGCTCCGGTCAGTTTTGTTGGGTATCCAGACTCCGATTATTACGTTGAGCGTTCAGGCTCCGGTCAGTTTTGTTGGGTATCCAAACTCCGGTTATTACGTTGAATGTTCAGGCTCCGGTCAGTTTCGTTGGGTGTCCAGACTCCGGTTATTACGTTGAGCGTTCAGGCTCCGATCATTTTCGTTGAGCATCCAGACTCCAGTTATTACGTTGTGCATTCAGGCTCCGGTCAGTTTTGTTGGGTATCCAGACTCCGGTTATTACGTTGAGCGTTCAGGCTCCGTTCAGTTTCAATGGGTATCCAGACTCCGGTTATTACGTTGAGCATTCAGGCTCCGGTCAGTTTCGTTGTGTATCCAGACTCCGGTTATTACGTTGAGCGTTCAGGCTCCGGTCAGTTTCGTTGGGTATCTAGACTCCGGTTTTTACGTTGAGCGTTCAGGCTCCGGTCAGTTTTGTTGGGTATCTAGACTCCGGTTATTACGTTGAGTGTTCAGGCTCCTGTCAGTTTCGTTGTGTATCCAGACTCCGGTTATTACGTTGAGCGATCAGGCTCCGATCAATTTCGTTGTGTATCCAGACTCCAGTTATTACGTTGATGGTTCAGGCTCCAGTCAGTTTCGTTGAGTGTCCAGACTCCGGTTATTACGTTGAACGTTCAGGCTCCGGTCAGTTTCGTTGAGTATCCAGATTCCGTTTATTACGTTGAGCCTTCAGGCTCCGGTCAATTTCGTTGGGTATCCAGACTCCGGTTATTACGTTGAACGTTCAGGCTCCGATCAGTTTTGTTGGGATCCAGCCTCCGGTTATTACGTTAAGCGTTCAGGCCCTGGTCAGTTTTGTTGGGTATCCAGACTCCGGTTTTTACATTGAGCGTTCAGGCCCCGGTCAGTTTTGTTGGGTATCCAGACTCCAGTTATTACGTTGAGGGTTCAGGCTCCGGTCAGTTTCAATGGGTATCCAGAGTCCGGTTATTACATTTAGCGTTCAGGCTCCGGTCAATTTCGTTGGGTATCCAGACTCCGGTTATTACGTTGAGCGTTCAGGCTCCGGTCAGTTTCATTGGGTATCCAGACTACGGTTATTACGTTGAGTGTTCAGGCTCCGGTCATTTTCGTTGAGCATCCAGACTCCAGTTATTACGTTGTGCGTTCAGGCTCTGGTCAGTTTCGTTGGGTATCCAGACTCTGGTTATTACGTTGTGCGTTCAGGCTCCGGTCAT
Source organism: Lathyrus sativus (assembly GCA_963859935.3). Classification (NCBI taxonomy): domain Eukaryota; kingdom Viridiplantae; phylum Streptophyta; class Magnoliopsida; order Fabales; family Fabaceae; genus Lathyrus; species Lathyrus sativus. Next base: position 241,563,264 of record OZ012736.1, read on the forward strand.
ATTTGTTGGATATCCAAACTCCGGTTATTACGTTGAGCATTCAGGCTCCGGTCAGTTTCGTTTGGTATCCAGACTTCAGTTATTACGTTGAGCGTCCAGGCTCCGGTCAGTTTCGTTGGGTATCCAGACTCCGATTATTACGTTGAGCGTTCAGGCTCCGGTCAGTTTCGTTGGGTATCCAGACTCCGGTTATTACGTTAAATGTTCAGGCTCCGGTCAGTTTCGTTGGGTGTCTAGACTCCGGTTATTACGTTGAGTGTTCAGGCTCCGGTCATTTTCGTTGAGCATCCAGACTCCAGTTATTACGTTGTGCATTCAGGCTCCGGTCAGTTTCGTTGGGTATCCAGACTCCGGTTATTACATTGAGCGTTCAGGCTCTGGTCAGTTTCGTTGGGTATCCAGACTCCGGTTATTACGTTGATGGTTCAGGCCCCAGTCAGTTTCGTTGGGTATCCAGATTCCGGTTATTACGTTGAGCGTTCAGGCTCCGGTCAGTTTCGTTAGGTATCCAGACTCTGGTTATTTCGTTGAGCGTTCAGGCTCCAGTAATTTTCGTTGAGCATCCAGACTCCAGTTATTACGTTGTGCCTTCAGGGTCCGGTCAGTTTCGTTGAGTATCCAGACTCCGGTTATTACGTTGAGCGTTCAGGCTCCGGTCAGTTTCGTTGGGTATCCAGACTCTGGTTATTATGTTGAGCGTTCAGGCCCTTGTCAGTTTCGTTGGGTATCCAGACTCCTGTTTTTACGTTGAGCGTTCAGGCTCCGGTCAGTTTTTTTGGGTATCCAGACTCCGGTTATTACGTTGAGGGTTCAGGCTCCGGACAGTTTCGTTGCGTATCCAGACTCCGGTTATTACATTGAGCGTTTAGGCTCCGGTCAGTTTCGTTGGGTATCCAGACTCCGGTTATTACGTTGATCGTTCAGGCTCCAGTCAATTTCGTTGGGTATCCAGACTCCGGTTATTACGTTGAGCGTTAAGGCTCTGGTCAGTTTCGCTGGGTATCCAGACTCCGGTTATTACGTTGAGCGTTCAGGCTCCGGTCATTTTCGTTGAGCATCCAGACTCCAGTTATTACGTTGTGCGTTCAGGCTCCGGTCAGTTTCGTTGGGTATCCAGACTCCGGTTATTACGTTGTGCGTTCAGGCTCCGGTCATATTCGTTGGGTATCCAGACTCCGGTTATTACGTTGAGCATTCAGGCTCCGGTCAGTTTCGTTTGGTATCCAGACTTCAGTTATTACATTGAGCGTCCAGGCTCTGGTCAGTTTCGTTGGGTATCCAGACTCCGGTTATTACGTTGAATGTTCAGGCTCCGGTCAGTTTCGTTGGGTGTCCAGACTCCGGTTATTACGTTGAGCGTTCAGGCTCCGATCATTTTCGTTGAGCATCCAGACTCCAGTTATTACGTTATGCATTCAGGCTCCGGTCAGTTTCGTTGGGTATCCAGACTCCGGTTATTACGTTGAGCGTTCAGGCTCCGTTCAGTTTCATTGGGTATCCAGACTCCGGTTATTACGTTGAGCGTTCAGGCTCCGACTTAGTTTCATTGTGTATCCAGACTCCGGTTATTACGTTGAGCGTTCAGGCTCCGGTCAGTTTCGTTGGGTATCCAGACTCCGGTTTTTACGTTGAGCGTTCAGGATCCGGTCAGTTTTGTTGGGTATCTAGACTCCGGTTATTACGTTGAGTGTTCAGGCTCCTGTCAGTTTCGTTGTGTATCCAGACTCCGGTTATTACGTTGAGCGATCAGGCTCCGATCAATTTCGTTGTGTATCCCGACTCCAGTTATTACGTTGATGGTTCAGGCTCCAGTCAGTTTCGTTGAGTATCCAGACTCTGGTTATTACGTTGAACGTTCAGGCTCCGGTCAGTTTCGTTGAGTATCCAGATTCCGGTTATTACGTTGAGCCTTCAGGCTCCGGTCAATTTTGTTGGGTATCCAGACTCCGGTTATTACGTTGAACGTTCAGGCTCCGGTCAGTTTTGTTGGGATCCAGCCTCCGGTTATTACGTTGAGCATTCAGGCCCTGGTCAGTTTCGTTGGGTATCCAGACTCCGGTTTTTACATTGTGCGTTCAGGCCCCGGTCAGTTTTGTTGGGTATCCAGACTTCGGTTATTACGTTGAGGGTTCAGGCTCCGGTCAGTTTCGTTGGGTATCCAGACTCCGGTTATTACATTTAGCGTTCTGGCTCCGGTCAGTTTCGTTGGGTATCCAGACTCCGGTTATTACGTTGAGCGTTCAGGCTCCGGTCAGTTTCATTGGGTATCCCGACTCCGGTTATTACGTTGAGTGTTCAGGCTCCGGTCATTTTCGTTGAGCAACCATGCTCCAGTTATTATGTTGTGCGTTCAGGCTCTGGGCAGTTTCGTTGGGTATCCAGACTCTGGTTATTACGTTGTGCGTTCAGGCTCCGATCATATTCGTTGGGTATCCAGACTCCGGTTATTACGATGAGCATTTAGGCTCCGGTCAGTTTCGTTTGGTATCCAGACTTCAGTTATTACGTTGAGCGTCCAGGCTCCGGTCAGTTTCGTTGGGTATCCAGACTCCGTTTATTACGTTGAGCGTTCAGGCTCCGGTCAGTTTCGTTGGGTATCCAGACTCCGGTTATTATGTTAAATGTTCAGGCTCCGATCAGTTTCGTTGGGTGTCTAGACTCCGGTTATTATGTTGAGCGTTCAGGCTCCGGTCATTTTCGGTGAGCATCCAGACTCCAGTTATTACGTTGTGCATTCAGGCTCCGGTCAGTTTCGTTGGGTAGCCAGACTCTGGTTATTACATTGAGCGTTCAGGCTCCGGTCAGTTTCGTTGGGTATCCAGACTCCGGTTATTACGTTGATGGTTCAGGCCCCAGTCAGTTTCGTTGGGTATCCAGATTCCGGTTATTACGTTGAGCGTTCAGGCTCCGGTCAGTTTCGTTAGGTATCCAGACTCCAGTTATTACGTTGAGCGTTCAGGCTCCGGTAATTTTCGTTGAGCATCCAGACTCCAGTTATTACGTTGTGCGTTCAGGGTCCGGTCAGTTTCGTTGAGTATCCAGACTCCGGTTATTACGTTGAGCGTTCAGGCTCCGGTCAGTTTCGTTGGGTATCTAGACTCCGGTTATTATGTTGAGCGTTCAGGCTCCGGTCAGTTTTGTTGGGATCCAGCCTCCGGTTATTACGTTGAGCGTTCAGGCCCTGGTTAGTTTCGTTGGGTATCCAGACTCCGGTTATTACGTTGAGGGTTCAGGCTCCGGTCAGTTTCGTTGCGTATCCAGACTCCGGTTATTACATAGAGCGTTTAGGCTCCGGTCAGTTTCGTTGGGTATCCAGACTCCGGTTATTACGTTGATCGTTCAGGCTCCAGTCAATTTCGTTGGGTATCCAGACTCCGGTTATTACGTTGAGCGTTAAGGCTCCGGTCAGTTTCGTTGGGTATCCAGACTCCGGTTATTACGTTGAGCGTTCAGGCTCCGGTCATTTTTGTTGAGCATCCAGACTCCAGTTATTACGTTGTGCGTTCAGGCTTCGGTCAGTTTTGTTGGGTATCCAGACTCCGGTTATTACGTTGAGCATTCAGGCTCCGGTCAGTTTCGTTGGGTATCCAGACTTCAGTTATTACATTGAGCGTCCAGGCTCTGGTCAGTTTCGTTGGGTATCCAGACTCCGGTTATTACGTTGAATGTTCAGGCTCCGGTCAGTTTCGTTGGGTGTCCAGACTCCGGTTATTACGTTGAGCGTTCAGGCTCCGATCATTTTCGTTGAGCATCCAGACTCCAGTTATTACGTTATGCATTCAGGCTCCGGTCAGTTTCGTTGGGTATCCAGACTCCGGTTATTACGTTGAGCGTTCAGGCTCCGTTCAGTTTCATTGGGTATCCAGACTCCGGTTATTACGTTGAGCGTTCAGGCTCCGACTTAGTTTCATTGTGTATCCAGACTCCGGTTATTACGTTGAGCGTTCAGGCTCCGGTCAGTTTCGTTGGGTATCCAGACTCCGGTTTTTACGTTGAGCGTTCAGGATCCGGTCAGTTTTGTTGGGTATCTAGACTCCGGTTATTACGTTGAGTGTTCAGGCTCCTGTCAGTTTCGTTGTGTATCCAGACTCCGGTTATTACGTTGAGCGATCAGGCTCCGATCAATTTCGTTGTGTATCCAGACTCCAGTTATTACGTTGATGGTTCAGGCTCCAGTCAGTTTCGTTGAGTATCCAGACTCCGGTTATTACGTTGAACGTTCAGGCTCCGGTCAGTTTCGTTGAGTATCCAGATTCCGGTTATTACGTTGAGCCTTCAGGCTCCGGTCAATTTTGTTGGGTATCCAGACTCCGGTTATTACGTTGAACGTTCAGGCTCCGGTTAGTTTTGTGGGGATCCAGCCTCCGGTTATTACGTTGAGCGTTCAGGCTCCTGTCAGTTTCGTTGGGTATCCAGACTCCGGTTATTACGTTGAGCGTTCAGGCCCTGGTCAGTTTCGTTGGGTATCCAGACTCCGGTTTTTACATTGTGCGTTCAGGCCCCGGTCAGTTTTGTTGGGTATCCAGACTCCGGTTATTACGTTGAGGGTTCAGGCTCCGGTCAGTTTCGTTGGGTATCCAGACTCCGGTTATTACGTTGAGCGTTCAGGCTCCGGTCAGTTTCATTGGGTATCCAGACTCCGGTTATTACGTTGAGTGTTCAGGCTCCGGTCATTTTCGTTGAGCAACCATGCTCCAGTTATTATGTTGTGCGTTCAGGCTCTGGTCAGTTTTGTTGGGTATCCAGACTCTGGTTATTACGTTGTGCGTTCAGGCTCCGATCATATTCGTTGGGTATCCAGACTCCGGTTATTACGATGAGCATTTAGGCTCCGGTCAGTTTCGTTTGGTATCCAGACTTCAGTTATTACGTTGAGCGTCCAGGCTCCGGTCAGTTTCGTTGGGTATCCAGACTCCATTTATTACGTTGAGCGTTCAGGCTCCGGTCAGTTTCGTTGGGTATCCAGACTCCGGTTATTACGTTAAATGTTCAGGCTCCGATCAGTTTCGTTGGGTGTCTAGACTCCGGTTATTACGTTGAGCGTTCAGGCTCCGGTCATTTTCGTTGAGCATCCAGACTCCAGTTATTACGTTGTGCATTCAGGCTCCGGTCAGTTTCGTTGGGTATCCAGACTCCGGTTCTTACGTTGAATGTTCAGGCTCTGGTCAGTTTCGTTGGGTATCCAGACTCCGGTTCTTACGTTGAATGTTCAGGCTCCGGTCAGTTTCGTTGGGTGTCCAGACTCCGGTTATTACGTTGAGCGTTCAGGCTCCGATCATTTTCGTTGAGCATCCAGACTCCAGTTATTACGTTATGCATTCAGGCTCCGGTCAGCTTCGTTGGGTATCCAGACTCCGGTTATTGCGTTGAGCGTTCAGGCTCCGTTCAATTTCATTGGGTATCCAGACTCCGGTTATTACGTTGAGCGTTCAGGCTCCGACTTAGTTTCATTGTGTATCCAGACTCCGGTTATTACGTTGAGCGTTCAGGCTCCGGTCAGTTTCGTTGGGTATCCAGACTCCGGTTTTTTCGTTGAGCGTTCAGGCTCCGGTCAGTTTTGTTGGGTATCTAGACTCCGGTTATTACGTTGAGTGTTCAGGCTCCTGTCAGTTTCATTGTGTATCCAGACTCCGGTTATTACGTTGAGCGATCAGGCTCCGATCAATTTCGTTGTGTATCCAGACTCCAGTTATTACGTTGATGGTTCAGGCTCCAGTCAGTTTCGTTGAGTATCCAGACTTCGGTTATTACGTTGAACGTTCAGGCTCCGGTCCGTTTCGTTGAGTATCCGGATTCCGGTTATTACATTGAGCCTTCAGGCTCCGGTCGATTTCGTTGGGTATCCAGACTCCGGTTATTACTTTGAACGTTCAGGCTCCGGTCAGTTTTGTTGGGATCCAGCCTCCGGTTATTACGTTGAGCGTTCAGGCCCTGGTTAGTTTCGTTGGGTATCCAGACTCCTGTTTTTACATTGAGCGTTCAGGCCCCGGTCAGTTTTGTTGGGTATCCAGACTTCGGTTATTACGTTGAGGGTTCAGGCTCCGGTCAGTTTAGTTGGGTATCCAGACTCCGGTTATTACGTTGAGGGTTCAGGCTCCGGTCAGTTTCGTTAGGGTCCAACAGTCTAAGCAATACTCGTTACATCCTGGGTAAACACCTCCTTGTAACAGTCGACTCTTTATCTCGCTCAGCGGCGTCTTTAAATCTTCCACATTCATGATAAGATTCAGACCTTCCTCAGTCAGAACGGCGTTTGCCCCATGATTAGGCATGGGTTTCTGGACTATATTCGGACCTGCCGTTCCGAAATTGATAGTCTTGTTGTCTAAGAGATCCTGCACAACGTGCTTAAAAGCATGGCAACCTTCTATATCGTGACCCGGGGCTCCAGAATGAAACTCGCAGTGTCTGTTTGCATCGTAGCCGAACGGGGGAGCTCCCGTTATTGGTGCCAGAGTTCTTTTCTCTACCAGATTCAATCCCAACAATGTCTGCAACAAATCGGCACATGTTGAGGGAGGCTTCTCAAACACTCTTCTCGGTTTACTACCCTGGAATCTTCGTTGAACCTGCTGTGCCCCCTGCTGAGGCTGCTGCTGCTGTGGCACTGGCTATTGCTGAACCGGTTGTTGTTGCTGGAGTGGTTGTTGTTGATATGGGATAGTAACACTCGCCACCTGCTGCGGCTGACGATATTGACCTCGTCCCCTGCCTCGGCCCCGGCCTCGGCCTCCAAATACTGCGCTTGCCTCGCCCTGACGGCGTCCACCATAAGCTTTCCTATTACTGCCAGATGCAGTTGATTCCTCGACTTGGAACTTTCCTTGCTTAATGTTACGTTCAATCTTTTCTCCCATTAGAATCAGGTCTGAAAAACTGGCCAGAGACGTATGAAACAGCATATCATGAAACAGCCCTGTGAATGTGCCAACAAACATGTCATTCATTTCCTTATCTTCCACCGGAGGACGGACCCTGGCAGCCATATTGCGCCACCTTTGCGCGTACTCTTTAAAACTCTCCCCCTTCTTTTGCGAAAGCCCGGCCAACTGGACCCGATTGGGTGCCAGGTCGCTGTTATACTTGTAATGGGCTACAAATGCCTCTGCTAATTGCTTCCACGTCTTGATATCAGTTGGCTCCAACCCCATGTACCACTCTAGGGAAGGGCCCGACAGATTATCCTGAAAGAAATGCATTAGCATTCTTTCATCAGTTGAGTATGCGGACATCTTTCTGTAATAAGCTCGTACATGCACTTTTGGACATGTATCTCCTTTATACTTATCGAACGCAGGAGCTTTGAATTTAATTGGCACCCTCAAACCAGGTACCAGACCCATGGTTGCCATGTCCAATCCCACAGCACTTTGATTTAAGACTCCCTTCATCTGCTCTTCCAGCATTCTAATCTTTTGGGAATCATCCATCGGCCCTTCAAAACCTCCTCCGGAGAAGGCGTCCTCCTGCTGATCTTCTTGCCACATACCGTTTCCAGCTCCGTACCCATCATATCCATTATTACGTCCAGCTCTGATCTGATTCATCCCCGGACCTCGGCCTCTGTTGCCATACCCTTGAACACCTCCAGCAGGACCAAAAGCCATAAATCCAGTACCGTTTCCGTTTCCAAAGCCTCCGTAACCCTGATTGACCATACCATAACCATCTTGCCCAAAGCCTTGAGCATTAAAGCCATACTTCCCAGTGTTATCGAATCCCTGATCGTTGAATCCGAATCCAGTATTGACAAAGCCATTGCCTCCTAGATTATCTCCCAAATTGACATCACCCAGCCCCACATTATGGACAGCAGTCTCATTCCCCACTCCGACGTTACCATTCACAGCAGCGGTAGCGTTGTTGATATTAGCAGCAGGTGTATTGACTATAGGCGGAGCCACTGGCGTGGGAGTGCCGTCTCCATGAACAGTATCGACCCGTACAGACTGATGATCTTCATTGCCATGACCAGCGTTTCGGGCCAACAGAGGCTGGACCATGGCCTGCAAATCCTCCTGCCCTTTTGCTATAGCTTCCATGGTCTGCATGAAGAGAGCGAGCTTCTCGCGCACATCTTGCATCTCGTTCTGCATTTGGTCCATGATTTTTCGACAATTGGAGCGGGTAGAATAGCGGTGCAGATGTTGATCTGCAATCCTGTTAAGTACCTGTTAAAAGCAGGAAATAAGACACTATTCAAAGATTACCTGTAATGCAATATGAATGCAATGCAATGTGTCTGTGCATTAGGGAAGTTCATTCCCCCAGTTCTAGTGTGAAGGTGCCGGTGCAGTGATAGTGTTGACAATAGGAATATCGGAGCTGAATCATAGAAAGCCTCATATATTGCAGGGAGAATCAATAAGCCCAGGGTACAATGTCACTGAGAGTACAAAGAAGGCATGACCTCAACCAACAATCCTGGTGATGGTCAGCACTATGCAGATAAAGCATACAAGTTACTACATGAAATGATCAAATCCTCCCAAAAGTCTGGTACTCCTCTATCAACTTCTTGGTCTCCGGATGGCTTGGTCGATCAAGCAGCCCTTCAACAAGCTGGTTTCTCCTCTTAAGGACACGGCGTACGTCTTCAGCAGTTTCTTCCCATGTTGCTTCTCCGAAGCAATCTCCTAACTTTCGCTTCTGAGACACTGCTTCATCTCTGGATTTGATTGCCTTGTTCAGTGCATGCTGGACACTATACCGGGTCATCACTTCTTCCTCACACTTCTTAATGCTAGACCTCAGCTTCTCCTCGAGGTCGGAAATTTGCTGCTTTAGCTTATCTTCCCTCTTCTTGTTGTTAGTGAGTGTAGCATTCCAAGTCTTATTGCAAGAAGATATCTCTCGGTGAGCGATGTCAAGCGCCTTCTTCTTGGATTCAAGCATGTCATGGGAGCTTCTGAACTCTTGCCCCAGACGTTCGCGCTTCTTCTTTTCTTCAGTCAACTCAGCCCCTAACCTGTTTAACAGCTCGATCTGTTGTTGGAAAGCATATACGACCTTGTTTTTCTCACTGCGTACTTGAGCTAGCTCTTGCTCTAACCCTTCGTTGATCTTCATTAAGGCTTCTTTTTCTCTCACAATTTGCTCGTACGCCTCCCTAGAAACAGTAGTTGGCTCTTCTGCCGGAATAAGGACGAGGATTGGTGCGTCTGGAAATGGCATCTTCAACTGACTTGCTCTTTCCTGGATCCAAACCCTGTAAGGTGCATAGGCCTGGCAATCGTTCTTACCTAACAGTGGTTTCCCTTTGCGGTTAATACGCATCCAGGCATGCTGCAGCTTGGCTAGTAACTCCCCCTTCAAATCCCCTGTGAAGTACAGAGATTCCTGTACTTCTTCCTCCTGAGGTGGATTCTTCAGTGCATATCCGAACTGGCGAATGAATAGAGAAGGGTTGTAATTGATACACCCTTTTCTTCCGATCAACGGCACATTAGGGTACCCAGAACAACTGAAGATGAGCTCAGATCCCAACAGGTCTCGATCAAACCACTCCATATCTTCCGACGATAGCCTCATCAGGCGCTCTGGCCAACCAGCTGGGACTGTAGTCTCTGCAACAGATCTCCTCTTAGGAAGGTGACTCTCAAACCACCTACTCAACAAGGGTACACACAGATGAACATTCTTCCCTCTTCCCTTCTCATTCTTGTAATGCAGTGAGTGGTAGAGATCTCCGAGTAAGGTAGGTACAGGATTACCAGCGGCAAACAAGTAGAAAGCATCAAAGTCCACAAAATCCGGTATGCTGGGAAACAAAACTATGCCATAAATGCACAAAGCCAACACAGCATTGAAAGCAACCCAGCACCCGCTCTTGGCGTACTCCTGGGCTTTACCAACTAAGAACTGAAATGAGAAGCCTGGAACTCCACGGGAAACAGTAGTCACCAGTTCAGAAGCATCAATATGCAAAGCTTTTGCCAAGTCCTCCGGCTTGGGCTTGGCGTCATAATGAATGAATGGAACCTGGTTCTCCACGGGCAGCTCAACATACTCAGCGTATTCCTCCAAGGTTGGTCCCATAATAAAGTCAGAGAACGTAAAGCATCTCAAAGCAGGGTCGTAGAATTGCATCAGAGCATACAGCCCATCTAACTCTACCTCTGTAGGTTTGCACACCAATCTCAGTAGTCTACCATAGCTCATCCGGAAGCTCCTACGAACACCCTCATCAGCAAGAGAGATCAACCCAAGTAGAGGAACAATATCAGGCGTAGGCAATTTGTAAGCAACCGTTCTCCTTAAGCTAGTCATGATCAAACACTCAGAAGTCTGGGCACTAGAACTAGGGAAATGCAAATGCACCTGCAGCACAGACACACGTTAGTGAAATGCAAATGGTAATGGATATGCAGTGATGCAATGCAAGTAACATGCAACAGGGACCAAAGCTGTAGCTGAATAGCCTGAACCCAATCAAGAAAGGTCTCAGATAGACCATCCAGAAGTCCTCAAGCCCTGGTCTCAGATATACCTCAAACAAAGCTCCAATATTGGTCTTTGATAGACCCCATAATCATAACCTGAATGGTCTCTGGCAGACCTCAGATCATATCCCCCACTGGTCTCTGACAGACCTCAGAACACATCTCCAAATAGTCTCTGACAGACCTCGGAACACACCAACTGGTCTCTGACAGACCTTAGAACCCTCCATAAATATCCAAGATCCTGATCAAGAAACAAACCGGTGGTCTGAAGGTCTAGTTACCTGCATAACCCTGAATCCCCTCACAGGTGGGTGGCCCTATAACTGGCACAAGGTACGGCATCCTATGCGGTCGTCGGCGTCACAGACTTTCAGGGTTGATGATACGATTCCCAGAAGGAGTGGCATCATCAATTCCTGAAGAGGCCTCACTTAGCCAACTTCCAAATGATCGGTCCCCAGAGTCGACAATCCAACTAACCAGCAACCCACGCCAACCAAAGGAAGGGGCAGGAGGCCAACCAGAGGAACCTCGTCTGAGTGTAGATTTCATGGGACACCAAAGCAAGCAAAGCAAGCGGGCACCCACTAATTTCTACTCTAATTCTAGGTGCACTCAAGCCCAGGTCCGGCTTATCCCTCAATATCAGAACACCCGTCACACCCCAACATACAGCAACAATAATCAATATATAAAGCTGAAAATACAAGGTTAGAAATATAAAATAACTCCACACAAAATCCTCGACGGGAAAACAAGCGCTAGGATTGACTCTCTTAAGGGACGTTGGATCCCAAATGCATAAGAACTGTCGCAGTCCTTAGCAGCCAGGGGACGTTGGATCCCCAGCAGAGTCGCCAGCTGTCGCTACTGCGAAAATCGGCGCCGGCTGAACAGAAGAGTCGCCACCGTGCGTTATTTATCCCACGGGAGGGAAAGGAAACGCTCAGAGTAAACCTCGCACAACACGGGAAAGGTATGGTCATCGCAACCAAAACCGGGGTTCGGGAGTCGGTTACACAAGGGGAAGGTATTAGCACCCCTCACGTCCGTCGTACTCGACGGGATCCACGCTTGTTTTCGGGTATGGATTGTTATTCTATCTAAACTATAGGTCAAGGGTTGAGAAGAAAAGAGAATGAAAATAAAATGACTCGGCAAAGTGTCGCACTTTATGCCTACGTATTCCCGTCTGGAACGAGAAATCAGAGTCAACGTAGTTCGCCTACCTACGGGAAAGGAGGGGAAGGTTGCTCGCTAGGATATCGCATCCTATGCCTACGTACTTTCACACGGCATGAAAGATCAGAGCAAACGTAGTTCGGGCCACGTACGACACAAGCTTGTCTTGATTGATTTTATTCCTTCTGAAAAGGGTTTTTCTGATTAATAGTCCAAGCGGACAAAAATGACGTTTTGATGAGTTCACATTCTTTTATGAAAGAAGTGTCTTTTATTGTGTTTGAAATCTTTATGTGTTTTTTTGTTTGTTTTGAGAAAGAAGAGACAGAACTCTAACCTGCGGTTGCGAAGGGAAACAAACTAACCTAATGTTATCATGCATGGGTTAAGACCTAGTGTCTATCATGCTCCTCTCTTGCACAGAGAGAAACAGAGATCCTAAGGGAATAAACGGAAATAGAAACAATATCAGATATATACAGTAAAATAGTAAAATGCATGGATGCAACAGTACAAGCGAGGCAAGGGAGTCCCACTCAACCTCGAACCTAGAAAACAATAGGCAAAAGTGAACAGACTTCACTTTCAACCCAACAGGGCAAACAGCAAACAATACAGTCAGGAAAACCAGTCAATACATCAAGAAATGAAATACAGCAAAAATAAACATCCTCAGCAGCTCTGGATCAATATCTGGCTTCAAGTAATCTCCAATCAGCTACAGGCTTCAACAAGCATCAGTCTCCATCTTCATGACCTTTAGGCAAGGGCTTTGATCATCATTCTTCCATCTGCAATGGCTTTTCTTCAAGTTCAAACCTCCAGGATGAGGGATTAGTCACAAGAGTGAACTGGGTGTTAAGCAATCAGTTGACTACCAAGGGTGGTGAACAGACTGCTTCTAACACAAAAGACATTTTCTCTCAAGAGTTCTATCTCTTAGACACTATCACCAAGCCTTCCAAAGGAAGGGGGTGAGTGTCTTAGAGAGACTCTGTATCACAGAGAAGAATGGATGCAGACAAGGCAATCCATATTTGATAAACAAACTGTCTAATCTTGAGCTCTGCCTAGCTCCTAAACCCTAGTCTCCTCAGCATCTGCTAACAAGAAACTCCTCTTCAACTCTGGAAGTTGATCTTCTCTCTCTGGATTTCCAATGGCTTCACCTTCTCAAGTCTTCAGCTCTCTCAAATCCCCAGACAATCCCAATACCCGCACATACAAGCAATAATCCCCTAAGGGCACACCACACCAGTCAATCAGACATACACAGAGTATTAATAGCAGTAGGGGAATCCTGACTTTTCTAAGGGGATCTAATAACTACCCATAGCCCCTATAGTCCCATAGCTAAACTATTCAAACCCTAAGTCCTAAGGGAAATGAATTGATTCTCCTAAGTCATCACCTAAAACCCTAGTTTGTTCATGTTGTTCACACCTACACTAAGCACCTAAATTTAATTTCTAAAAATGGGAACTAAATTGTATCTACAAGTTTAATGTCTAAACTAAACAACCTAAAAAGAATAGACAAAAAATATTAAAGCATCTAGTAGAACAAAAATTAACAAAATCATGCATGAAATGAAGCTTTTTAAAATGCTATTTATTTGGAAAATATGGGAAAAATGCGAAAAAAATATAAAATGCAATTTTTATATTTTTTTAATTTTCTAGACATGTTAAGGAAAATATTAAAAAAAGAATGAGTTAAAAATAATATTTTTTCATTTAGTTATGATTTTTAGAAGATTAATGAAATATGAAGAAAATTAAAAAATAAAAAATACAAGAGAAGGAGGGAGGGGGTGAGAATAGAAATGGATCCAGTTCATATTCCAGTGGGCCAGCAAACGGGAGGGGAGAATATTAATTTTCCTAATCCCAAGCGATGTTTTCAGAATTAAAAAAACAATAAAACTAAGTGAATGCGTTGGGGGTGTAGCAAGCAGGGTAATCACGTGCAGAATCTCATTGGGCTTGGTGTGGGTGTGTCAATAGCAACCAATGTATTAAGCCCGCCCGTTTCAATTAATGAAACGGCGCATTTTGGCTTCTCAATCTTCCCTCCAATTCTGAGTACGAACTCCAACCGCACGATGAGCTTTGAAGTCAAAAGTCTTTCATAGAAACGGATGGCCACGATTATATCTTCAACCTTGTGACAAGAAGCTAGGGTTTACACATTCCATGGAAGCCATGCACGTACACACTTCCTCTTCTCTGTTCTCCTTCCACAATCCATGAAACACCACGATCTAAACATGAAAATCACTCCAAATTTTGTCCTCTACAAGACTATAACAGTAGTTTGTTCTGAAATTCAGTGTATCACTCAAACCGATCGAGACAAGTTCTGGCCACCATGAAAATACACTGCAACCTATCCTCCAGATTCTTAATCAAACCTATACTAATCTAAACTACACTTCACGTGGATTATTCTGCACTAACAACCTAAGATTATCATGGCCTATCCTAAGAGTTCTAAGTCAAACCAGTTCTAACAACCTGCTATGAACTATCACTAAACTACTCCTAATTAACCAGAAATGTTCTACTAACATCCTACATCATTATTATACTAACAAACTAATGTAAATCTATCTATATCAAGCAAGTGGAAGTAATTTGCACCTGGAGCAAAATCTTGTGGATGATGATGAAATTCGTGGATCTGAGAGCCTTGATGCTTGGATCTGGATCTACTCTTGCTATATTTGATTCTGTATGCAGCACCTTGATGAATTTGGCCTTGGATCTTGAGTTCCAATGGAAATTGCAATTTGAATGTTGTTGATGAAAGTGCACGAAATTGAGTAATAACTACCAAGAACTTGATTGATTCCTACTCCATGATGATGATTGAGTATGATGAAAACAAAAATTGGTGATGATTGATGAAGAATTCGTGGAATTGAAATGAATTTGCAAATTGGAGGATGAGAGAAAAATGAGAGAATTTGGTGGAGTTTTTGCACAAATGAGGATTCAACCCTTGCTCAATTCTGATTTCATGAATATATAGTGCTCAAATGAACCTTCTAGAACCATCTTGCAACTTCCCTTGCATTCCAAATTGAATCCATTTTGGTTATGTTTCTTCAAATGCAAGTAACCATAAATAACTTTTCTTTTTCCTTCTAAACTCAAAAAAGTGCTTGAACCATTGTCTTTGAAATGTCTTTTGGACCCAAAATCATATATTGGAAGTCCCCATTTGCATTTATAAATCTCTCAAACCATTTTTCACTTTGACTTTATTTAAGTTATAAGCCATTTTAGTTCAAATTTGACCAATCATGCAACTTCATGTTATGAGCTTTTCCAACAATTTGTGACCTTCTTTCTAGACTTAAAATCACATTTTGAACAACTTTCATGTTTTGAGTTTTTCCATTTGAGGCTTGGGAATAGGAGATATGGCCTTTGCTTAAAAATGGCCTATAACTGACAAATGACCAAAATACCCTTTGCTTGCCAAGACCATAAGTTGAGTTCCACACATCATATGAAGGCATGCCACACCATTCTAGAAAGCTAAGACAATGAGGAACAATTCCTATGTTGACCAGAAATTCATTTGAAATCTCCTTGAGGGGTAAAACTAGCTTGGAAGTCAAGTCACTTTCACAGACAAAATTTCAGATACCTCAGATGACCTGTAACTTGCAAGGACCATAACTTGAGTTCTATAAATCTCCTTGATGTCTTCCACCACTCAAATTAAAGGTCTTGAGATCCTCTACAAGTTTCATGTTGGCCAAGGATCCATTTGAAGCTAGCATTTTGACTTATCTTGCTTGGAAATTTGACCTAAACTAGGGGATTTTACACAGAAACCCTAATTTAGAAGCTCCTCTTCTCCTTGATTTCTCTTGAATTCTTCTTGGCATATCTCCATATCCTTCTTTATATGTCCAATGATGAACCCCACATCTCTCCACTAGACTTGAATGCCCCTTAAATCAGTCAATTGACCTAGGGTTGACCTAGGGTTGACCCAGATGAAACCCTAGTTGACTGCCTTCAGCTATAGCTCTTGTGCTCTCATCAATGACTTGTCTCCTTCTTTAAATGAATTTCTAAGTCTCTCATAATGTCTATATACTCTCCATGCCTTCAACTCACAGCTCACAACCCTCTTGTTGACCCTCAGATACCCTCAACTAGGAGATGGACTCAAGGCTTGATCTGCTGAACTCTTTGCTTTCAAATCCTTTCCTGATGACTTGAATGAGATTGAATTGGGATAATAACCTCTTGATAGGCTTCTAGAGATGAGAATAATGATTGGTCCCCCTGTTGTATGACTTGCTATGCTTATGCTATGCAGATGATTATACTATGCACATGACTCTATATGCAAATGCTAATGACATTGAAACATAAACCAAGTGAATAAGGTTGGGCAAATTTTAGGGTGCAACAGCTGCCCCTATTCAAGCGGCTTGGACCCGATTGGGTGAAGAGCCCGGAGCCTTCAGACATTCGCGGTACGAGACGGTTGAATACTAGGAACCCAGAAATTTGCCAACCGCGGAAATAAACTGCGCCACTGCTTGGGGAACGACATTCATCAGCTGAATTTAACTGTTACGGCAACCCACTGATCTCGTGCGACCGTGCTGGGGATTGTCTTCATCGTTCTGAAGAGGATTCTGTCATAACAGATTGCTTTCTTGTCCAAGTTAGGACTCTGTCTGTCATCAATACGAAGAAATCTCAACTAAAACCGGTCCACGTTAGGACTCCACTTGCTGTTAACCCAGAAAAATCTCGGCAACGCCGCTGGGGATAATCCGTCTGTATTTCCATAAACTGAATCGTCCACGTTAGGAATAAAATTCTTCCACGTCCACGTTAGGAATAACATCTGTCCACGTTAGGAATCATCTCTTCTGTATTTGAACCTGTCCACGTCAGGACTTAACTTTCCACGTAAGGAGTACATCCTTCTTAATCTGTCCGCGTAAGGACTCCAATTTGATATGTCCGCGTAAGGACTACATCGTCCAAGTTAGGACCCACTTCTCCACGTTAGGAATAATAATCTCTTTGATTTGTCCACGTCAGGACACTGATCTCGTCTTGATTTGTCCATGTTAGGACTCAGGCGTCTTCGACCTGCTGAGGAAATAAGACTTGTCCACGTAAGGACTCACACCCTTGTCTGATCTGTCCACGTCAGGGCACCAACACAAAGAGTAATCACTTTTGTCAACGTCATGACCTCCCATTCCACTAATTTCGAGAACCCGAATCTGCCCACGTTAGGACTAACACACCTCACCAATCCGGGGAAATAAACCTGTCCACGTTAGGACGCCCACTTCTGAAGAAATCCCGTCAATATAGGAATAAATTGTCCACGTCAGGACTTAGTTCTCCAATGATCCTCACCCACAAACTCCTCAGCACCAACGTGACAGCGACTTTGAGGCGGACTCTACTGGGGATGTCTGGAAACCAAACTATCGGACGCCTGCTCTGATAACCGGCGGTGGCCTCTGAAATTCTGATTCATGGAACCCCTGATGACAACTAATTCTGCCTGGGAATAAAGAGAAACTTATCCTGGTAACTCTGTGGGGAATACTGCCGAAACTGACATTATCATTGGATGTCTCATGCCGAGATCTTGAACATTTGGTTGTTCATTTAAGCAAGAGTTCTCTCCACCTGAACTGCTAGAGTACAAAAATTGCTTCAGCAAAATAAACGCTGAAGATAATGCCGACTCCGCCGGGGATAGCCAGATGCTACAGAATTATTCCAGCAAAATAAATGCTGGGAGGATGAAGTCAACCATACTGGGAAGTTGGGAACTCAAACCAAACACCCTGTTAAGGTAACATCCTGCTGGGGAATATAACTTTGCTGGGGAGTAGCGGATGTGCCTGGTATGATTGAACTTTCTGCTGGAACGTGAACTGATATTACACAGTATCCTTGACAAAATAAATGACAGGACCCACCGCCAACTCTACTGGGGAGAGTCTTGATCTCCGGGTTCCACTGGGAGGAAAGAACGTTTGCTGAAAGGAGAGGACTCCGCTGGAGGTGGGACTATTCTCTCGGGGAAAATTCACTGACTCCGCTGGGGGAGAGTGCATGACCCTGCGGGGAAAGATGAACCTGTCTGAATACAGCCTTACGATCTTGGAATCGCCAAACTCTATTGAGGACGAATAACTTTTCTGGAGCACGTCCTTTGGATAAGCTACGGCTAGCTGGGGAATTTTATCCTTCTTCAGGAAGAACATGCATGACCTGCGTGGGGATCAAGTCTTTCGTTATCGCGATCTTTTGATTGTATTCCTCATAGGGCTATGAAACCTGCAACAACACAAACAAGGCAAGACAAGCCTATGCAACCAAATCTATTCAGGTTAGTGACATCCTTTTCGGTTAATTCAAAGCTTTAGCAATTGTCGGCAAGGGCCAGTGATGTTACACACGTGCTAGTTTCAGTAAACTTAGGCGATTTATCATGCACAAAACAGTAAAGAATCAGTATCAAGTACTGAATAACATATTTTCATTGATTGGGCCCCTGAATGGGCGGAGTTTTTGTACACGGGATGTAACTCCTGAAAAGAGGAAGCTACGCAAAGCAAATATACAAGTATGCAAGTATGCACAAGAAGCATGAATATTGACAACTTAAATTTGTACACATGTCGGCAACGGGATGCAGATGAACACTACGAACTGATCCTCCCATGACTCGCCCGACTCTAATGCTTTCCCGGTATCCCCACTTCTGAAGAGATTGTATCCGATAACTGGCTCCTCAAATATATTCTCCCGCATTGATGCTCATTGAATTCGGACCGCAGTCATTTGCCTTTCAAATCCCTAACTTTTGCGTGAACCGCCCTTTACGGGTTTTCAGTTCACCGGGATACCCTTTTTTGCCGAAGCCGCCCAGTGTAGGTTTTCAACTTCGCGGGTGTACATTTTTCAATTTTATCCCTAACTTTTGCCCGAACCTTTCATTCTGTTTTTGGTTCGCCAGGATGCCCCATTTTTGCCTGGACTCTCTTTTTCTGTCCAGCGGGTCTATTTTAAGCAAAGTATTTTTTAACTGCGTCCGAATTCACAGGTGACGTGAAGTCTTCTCCGTCCATGGTGGACAACAACAACGCTCCTCCTGAAAAGACCTTACTGACAACGTATGGCCCTTCGTAGTTGGGGGTCCACTTGCCCCTGTGATCTGCTTGCGGCGGGAGAATCCTTTTCAGCACAAGGTCGCCCGTCTGAAAGCTTCGCGGATGTATCTTCTTGTCGTACGCTTTCTTCATTCGGCTCTGGTACAAACGACCGTATGCTAGGGAAGCTAGCCTCTTCTCGTCCATTAAGCTCAGTTGGTTCAATCTATTCGTTACCCATTCTGCCTCGTCCAGCTGAACGTCTCGCAATACCCTCAGAGAAGGGATCTCAACTTCCAATGGTAATACCGCTTCCATTCCGTATACCAACGAGAACGGAGTTGCCCCGGTTGATGTGCGTACCGTCGTACGATAACCGTGCAAAGAAAAAGGTAGCATTTCATGCCAATCCTTATAGGTCACCACCATTTTCTGAACAATTTTCTTGATATTCTTATTGGCCGCCTCAACAGCGCCATTCATCTTGGGTCGGTAAGGAGAGGAATTGTGATGTTCGATCTTGAAATTCTGACAGAGCTCCTTCATCATTTTGTTGTTCAGATTTGAACCATTATCCGTGATTATCCGCTCGGGGATCCCATATCGGCAAATGATATCTCTTTTGATGAATCTGGCCACCACTTGCTTCGTTACATTCGCGTAAGACGCCGCTTCCACCCACTTGGTGAAATAATCGATTGCTACTAGGATGAACCGGTTCCCATTAGAAGCCGTCGGCTCGATCTTTCCAATCATATCGATTCCCCACATCGAGAATGGCCATGGAGATGACATCACATTTAGAGGACTCGGAGGCACGTGTATCTTGTCAGCATAGATTTGGCACTTGTGGCACTTCCTCGCGAACTTGAAACAATCAGTTTCCATCGTCAGCCAAAAGTAACCTGCCCTCAGCAGCTTTCTCGTCATAGCATGCCCACCAGCATGCGTACCAAAGGTACCTTCGTGAATTTCCTCCATGAGAAGCTTTGCCTCTTTCTCGTCTACACAACGCAACAACACCAAATCGTGGTTTCTTCTGTACAAGACGCCATCCGGATTCAAGTAGAAATTGCCCGCTAATCTCCTGAGAGTCTTCTGATCTTGACTGGATGCCCCAGCCGGATACTCTTTATTCTTCAGGAAATTAAGGATATCAAAATACCATGGTTTGCCATCAGATGCTTCATCAATAGCAAATACATAAGCTGGCCTGTCTAGCCGAGAGATAATGATTCGGGGAGCTTCGTTCCAGAAGTTGACCTTGTACATGGAGGACAAAGTGGCAAGGGCGTCAGCCATTTGATTTTCTGCCCGCGGTACGTGATGCAATTCAACCTTGTCGAAGAAAGGCAACAATCTCCTTGCATAATTCATGTAATGTATCAAATTAGGCTGCCGTGTCTCCCATTCCCCTTTTATCTGATTCACTACCAGAGCTGAGTCTCCGTATACATCTAGATGTTTGATTCGCAAATCAATGGCTTCTTCAAGCCCCATTATACAAGCTTCGTATTCGGCCTCATTGTTGGTAACGGCAAAGGTCAATCGGGCAGTAAACGGGATGTGCGACCCGTGTGGCGTGGTGATGATTGCCCCTATTCCGCTACCGTAAGCATTCACGGCTCCGTCAAATATCATCTTCCATTTGGACCCCCACTCTGGTCCTTCGTCTGGCAACGACTCTTCACAATCCTTCATCTTTAGGTACATGATATCCTCGTCAGGAAAATCAAACCTCATCGATTGGTATTCTTCAATAGGCTGCTCCGCCAGATACTCAGACAGCACACTCCCCTTTATAGCCTTTTGCGAGACGTATTGGATATCATATTCAGTCAAGACCATCTGCCAACGGGCAATTCTACCCGACAACGCTTGCTTTTCAAATACATATTTGATAGGATCCATCTTCGAGATGAGCATGGTTGTATGATTCAGCATGTACTGCCTCAAACGCTTGGCGGCCCAGGCTAGCGCGCAACAAGTTTTCTCCAGCATTGAGTACCGAGATTCACAATCTGTAAATTTCTTACTCAAGTAATAGATCGCATGCTCTTTTCTCCCTGTCTCGTCGTATTGACCGAGAACACAACCCATGCTTCCCTCAAGAACCGTCAAATACATTATCAAGGGTCTACCTGCCACCGGGGGTATCAGAATGGGAGGTTCCTGCAAATACCGCTTTATTTTATCGAACGCCTTTTGACAATTTTCATTCCACGTTACAGCTTGATCTTTCTTCAAGAGCTTGAATAACGGTTCACACGTGGCAGTTAGGTGAGATATGA
This sequence comes from Lathyrus sativus, assembly GCA_963859935.3. NCBI lineage: Eukaryota > Viridiplantae > Streptophyta > Magnoliopsida > Fabales > Fabaceae > Lathyrus > Lathyrus sativus. Next base: position 241,584,341 of record OZ012736.1, read on the forward strand.
ACCGGGCGATGTAGTTCAACCTCCCTAAAAACCCGCGCACCTCTTTCTCTGTTTTAGGCGTCGGCATTTCTTGTATTGCTTTTATTTTAGCAGGATCGACCTCTATTCCTCTTTCGCTTACGATAAACCCCAGCAGCTTACCCGATCTCACCCCGAAGGTGCATTTATTAGGGTTCAGCCTTAGCCTGAACTTCCTAAGCCTTTTAAATAACTTCAGCAGATTCACCAGATGCTCCGCCTCTGTCTGGGATTTGGCAATCATATCGTCAACATAAACTTCGATCTCTTTATGCATCATGTCGTGGAAAAGAGTCGTCATCGCACGCTGATATGTTGCCCCAGCATTTTTCAAACCGAAGGGCATCACTTTGTAACAAAATGTTCCCCAAGGTGTTATAAAAGTAGTCTTCTCCATATCCTCTGGCGCCATTTTAATCTGATTATAGCCTGAAAAGCCATCCATGAAGGAGAATACAGAGTATTGAGCAGTATTATCAACTAACACGTCAATGTGAGGAAGTGGAAAATCGTCTTTTGGGCTTGCTTTGTTCAAATCTCGATAATCCACGCACATCCGAACCTTGCCATCTTTCTTTGGCACTGGTACGATGTTGGCAACCCATGAAGGATACTTCGTCACAGCCAGGAACCCAGCGTCCCACTGTTTCTAAACCTCCTCTTTGATCTTCATTGCCATATCTGGTCGAGTTCTGCGAAGCTTTTGTTTGACCGGCGGACAATCTTCTTTCAGTGGCAGGCGATGCACGACCATATCTGTATCGAGCCCGGGCATATCCTCATACGACCAAGCGAATACATCACTATACTCTTGGAGCATTTCAACCAGTCTCCGCTTGATATCTTCCTGCAGCGCGGCTCCGATACGAATGTTTTTCTCAACCCCTTCCGACCCCAAATTGATAATTTCGATGACCTCGTCGTGAGGCAGAATGGCTCTTTCCTCTTGCTTTACTAACCAAGACAGTTCTTCAGGAACGTCGCTATCTTCGACAACCTCTTCTTCAGCCTGAAACACCGGGTGCTCAAAGTCGGGACGAGTCATAGGTGGTTCAAGGATGTCATCTGAAAATGTTATCCTGCAAAAGGAATGGTTAAGTGCTTCAAAATGCGTATAAAGCGAATAACCACGTTGCCATTTTATTGAAAAATATACAACAAGAAGGACAGAGATTACAGTATTTGCACATGAAAAACGCCATTTATTTAATGATTAACGCGCAATGTTTATAACAACACAACCCTAAGCAAATTCTGATGCCCCGGGCAAGACATCAGATTATTCAACAATTAATAAAGCAAAGCATTACGGTTTAAAAGTCACAGGAACAAGCTCCTGAATAGACCAGTTGCACAGTCCTTGTCCTGGCGTGCTTGGCTGAATCCAGGCATCCATATCACAGTCGCTGTCTCCTTCATCAGACTCTGAAGCAGCATTGACAGTTTCATGACATACTCCACTGGCAGAGATGGTAATCGGCTTTCTGAAACGGGGGGCTCTCACGGAAGGAGTTGATGACGACGGTTGGTACCCCAGTCCGAACCGGTCCATCTTCACAGGAATGTCCAGCACTTTGCCCCAGCCCTTGGCTTCTCCTGCTTCCACTAGAGCTTGAGCTTCCTTATACGATGAGACAGCTATCTCTGGCACTTTGCTCGGCCTGGGACCTTTGTCCTTGATGCGCAAACCTTCGAATGCCTGGCAGGGCGTTTCATGGATCTCTCCGTCGACTTCCACATATTTAAATGACGATAGATGGCTGACCAGGATGTCCTCTTCCCCGCACACGGTGACTACGCTGTCTCCGACCATATATTTTAACTTCTGATGCAGGGTAGACGTGACGGCCCCTGCCCCATGAATCCAGGGTCTTCCAAGCAAGCAGCTATACGCAGGCTGTATATCCATGATATAAAACTCCGTTGCAAACACTTCCGGCCCCACTTGCAGAGGCAAGGTAATCGATCCGAAGACTGTTCTCCGCGTGCCGTCAAATGCTCTGACTACCAAATCACTGGGTGTACACAAAATTCCTCGAACATCCAGCTTCATCATCGCCTTCTTGGGCAACACATTCAAAGATGATCCGGTGTCAACCAATACGTGCGACATTACTGATCCTCTACACTCAACAGATACGTGTAATGCCATATTATGATCTCTCCCTTTCGGAGTCAAGTCAAAATCGGTAAAACCCAAGCTATGGCCTGCATTCACATGTGCCAATACTCCTTCTAGCTGATTTACGGAGACGTCTTGGGGTACAAAAGAAGTGTCCAGGACTTTCAGCAAAGCATTTCTGTGAGCTTCCGAACACAACAGCAATGATAGGATAGATATTTTGGACGGTGTCTGCTGCAGATGCTCCACAATCTTATAATCACTTTTTCGAATTAAGCGCATGAACTCTTCTACATCCTTCGATGCTGCTTCTTTTTCACTTGCTTGTACCGGAACATTTTCAACCACTTTCCCTTTTCCTTTCGCTAGTCTTTCAGCCTCCACTTCAGGAGATATAAAGATCCTGCCACTCCTCGTCATGCCTCCTGAACCAACAACATTATCCACAATCTCCGCTGGCTGCTTGTTAACATCAATCTTTATCCCATCACAATACACCTCTAACCCCTATGACCATGGGACTGCTTTCGTGTTCTCGTACGGGATTGGCCCGGCCTTGGTTATGGTGATCGGTGGCCGTTGAGCTGGTGCTGCAATAGTGATCGTCTTCCGAGGAATCGTTACCGTGGCCACATCACTCCGATTATCCACTACTGCCCCCGCAGGCTCGTCAGTTGCCATTCGATCAAACTGCAATGTGCCGCCATCTATTAAAGCCTGAATGCCTTTCTTCAAATCCTCACACCCCCCAGTTAGGGTCCAACAGTCTAAGCAATACTCGTTACATCCTGGGTAAACACCTCCTTGTAACAGTCGACTCTTTATCTCGCTCAGCGGCGTCTTTAAATCTTCCACATTCATGATAAGATTCAGACCTTCCTCAGTCAGAACGGCGTTTGCCCCATGATTAGGCATGGGTTTCTGGACTATATTCGGACCTGCCGTTCCGAAATTGATAGTCTTGTTGTCTAAGAGATCCTGCACAACGTGCTTAAAAGCATGGCAACCTTCTATATCGTGACCCGGGGCTCCAGAATGAAACTCGCAGTGTCTGTTTGCATCGTAGCCGAACGGGGGAGCTCCCGTTATTGGTGCCAGAGTTCTTTTCTCTACCAGATTCAATCCCAACAATGTCTGCAACAAATCGGCACATGTTGAGGGAGGCTTCTCAAACACTCTTCTCGGTTTACTACCCTGGAATCTTCGTTGAACCTGCTGTGCCCCTTACTGAGGCTGCTGCTGCTGTGGCACTGGCTATTGTTGAACCGGTTGTTGTTGCTGGAGTGGTTGTTGTTGATATGGGATAGTAACACTCGCCACCTGCTGCGGCTGACGATATTGACCTCGTCCCCTGCCTCGGCCCCGGCCTCGGCCTCCAAATACTGCGCTTGCCTCGCCCTGACGGCGTCCACCATAAGCTTTCCTATTACTGCCAGATGCAGTTGATTCCTCGACTTGGAACTTTCCTTGCTTAATGTTACGTTCAATCTTTTCTCCCATTAGAATCAGGTCTGAAAAACTGGCCAGAGACGTATGAAACAGCATATCATGAAACAGCCCTGTGAATGTGCCAACAAACATGTCATTCATTTCCTTATCTTCCACCGGAGGACGGACCCTGGCAGCCATATCGCGCCACCTTTGCGCGTACTCTTTAAAACTCTCCCCCTTCTTTTGCGAAAGCCCGGCCAACTGGACCCGATTGGGTGCCAGGTCGCTGTTATACTTGTAATGGGCTACAAATGCCTCTGCTAATTGCTTCCACGTCTTGATATCAGTTGGCTCCAACCCCATGTACCACTCTAGGGAAGGGCCCGACAGATTATCCTGAAACAAATGCATTAGCATTCTTTCATCAGTTGAGTATGCGGACATCTTTCTGTAATAAGCTCGTACATGCACTTTTGGACATGTATCTCCTTTATACTTATCGAACGCAGGAGCTTTGAATTTAATTGGCACCCTCAAACCAGGTACCAGACCCATGGTTGCCATGTCCAATCCCACAGCACTTTGATTTAAGACTCCCTTCATCTGCTCTTCCAGCATTCTAATCTTTTGGGAATCATCCATCGGCCCTTCAAAACCTCCTCCGGAGAAGGCGTCCTCCTGCTGATCTTCTTGCCACATACCGTTTCCAGCTCCGTACCCATCATATCCATTATTACGTCCAGCTCTGATCTGATTCATCCCCGGACCTCGGCCTCTGTTGCCATACCCTTGAACACCTCCAGCAGGACCAAAAGCCATAAATCCAGTACCGTTTCCGTTTCCAAAGCCTCCGTAACCCTGATTGACCATACCATAACCATCTTGCCCAAAGCCTTGAGCATTAAAGCCATACTTCCCAGTGTTATCGAATCCCTGATCGTTGAATCCGAATCCAGTATTGACAAAGCCATTGCCTCCTAGATTATCTCCCAAATTGACATCACCCAGCCCCACATTATGGACAGCAGTCTCATTCCCCACTCCGACGTTACCATTCACAGCAGCGGTAGCGTTGTTGATATTAGCAGCAGGTGTATTGACTATAGGCGGAGCCACTGGCGTGGGAGTGCCGTCTCCATGAACAGTATCGACCCGTACAGACTGATGATCTTCATTGCCATGACCAGCATTTCGGGCCAACAGAGGCTGGACCATGGCCTGCAAATCCTCCTGCCCTTTTGCTATAGCTTCCATGGTCTGCATGAAGAGAGCGAGCTTCTCGCGCACATCTTGCATCTCGTTCTGCATTTGGTCCATGATTTTTCGACAATTGGAGCGGGTAGAATAGCGGTGCGGATGTTGATCTGCAATCCTGTTAAGTACCTGTTAAAAGCAGGAAATAAGACACTATTCAAAGATTACCTGTAATGCAATATGAATGCAATGCAATGTGTCTGTGCATTAGGGAAGTTCATTCCCCCAGTTCTAGTGTGAAGGTGCCGGTGCAGTGATAGTGTTGACAATAGGAATATCGGAGCTGAATCATAGAAAGCCTCATATATTGCAGGGAGAATCAATAAGCCCAGGGTACAATGTCACTGAGAGTACAAAGAAGGCATGACCTCAACCAACAATCCTGGTGATGGTCAGCACTATGCAGATAAAGCATACAAGTTACTACATGAAATGATCAAATCCTCCCAAAAGTCTGGTACTCCTCTATCAACTTCTTGGTCTCCGGATGGCTTGGTCGATCAAGCAGCCCTTCAACAAGCTGGTTTCTCCTCTTAAGGACACGGCGTACGTCTTCAGCAGTTTCTTCCCATGTTGCTTCTCCGAAGCAATCTCCTAACTTTCGCTTCTGAGACACTGCTTCATCTCTGGATTTGATTTCCTTGTTCAGTGCATGCTGGACACTATACCGGGTCATCACTTCTTCCTCACACTTCTTAATGCTAGACCTCAGCTTCTCCTCGAGGTCGGAAATTTGCTGCTTTAGCTTATCTTCCCTCTTCTTGTTGTTAGTGAGTGTAGCATTCCAAGTCTTATTGCAAGAAGATATCTCTCGGTGAGCGATGTCAAGCGCCTTCTTCTTGGATTCAAGCATGTCATGGGAGCTTCTGAACTCTTGCCCCAGACGTTCGCGCTTCTTCTTTTCTTCAGTCAACTCAGCCCCTAACCTGTTTAACAGCTCGATCTGTTGTTGGAAAGCATATACGGCCTTGTTTTTCTCACTGCGTACTTGAGCTAGCTCTTGCTCTAACCCTTCGTTGATCTTCATTAAGGCTTCTTTTTCTCTCACAATTTGCTCGTACGCCTCCCTAGAAACAGTAGTTGGCTCTTCTGCCGGAATAAGGACGAGGATTGGTGCGTCTGGAAATGGCATCTTCAACTGACTTGCTCTTTCCTGGATCCAAACCCTGTAAGGTGCATAGGCCTGGCAATCGTTCTTACCTAACAGTGGTTTCCCTTTGCGGTTAATACGCATCCAGGCATGCTGCAGCTTGGCTAGTAACTCCCCCTTCAAATCCCCTGTGAAGTACAGAGATTCCTGTACTTCTTCCTCCTGAGGTGGATTCTTCAGTGCATATCCGAACTGGCGAATGAATAGAGAAGGGTTGTAATTGATACACCCTTTTCTTCCGATCAACGGCACATTAGGGTACCCAGAACAACTGAAGATGAGCTCAGATCCCAACAGGTCTCGATCAAACCACTCCATATCTTCCGACGATAGCCTCATCAGGCGCTCTGGCCAACCAGCTGGGACTGTAGTCTCTGCAACAGATCTCCTCTTAGGAAGGTGACTCTCAAACCACCTACTCAACAAGGGTACACACAGATGAACATTCTTCCCTCTTCCCTTCTCATTCTTGTAATGCAGTGAGTGGTAGAGATCTCCGAGTAAGGTAGGTACAGGATTACCAGCGGCAAACAAGTAGAAAGCATCAAAGTCCACAAAATCCGGTATGCTGGGAAACAAAACTATGCCATAAATGCACAAAGCCAACACAGCATTGAAAGCAACCCAGCACCCGCTCTTGGCGTACTCCTGGGCTTTACCAACTAAGAACTGAAATGAGAAGCCTGGAACTCCACGGGAAACAGTAGTCACCAGTTCAGAAGCATCAATATGCAAAGCTTTTGCCAAGTCCTCCGGCTTGGGCTTGGCGTCATAATGAATGAATGGAACCTGGTTCTCCACGGGCAGCTCAACATACTCAGCGTATTCCTCCAAGGTTGGTCCCATAATAAAGTCAGAGAACGTAAAGCATCTCAAAGCAGGGTCGTAGAATTGCATCAGAGCATACAGCCCATCTAACTCTACCTCTGTAGGTTTGCACACCAATCTCAGTAGTCTACCATAGCTCATCCGGAAGCTCCTACGAACACCCTCATCAGCAAGAGAGATCAACCCAAGTAGAGGAACAATATCAGGCGTAGGCAATTTGTAAGCAACCGTTCTCCTTAAGCTAGTCATGATCAAACACTCAGAAGTCTGGGCACTAGAACTAGGGAAATGCAAATGCACCTGCAGCACAGACACACGTTAGTGAAATGCAAATGGTAATGGATATGCAGTGATGCAATGCAAGTAACATGCAACAGGGACCAAAGCTGTAGCTGAATAGCCTGAACCCAATCAAGAAAGGTCTCAGATAGACCATCCAGAAGTCCTCAAGCCCTGGTCTCAGATATACCTCAAACAAAGCTCCAATATTGGTCTTTGATAGACCCCATAATCATAACCTGAATGGTCTCTGGCAGACCTCAGATCATATCCCCCACTGGTCTCTGACAGACCTCAGAACACATCTCCAAATAGTCTCTGACAGACCTCGGAACACACCAACTGGTCTCTGACAGACCTTAGAACCCTCCATAAATATCCAAGATCCTGATCAAGAAACAAACCGGTGGTCTGAAGGTCTAGTTACCTGCATAACCCTGAATCCCCTCACAGGTGGGTGGCCCTATAACTGGCACAAGGTACGGCATCCTATGCGGTCGTCGGCGTCACAGACTTTCAGGGTTGATGATACGATTCCCAGAAGGAGTGGCATCATCAATTCCTGAAGAGGCCTCACTTAGCCAACTTCCAAATGATCGGTCCCCAGAGTCGACAATCCAACTAACCAGCAACCCACGCCAACCAAAGGAAGGGGCAGGAGGCCAACCAGAGGAACCTCGTCTGAGTGTAGATTTCATGGGACACCAAAGCAAGCAAAGCAAGCGGGCACCCACTAATTTCTACTCTAATTCTAGGTGCACTCAAGCCCAGGTCCGGCTTATCCCTCAATATCAGAACACCCGTCACACCCCAACATACAGCAACAATAATCAATATATAAAGCTGAAAATACAAGGTTAGAAATATAAAATAACTCCACACAAAATCCTCGACGGGAAAACAAGCGCTAGGATTGACTCTCTTAAGGGACGTTGGATCCCAAATGCATAAGAACTGTCGCAGTCCTTAGCAGCCAGGGGACGTTGGATCCCCAGCAGAGTCGCCAGCTGTCGCTACTGCGAAAATCGGCGCCGGCTGAACAGAAGAGTCGCCACCGTGCGTTATTTATCCCACGGGAGGGAAAGGAAACGCTCAGAGTAAACCTCGCACAACACGGGAAAGGTATGGTCATCGCAACCAAAACCGGGGTTTGGGAGTCGGTTACACAAGGGGAAGGTATTAGCACCCCTCACGTCCGTCGTACTCGACGGGATCCACGCTTGTTTTCGGGTATGGATTGTTATTCTATCTAAACTATAGGTCAAGGGTTGAGAAGAAAAGAGAATGAAAATAAAATGACTCGGCAAAGTGTCGCACTTTATGCCTACGTATTCCCGTCTGGAACGAGAAATCAGAGTCAACGTAGTTCGCCTACCTACGGGAAAGGAGGGGAAGGTTGCTCGCTAGGATATCGCATCCTATGCCTACGTACTTTCACACGGCATGAAAGATCAGAGCAAACGTAGTTCGGGCCACGTACGACACAAGCTTGTCTTGATTGATTTTATTCCTTCTGAAAAGGGTTTTTCTGATTAATAGTCCAAGCGGACAAAAATGACGTTTTGATGAGTTCACATTCTTTTACGAAAGAAGTGTCTTTTATTGTGTTTGAAATCTTTATGTGTTTTTCTGTTTGTTTTGAGAAAGAAGAGACAGAACTCTAACCTGCGGTTGCGAAGGGAAACAAACTAACCTAATGTTATCATGCATGGGTTAAGACCTAGTGTCTATCATGCTCCTCTCTTGCACAGAGAGAAACAGAGATCCTAAGGGAATAAACGGAAATAGAAACAATATCAGATATATACAGTAAAATAGTAAAATGCATGGATGCAACAGTACAAGCGAGGCAAGGGAGTCCCACTCAACCTCGAACCTAGAAAACAATAGGCAAAAGTGAACAGACTTCACTTTCAACCCAACAGGGCAAACAGCAAACAATACAGTCAGGAAAACCAGTCAATACATCAAGAAATGAAATACAGCAAAAATAAACATCCTCAGCAGCTCTGGATCAATATCTGGCTTCAAGTAATCTCCAATCAGCTACAGGCTTCAACAAGCATCAGTCTCCATCTTCATGACCTTTAGGCAAGGGCTTTGATCATCATTCTTCCATCTGCAATGGCTTTTCTTCAAGTTCAAACCTCCAGGATGAGGGATTAGTCACAAGAGTGAACTGGGTGTTAAGCAATCAGTTGACTACCAAGGGTGGTGAACAGACTGCTTCTAACACAAAAGACATTTTCTCTCAAGAGTTCTATCTCTTAGACACTATCACCAAGCCTTCCAAAGGAAGGGGGTGAGTGTCTTAGAGAGACTCTGTATCACAGAGAAGAATGGATGCAGACAAGGCAATCCATATTTGAGAAACAAACTGTCTAATCTTGAGCTCTGCCTAGCTCCTAAACCCTAGTCTCCTCAGCATCTGCTAACAAGAAACTCCTCTTCAACTCTGGAAGTTGATCTTCTCTCTCTGGATTTCCAATGGCTTCACCTTCTCAAGTCTTCAGCTCTCTCAAATCCCCAGACAATCCCAATACCCGCACATACAAGCAATAATCCCCTAAGGGCACACCACACCAGTCAATCAGACATACACAGAGTATTAATAGCAGTAGGGGAATCCTGACTTTTCTAAGGGGATCTAATAACTACCCATAGCCCCTATAGTCCCATAGCTAAACTATTCAAACCCTAAGTCCTAAGGGAAATGAATTGATTCTCCTAAGTCATCACCTAAAACCCTAGTTTGTTCATGTTGTTCACACCTACACTAAGCACCTAAATTTAATTTCTAAAAATGGGAACTAAATTGTATCTACAAGTTTAATGTCTAAACTAAACAACCTAAAAAGAATAGACAAAAAATATTAAAGCATCTAGTAGAACAAAAATTAACAAAATCATGCATGAAATGAAGCTTTTTAAAATGCTATTTATTTGGAAAATATGGGAAAAATGCGAAAAAAATATAAAATGCAATTTTTATATTTTTTTAATTTTCTAGACATGTTAAGGAAAATATTAAAAAAAGAATGAGTTAAAAATAATATTTTTTCATTTAGTTATGATTTTTAGAAGATTAATGAAATATGAAGAAAATTAAAAAATAAAAAATACAAGAGAAGGAGGGAGGGGGTGAGAATAGAAATGGATCCAGTTCATATTCCAGTGGGCCAGCAAACGGGAGGGGCGAATATTAATTTTCCTAAGCTCAAGCGATGTTTTCAGAATTAAAAAAACAATAAAACTAAGTGAATGCGTTGGGGGTGTAGCAAGCAGGGTAATCACGTGCAGAATCTCATTGGGCTTGGTGTGGGTGTGTCAATAGCAACCAATGTATTAAGCCCGCCCGTTTCAATTAATGAAACGGCGCATTTCGGGCTCCGGTCAGTTTCGTTGGGTATCCAAACTCCGGTTATTACGTTGATGGTTCAGGCCCCAGTCAGTTTCGTTGGGTATCCAGACTCCGGTTATTACGTTGAGCGTTCAGGCTCCGGTCAGTTTCATTAGGTATCCAGACTCTGGTTATTACGTTGAGCGTGCAGGCTCCGGTCATTTTCGTTGAGCATCCAGACTCCAGTTATTACGTTGTGCGTTTAGGGTCCGGTCAGTTTCGTTGAGTATCCAGACTCCGGTTATTACGTTGAGCGTTCAGGCTCCGGTCAGTTTCTTTGGGTATCCAGACTCCGGTTATTATATTGAGCGTTCAGGCCCTGGTCAGTTTCGTTGGGTATCCAGACTCCGGTTATTACATTGAGCGTTCAGGCTTCGGTCAGTTTTGTTGGGTATCCAGACTCCGGTTATTACGTTGATGGTTCAGGCTCCAGTCAGTTTCGTTGGGTATCCAGACTCCGGTTATTACGATGAGCGTTCACGCTCCGGTCAGTTTCGTTAGGTATCCAGACTCTGGTTATTACGTTGAGCGTTCAGGCTCCGGTCATTTTCGTTGAGCATCCAGACTCCAGTTATTACGTTGTGCGTTCAGGGTCCGGTCAGTTTCGTTGAGTATCCAGACTCCGGTTATTACGTTGAGCGTTCAGGCTCCGGTCAGTTTCATTGGGTATCCAGACTCCGGTTATTATGTTGAGCGTTCAGGCCCTGGTCAGTTTCGTTGGGTATCCAGACTCCGGTTTTTACAGTGAGCGTTCAGGCTCCGGTCAGTTTTGTTGGGTATCCAGACTCCGGTTATTACGTTGAGGGTTCAGGCTCCGGTCAGTTTCGTTGGGTATCCAGACTCCGGTTATTACATTGAGCGTTCAGGCTCCGGTCAGTTTCGTTGGGTATCCAGACTCCGGTTATTACGTTTATCGTTCAGGCTCCAGTCAATTTCGTTGGGTATCCAGACTCCGGTTTTTACGTTGAGCGTTCAGGCTCCGGTCAATTTTGTTGGGTATCCAGACTCCGGTTATTACGTTGAGGGTTCAGGCTCCGGTCAGTTTCGTTGGGTATCCAGACTCCGGTTATTACATTGAGCATTTAGGCTCCGGTCAGTTTCGTTGGGTATCCAGACTCCGGTTATTACGTTGAGCGTTCAGGCTCCGGTCAGTTTTGTTGGGTATCCAGACTCCGGTTATTACGTTGAGCGTTCAGGCTCCGGTCAGTTTCGTTGGGTATCCAGGCTCCGGTTATCACGTTGAGTGTTCAGGCTCCGGTTATTTTCGTTGAGCATCCAGACTCTAGTTATTACGTTGTGCGTTCAGGCTCCAGTCAGTTTCGTTGGGTATCCAGACTCCGGTTATTACGTTGTGCGTTCAGGCTCCGGTCATATTCGTTGGGTATCCAGACTCCGGTTATTACGTTGAGCATTCAGGCTCTGGTCAGTTTCGTTTGGTATCCAGACTTCAGTTATTACGTTGAGCGTCCAGGCTCCGGTCAGTTTCGTTGGGTATCCAGACTCCGATTATTACGTTGAGCGTTCAGGCTCCTGTCAGTTTCGTTAGGTATCCAGACTCCGGTTATTACGTTGAATGTTCAGGCTCCGGTCAGTTTCGTTGGGTGTCCAGACTCCGGTTATTACGTTGAGCGTTCAGGCTCCGATCATTTTCGTTGAGCATCCAGACTCTAGTTATTACGTTGTGCATTCAGGCTCCGGTCAGTTTCGTTGGGTATCCAGACTCCGGTTATTACATTGAGCGTTCAGGCTTCGGTCAGTTTTGTTGGGTATCCAGACTCCGGTTATTACGTTGATGGTTCAGGCTCCGGTCAGTTTCGTTGGGTATCCAGACTCCGGTTATTATGTTGAGCGTTCAGGCCCTGGTCAGTTTCGTTGGGTATCCAGACTCCAGTTTTTACGTTGAGCGTTCAGGCTCCGGACAGTTTTGTTGGGTATCCAGACTCCGGTTATTACGCTGAGGGTTCAGGCTCCGGTCAGTTTCGTTGGGTATCCAGACTCCGGTTATTACATTGAGCGTTCAGGCTCCGGTCAGTTTCGTTGGGTATCCAGACTCCGGTTATTACGTTGATCGTTCAGGCCCCAGTCAATTTCGTTGGGTATCCAGACTCCGGTTATTACGTTGAGCGTTCAGGCTCCGGTCAGTTTCGTTGGGTATCCAGACTCCGGTTATTACGTTGAGCGTTCAGGCTCCGGTCATTTTCGTTGAGCATCCAGACTCCAGTTATTACGTTGTGCGTTCAGGCTCCGATCAGTTTCGTTGGGTATCCAGACTCCGGTTATTACGTTGTTCGTTCAGGCTCCGGTCATATTCGTTGGGTATCCAGACTCCGGTTATTACGTTGAGCATTCAGGCTCCGGTCAGTTTCGTTTGGTATCCAGACTTCAGTTATTACGTTGATCGTCCGGGCTCCGGTCAGTTTCGTTGGGTATCCAGACTCCGATTATTACTTTGAGCGTTCAGGCTCCGGTCAGTTTCGTTAGGTATCCAGAATCCGGTTATTACGTTGAATGTTCAGGCTCCAGTCAGTTTCGTTGGGTGCCCAGACTCCGGTTATTACGTTGAGCGTTCAGGCTCCGATCATTTTCGTTGAGCATCCAGACTCCAGTTATTACTTTGTGCATTCAGACTCCGGTCAGTTTCGTTGGGTATCCAGACTCCGGTTATTACATTAAGCGTTCAGGCTTCGGTCAGTTTTGTTGGGTATCCAGACTCCGGTTATTACGTTGATGGTTCAAGCTCCAGTCAGTTTCGTTGGGTATCCAGACTCCGGTTATTACGTTGAGCGTTCAGACTCCGGTCAGTTTCGTTAGGTATCCAGACTCTGGTTATTATGTTGAGCGTTCAGGCTCCGGTCATTTTTGTTGAGCATCCAGACTCCAGTTATTACGTTGTGCGTTCAGGGTCCGGTCATTTTCGTTGAGTATCCAGACTCCGGTTATTACGTTGAGCGTTCAGGCTCCGGTTATTTTCGTTGGGTATCCAGACTCCGGTTATTATGTTGAGCGTTCAGGCCCTGGTCAGTTTCGTTGGGTATCCAGACTCCGGTTTTTACGTTGAGCGTTCAGGCTCCGGTCAGTTTTGTTGGGTATCCAGACTCCGATTATTACGTTGAGGGTTCAGGCTCCGGTCAGTTTCGTTGGGTATCCAGACTCCGGTTATTACATTGAGCGTTCAGGCTCCGGTCAGTTTCGTTGGCTATCCAGACTCCGGTTATTACGTTGATCGTTCAGGCTCCAGTCAATTTCGTTGGGTATCCAGACTCCGGTTATTACGTTGAGCGAGCAGGCTCCGGTCAGTTTCGTTGGGTATCCAGACTCCGGTTATTACGTTGTGCGTTCAGGCTCCGGTCATATTCGTTGGGTATCCAGACTCCGGTTATTACGTTGAGCATTCAGGATGCGGTCAGTTTCGTTTGGTATCCAGACTTCAGTTATTACATTGAGCGTCCAGGCTTCGGTCAGTTTCGTTGGGTATCCAGACTCCGATTATTACATTGAGCATTCAGGCTCCGGTCAGTTTCATTGGGTATCCAGACTCCGGTTATTACGTTGAATGTTCAGGCTCCGGTCAGTTTCGTTGGGTGCCCAGACTCCGGTTATTACGTTGAGCGTTCAAGCTCCGATCATTTTCGTTGAGCATCCAGACTCCAGTTATTACATTGTGCATTCAGGCTCTGGTCAGTTTCGTTGGGTATCCAGACTCCGGTTATTACGTTGAGCTTTCAGGCTCCGTTCAGTTTCATTGGGTATCCAGACTCCGATTTTTACGTTGAGCGTTCAGGCTCCGGTCAGTTTTGTTGGGTATCTAGACTCCGGTTATTACGTTGAGCGTTCAGACTCCGGTCAGTTTCGTTGTGTATCCAGACTCCGGTTATTACGTTGAGCGATCAGGCACCGATCTATTTCGTTGTATATCTAGACTCCAGTTATTACGTTGATGGTTCAGGCTCCAGTCAGTTTCGTTGAGTATCCAGACTCCGGTTATTACGTTGAACGTTCAGGCTCCGGTCAGTTTCGTTGAGTATCCAGATTCCGGTTATTACGTTGAGCCTTCAGGCTCCGGTCAATTTCGTTGGGTATCCAGACTCCGGTTATTACATTGAGCGTTCAGGCTTCGGTCAGTTTTGTTGGGTATCCAGACTCCGGTTATTACGTTGATGGTTCAGGCTCCAGTCAGTTTCGTTGGGTATCCAGACTCCGGTTATTACGATGAGCGTTCAGGCTCCGGTCAGTTTCGTTAGGTATCCAGACTCTGGTTATTACGTTGAACGTTCAGGCTCCGGTCATTTTCGTTGAGCATCCAGACTCCAGTTATTACGTTGTGCGTTCAGGGTCCAGTCAGTTTCGTTGAGTATCCAGACTCCGGTTATTACGTTGAGCGTTCAGGCTCCGGTCAGTTTCATTGGGTATCCAGACTCCGGTTATTATGTTGAGCGTTCAGGCCCTGGTCAGTTTCGTTGGGTATCCAGACTCCGGTTTTTACGGTGAGCGTTCAGGCTCCGGTCAGTTTTGTTGGGTATCCAGACTCCGGTTATTACGTTGAGGGTTCAGGCTCCGGTCAGTTTCGTTGGGTATCCAGACTCCGGTTATTACATTGAGCGTTCAGGCTCCGGTCAGTTTCGTTGGGTATCCAGACTCCGGTTATTACGTTTATCGTTCAGGCTCCAGTCAATTTCGTTGGGTATCCAGACTCCGGTTTTTACGTTGAGCGTTCAGGCTCCGGTCGATTTTGTTGGGTATCCAGACTCCGGTTATTACGTTGAGGGTTCAGGCTCCGGTCAGTTTCGTTGGGTATCCAGACTCCGGTTATTACATTGAGCATTAGGCTCCGGTCAGTTTCGTTGGGTATCCAGACTCCGGTTATTACGTTGAGCGTTCAGGCTCCGGTCAGTTTTGTTGGGTATCCAGACTCCGGTTATTACGTTGAGCGTTCAGGCTCCGGTCAGTTTCGTTGGGTATCCAGGCTCCGGTTATCACGTTGAGTGTTCAGGCTCCGGTTATTTTCGTTGAGCATCCAGACTCTAGTTATTACGTTGTGCGTTGAGGCTCCAGTCAGTTTCGTTGGGTATCCAGACTCCGGTTATTACGTTGTGCGTTCAGGCTCCGGTCATATTCGATGGGTATCCAGACTCCGGTTATTACGTTGAGCATTCAGGCTCTGGTCAGTTTCGTTTGGTATCCAGACTTCAGTTATTACGTTGAGCGTCCAGGCTCCGGTCAGTTTCGTTGGGTATCCAGACTCCGATTATTACGTTGAGCGTTCAGGCTCCTGTCAGTTTCGTTAGGTATCCAGACTCCGGTTATTACGTTGAATGTTCAGGCTCCGGTCAGTTTCGTTGGGTGTCCAGACTCCGGTTATTACGTTGAGCGTTCAGGCTCCGATCATTTTCGTTGAGCATCCAGACTCTAGTTATTACGTTGTGCATTCAGGCTCCGGTCAGTTTCTTTGGGTATCCAGACTCCGGTTATTACATTGAGCGTTCAGGCTTCGGTCAGTTTTGTTGGGTATCCAGACTCCGGTTATTACGTTGATGGTTCAGGCTCCGGTCAGTTTCGTTGGGTATCCAGACTCCGGTTATTATGTTGAGCGTTCAGGCCCTGGTCAGTTTCGTTGGGTATCCAGACTCCAGTTTTTACGTTGAGCGTTCAGGCTCCGGTCAGTTTTGTTGGGTATCCAGACTCCGGTTATTACGCTGAGGGTTCAGGCTCCAGTCAGTTTCGTTGGGTATCCAGACTCCGGTTATTACATTGAGCGTTCAGGCTCCGGTCAGTTTCGTTGGATATCCAGACTCCGGTTATTACGTTGATCGTTCAGGCTCCAGTCAATTTCGTTGGGTATCCAGACTCCGGTTATTATGTTGAGCGTTCAGGCTCCGGTCAGTTTCGTTGGGTATCAAGACTCCGGTTATTACGTTGAGCGTTCAGGCTCCGGTCATTTTCGTTGAGCATCCAGACTCCAGTTATTACGTTGTGCGTTCAGGCTCCGGTCAGTTTCGTTGGGTATCCAGACTCCGGTTATTACGTTGTGCGTTCAGGCTCCGGTCATATTCGTTGGGTATCCAGACTCCGGTTATTACGTTGAGCATTCAGGCTCCGGTCAGTTTCGTTTGGTATCCAGACTTCAGTTATTACGTTGATCGTCCAGGCTCCGGTCAGTTTCGTTGGGTATCCAGACTCCGATTATTACTTTGAGCGTTCAGGCTCCGGTCAGTTTCGTTAGGTATCCAGACTCCGGTTATTACGTTGAATGTTCAGGCTCCAGTCAGTTTCGTTGGGTGCCCAGACTCCGGTTATTACGTTGAGCGTTCAGGCTCCGATCATTTTCTTTGAGCATCCAGACTCCAGTTATTACGTTGTGCATTCAGGCTCCGGTCAGTTTCGTTGGGTATCCAGACTCCGGTTATTACATTAAGCGTTTAGGCTTCGGTCAGTTTTGTTGGGTATCCAGACTCCGGTTATTACGTTGATGGTTCAAGCTCCAGTCAGTTTCGTTGGGTATCCAGACTCCGGTTATTACGTTGAGCGTTCAGACTCCGGTCAGTTTCGTTAGGTATCCAGACTCTGGTTATTACGTTGAGCGTTCAGGCTCTGGTCATTTTTGTTGAGCATCCAGACTCTAGTTATTACGTTGTGCGTTCAGGGTCCGGTCATTTTCGTTGAGTATCCAGACTCCGGTTATTACGTTGAGCGTTCAGGCTCCGGTTATTTTCGTTGGGTATCCAGACTCCGGTTATTATGTTGAGCGTTCAGGCCCTGGTCAGTTTCGTTGGGTATCCAGACTCCGGTTTTTACGTTGAGCGTTCAGACTCCGGTCAGTTTTGTTGGGTATCCAGACTCCGGTTATTACGTTGAGGGTTCAGGCTCCGGTCAGTTTCGTTGGGTATCCAGACTCCGGTTATTACATTGAGCGTTCAGGCTCCGGTCAGTTTCGTTGGGTATCCAGACTCCGGTTATTACGTTGATCGTTCAGGCTCCAGTCAATTTCGTTGGGTATCCAGACTCCGGTTATTACGTTGATCGAGCAGGCTCCGGTCAGTTTCGTTGGGTATCCAGACTCCGGTTATTACGTTGTGCGTTCAGGCTCCGGTCATATTCGTTGGGTATCCAGACTCCGGTTATTACGTTGAGCATTCAGGCTCTGGTCAGTTTCGTTTGGTATCCAGACTTCAGTTATTACGTTGAGCGTCCAGGCTTCGGTCGGTTTCGTTGGGTATCCAGACTCCAATTATTACGTTGAGCATTCAGGCTCCGGTCAGTTTCATTGGGTATCCAGACTCCGGTTATTACGTTGAATGTTCAGGCTCCGGTCAGTTTCGTTGGGTGTCCAGACTCCGGTTATTACGTTGAGCGTTCAGGCTCCGATCATTTTCGTTGAGCATCCAGACTCCAGTTATTACATTGTGCATTCAGGCTCTGGTCAGTTTCGTTGGGTATCCAGACTCCGGTTATTACGTTGAGCTTTCAGGCTCCGTTCAGTTTCATTGGGTATCCAGACTCCGGTTTTTACGTTAAGCGTTCAGGCTCCGGTCAGTTTTGTTGGGTATCTAGACTCTGGTTATTACGTTGAGCGTTCAGACTCCGGTCAGTTTCGTTGTGTATCCAGACTCCGGTTATTACGTTGAGCGATCAGGCTCCGATCTATTTCGTTGTGTATCCAGACTCCAGTTATTATGTTGATGGTTCAGGCTCCAGTCAGTTTCGTTGAGTATCCAGACTCCGGTTATTACGTTGAACGTTCAGGCTCCGGTCAGTTTCGTTGAGTATCCAGATTCCGGTTATTACGTTGAGCCTTCAGGCTCCGGTCAATTTCGTTGGGTATCCAGACTCCGGTTATTACGTTGAACGTTCAGGCTCCGGTCAGTTTTGTTGGGATCCAGCCTCCGGTTATTACGTTGAGCGTTCAGGCCCTAGTCAGTTTCGTTGTGTATCCAGACTCCGGTTTTTACATTGAGCGTTCAGGCCCCGGTCAGTTTTGTTGGGTATTGTCGCTACTGCGAAAATCGGTGCCGGCTGACAGAAGAGTCGCCACCTTTCGTTATTTATCCCTCAGAGCGGGAAAGGAAACGATCGGAAAAAACCTGACGAAAAAGGGTAAGACAAGGTCATCGCAACCATTGTCTGGGTTCGGAAGTCGGTTACGCAAGGGGAAGGTATTAGCACCCCTCACGTCCGTCGTACTCGACGGGATCCTCGCTTGTTTGTTTACTTGGACGGGTCGGTTATAATCTATCTACCTATCAAGGCTGGCTGAAAAAGAAAAGAAGAATGACTTGGCAAAGCGTCGCACTTTATGCCTACGTATTCTCATCAGAGAATGAGAAACCAGAGTCAACGTAGTTCGGCCTACGAAGGGTTACAGGGAAAAGGTTGAAGGTTGCTCGCTAGGACGTCGCATCCTATGCCTACGTACTTTCATCTGGTATGAAAGATCAGAGCAAACGTAGTTCGGGAAACTACGGCTTATTTCCTAAAAGAAGTGTTTTTTATTGTGTTTGCGATCTCAACCGCACTAGAGACTATGACCTGAGAGGGAATGCGTCCTTTCTCAGATAGCTTAAGGCTCGTAACGTACGAAAGAAATCATTCATGATTACTGTATTTTAAACTGCTTCGAGATGAGAAGAGAACAGGCCCAACTAGGAGGGAGACTATCAAGTCCTACTGTTATCATGCCATGGATTCATCCTATGGTTGAGGTTTGAACAGGGAACTCCTAGATGTTGTCATGCATAGGTTTCAACCTAAAAGTCTATCATCAAATCCTTATCAAAGGAAATGAGAGTCCTAAGGGATCATGTCAATGATACACCAAAACAGACAAAGCATCAGCTTTAACAGTAAAATGCATGCAATGCAAGTGAGGGAGGAAATGTGTGTGGGGCTTCAGCCTCCACAAGCTCATCTCAACCTCAAGCCAGTCATGAAATAACAGTAATCATACTGAAAAATAAACAACATGCTATCAAGCAATAAACAGTAAAAGAATGAAGTGCCATCAGGCAAACAAAACACATGCTTGAGAAAGAAAGAATCTACTCTCTAATCCTAACCCTAACACAGAATCCTGATCAACTCTAAGCAAAGCCCTAAAGCAAAACCTAACCAAAAGGAATCAATCCCAGTCTTCAAGCTTCAGAACAAGCTTACCAAAGAAAGGGAGCTAAGTAGGCAGACTCATAGTGTTTTCCTCAGGAAAGCACTAGGAGGTGTATACTCAGGAGTCATATCCTATGTAGCTCAACCACTGTGATCAGTTTATATTCCTCCTCAGGAGAAATTAAACTCACAAGCAGGCTCCAACATCACTGGATATTTAGGAAATCCTATCTGAACTAGTGGAACTAAGTGAATAGACTCATAGGACCTTCCTCAGGAAAGTACTAGGAGGCTTCCACTTAGGAATTGTACCCCATGTGGCTCAACAACATGTGATCAGTTTACATTCCTCCTCAGGAGAAATTAAACTCACAAGTTGGCTCCAACATCATTGGATACTTGAGAAATCCTAGATAAACTAATGGAACTAAATGAATAGACCCATAGGACCTTCCTCAGGAAAGTACTCGGAGGCTTCCACTTAGGAATTATATCCCATGTGGCTCAACAACTGTGATCAGTTTACATTCCTCCTCAGGAGAAATTAAACTCACAAGTTGGCTCCAACATCATTGGATACTTGAGAAAGAGGTGAGAAGAAAGAATGAAAGTCATTCATAGTGCCTTCCTCAGGAAAGTACCATGAACTTCCTTCAAACTTCAGGATCTCAAACCTCACAGACAGGGAATAAGCTCCAAGCTCTGGGTCTCTGAGTCTTGATCTACAATCTTCTCTTCATCATGCTCCTCAACAAGATCTTCAAAACAAACTAAGCCCCACAACAAATTCCCCAAAATAAACCCCAGAGATGAACAGATAACCACAGAACAGACAAAATCATCAGCCAACTTCAGAAAATACCTAAAATACTAAAACAAGAGGGAAACATCTATCAATTATTCACAAAGGTCTACAACACCTACCCATAACATCCACATATGCCCTTACCCAAAAATCAAGACAAGACTATCTAAAGAAAATGAATTTCCTTACCTATGCATAGCATAGACCCTAATTATGATACCCTAATGCTAACCTGATTAAACTAATCAAACTTTAATCTAAAAATCAAGAATTAAATCCTATGGGGAACTATGATTCAATATCTAATCACACCAAAAAGAATGAATTAAAAAGACTAAAGGAAGATCCTAAAACAAATTCTACAGAATTGGATATCAAACTAAACATATTAAAAAGCTATTTAAAAGAAAAATATACTAAAAATATTAAAAGAAAATAAAATGGAAATTTTATTTATTTATATTTTTCTAGACAGATTTATTAACATATGAAAAAAACAAGAATTAAAAAAATATTTAATTTTGGATTTTATATGAATTTATTAAAGTGCAAGAAAATTAAAGGAAATTAAAAATATAAAAGAATTGAAATAAAGGGGAGGGGGTGTGATAAGCAAGACACGCTAGTTCATTATTAGATGGGCTGGATCAGGGGGGTGTGAGAAGCAAAGGTCTGCTGAGCCCATGGTCTTCCACTTATCCAAACGGCAGCGTTTGGCATCTGCATTTCCCTCCGCTTTCTTCATTCAACTGGGACCGCTGGATTAGAGTAATAGGTCAAGAATTTCAGAAAGATCCAACGGATGCCAGTCATCGTCCCAAAACACTTAGGGTTTTCAGAAATCGTGCCTCCATGCAAGGACTTCTCCTGGCTCGTTCTCTCTCCACACTTGACGAAACTCAAAAATTCCAAAAAGGAAAATGACCTACTGATTAAGAGGAACAAGGCTATACGTGTAATTTTCTCTAGTTCTCTTTGAATCATTCAAACAGAAAGCTCAAAACCTTGGTGCCACCATGATTGCACTGAGATCAACCTTATCAAAACTCTCAATTAATGGCCCTATCTTGTTCTACATGTTATGCTCATCACAATGAACTATCAATCGTGCATTAAAACCTAACATCCAGCCTATTCTTGATCATGACAGATTCTTGCACCTGCCATGAGACCTCATGGAATGCCCTCTACTTCTCAGAATTTCATCATCTATCCTATCTTAACCAATCTACACCTAGAATCTAAGCTATCTATGCATAATTAAAGAGGTATGAATGTATTTACCAACCTGTCAAGAAGTTATGGTAGAATGATGTAGGGCACGATTCAATGCTTGCTTCTTCTTCCAGATGATCCTCCAATGGTGGAAATGATTCTGTTTGCAAAAACTTGGATGGAGGAAGCCTCCAATGGTGAACTCGAGCTTGAATTGCAATAATGGAACCTCTTGAAAACCTTGCTCTAACCTCACTCTTCTCCACTCAATTCTCCAACTTTCACCAACCTCCCACTTCACTCTAATGCACTCTTTAAATAACCATCATTGGAAAAGTCTAGGACCATCTAGAATGATCTAGAAAGTCCTTGAAATCTCATGT
This sequence comes from Lathyrus sativus, assembly GCA_963859935.3. Classification (NCBI taxonomy): domain Eukaryota; kingdom Viridiplantae; phylum Streptophyta; class Magnoliopsida; order Fabales; family Fabaceae; genus Lathyrus; species Lathyrus sativus. The sequence continues at coordinate 241,606,322 of OZ012736.1, forward strand.
GATGACATATTGAATTTCTCTCATCTCATGCCTTATGCCTTACAATTTGGTGTCAAAATACCCTTACATGAGATATTGAGAAGGTATGTGCAATTACAAGCCTTTTTCTTGTCTTGTGTTAAGATTTCCAAAGGTGCCTTATAATGCAAGTTTCAATATTACAAAGCATGTCCCATTTTAAAGCCTCAAATGAAAATTGTGCTTAAACCAATGTTCTCAAAATGATGTTTCCAATCAAAATGATATATTGGATGACCTATTTTGGATTCCTAGATCTTCCAAACCAATTTTCATTTTAAACTTTTTTAACTTATAAGCCCTTTTTAGTTCAAATTTACCAAACTTTGTCATTCCATGCTATGAGCTTTTCCAACAATCCATGACCTTATTTATAGGCTTAAAATGCCATTTTGAACAACTTTCATGTTTTGAGTTTTTCCATTTGAGGCTTGGAAATATGAGATATGGCCTTTGCTTAAAATGACCTATAATTGACAAATGACCAAAATACCCCTGTCTTGTTCAAACCATAAGTTGAGTTCGACAAATCCTATCAAGGACGTCTACCACTAAAATTAAAGCTAAGAAGATGCTCTTCAACATTCATGTTGACCAAGAGATCATAGGAATCATCCTACTAGGGCAAAAGTTGTCTGTAAGTTGGGTGACTTTCAAGGACCCAGATTCACACACCTCTGCTGACCTGTAATTTGTCAAAACCATAACTTGAGCTCTGCAACTCCTATCAAGTACTTCCACCACTCAAATTAAAGCTAAGAACAAGCTCTACAACATTCATATTATGGGTAAGATGAGATATCAATCACATCTAGAGATAAAACTGCCTGGAAGATAGGGATCAAACTAGGGTTTTTTCACTGACAATCCTCAGAAACCCTAACTTGAAACTTCTCAAACTCCTCAATCATGATGAGTTGGTCTAGGAATCATCTTTATAACATCTTTATGCATCATTCCATGATCTCATGGCCCTTGGATTAGGTCTCAACCTTCTCCAAATTTTCAGTTATCCTAGGGTTGACCCAGTCAAAACCCTAATTCTACCATTCATGGTTGAATCTTCTGAACTCTTGCACAATGACTTCTCTGGACTTCCTGATGGCTTTCAAGACATCTCATAGGCTTTCTCAAAACATCAAGTTCATTCTCAAAGTCTCAGAATCATCTGAGGAGCACCCATAACTCTCAAGCTATGAAGCACACAACTTTGGTTTCAACCAATTCCTCTGAGGATCTCTTGAACTGTCTGATGAAGGTATAAACTATCAAACACTCAATGAATAAATAATTGTTGGTCAAATTTTGGGGTGCAACAGCTGCCCCTATTCAAACGGCTTGAACCTGACTGGGTGAGAAGCAAACGGCTCTCAGCCAATCAAGGTGCGAGACGGTTGAATATCGGTAAACCCGAAAATTTGCCAACTGCTCAACTTGTCGAACACTGGAATAATAGCTGCACGGCAACTATCTGGAGAAATACATTAACTTCTTCTGATATTGCCTTCAGACACCCAACCTCGCCGCTGGAGAACTGAATCTGACATCGCCGTCGGAAACAAACATCGCTCTGAGAGACACTCGACATCGCCGTCGTACAAACATCATCTCTGATGGGGATTTAAAGAGTCTGACCTCGCCGTCAAACAAACATTCAACCTCGCCGTCGAACACATTCAACATCGCCGTCGAATAAACATCCAACCTCGCCGTCGGACACATTCAACATCGTCGTCGAATAAACATCCAACCTCGTCGTCGGACAAACATGATCTGACCTCGCCGTCAAATCCAAACGTTCAACCTCGCCGTCGAACAAACATCCAACCTCGCCGTCGAACAAACATCCAACCTCGTCGTCGGACAAACATGATCTGACCTCGTCGTCGAACAAACATCCAACCTCGCCGTCGGACAAATATGATCTGACCTTGCCGTCAAATCCAAACGTTTGACCTCGCCGTCGAACAAACATCCAACCTCGCCGTCGGACAAACATGATCTGACCTCGCCGTCAAATCCGAACGTTCAACCTTGCCGTCGAACCAATCATAATCTGAACAAATCTAACCTGGGGTTCACCCCTGGTGAATGGAACAAAAGGTATACTTGCGTATTTGAAACTACTCCGCTGGGAACGAGAGACTTAACCGAGCACACTCTGACCTGGGGTTCACCCTCAGAACCATAACGAACATCGGCATACTACTGCACACTGCCCACCGTAGAACTTCAACATTAAAGATATTTGAAACCCTGGCCCCTGGCCACTCCAGATCCGCTGGAGAATCTTCAAGTTCTTCTGAAGATAGATGAAACCCTGCCCGTCGGCGATTCCAGCTTCAGCTAGAAAAGATCTTCAAGTACTTCTGAAGATACACATCCTTGACCTTCAAGGATGTAAACTTTGCCCGTCGACAACTCTGCAAGAGGCATCTTCGACTTCAGTCTGAAGAAATGGTCCTTGGCCTTCAAGGATACATGGGTCTACCTTCAGGCAACTCCACCTCTGCTATAGAGCATCCGTGACCTCAGTCAGGGATATACTTCGGCCTTCAGTCCAAAAAAATGAATCCTAGGTCATTCATGACCTTAGGGATAACCCTGCCCTTAGGCACCTTCGCTTCAGCTTAGGAAATCTGTGACTTCAGTCAGAGAAATGGTATCCTGAACCATTCATGACTCTACGGGGATTCAAACACTTTGCCTTCAGGCAAAACTCCGCTTCAGCTGGAGAAACATCTTCGACTTCAGTCAGAAGAAGCACTATTCACTTGATCGCGATCAATCATCACCTCAGGACAACTGACTTGGTCTTCAGACCAACACGGATCATCTTGTTAACTTTGGAACCTTGTCTTCAGCCATCCGTTGATTCATCAACAAGGAAATCTGAACTCACAGGAACCTTCTGATACCGCCTTCAGGCGCTCACGAAGTCCATCTTCAGATTAGACATCACTGTTGGAGCAGACATTTCACGCTGCTAAGGACTTCAAGAATCATCTTGAACAAACTCCGTCGGGCACCTTCAAGAATCATCCTGAACTGATAACCTTTCTGGAGACTTCATTCTGCTGGGTATTCCAGGAATCTTCCTGGGCAACTCTTGCTGGGGGGACGCTACCGGGGAGCTCAAGAATCATCCTAAGCAACCAACTCGGGAAACTGCACAGAGGTCTTAAGAGTCATCTTAAGCAAATGGCCCTGCTGAAGAATTCAAGAATCGTCCTGAACTGAAGACTTCGCTGGGGATCTCAAAAATCATCTTGAGCGAGCGACTGTGGGGATTACACCGGGGTCTTAAGAATCATCTTAAGAAAGCGACCTCGTTGGGGAGAACGTCAGGAATCATCCTGAGCAGCTGATCCTTCGGTGGAACTCCTGTAAAACAAGAATGATAATAACCTAGATCATGCTTATGATGCGTATGCTTTTGCGCCATGCCCCACACGGTGGGAATGCTATGCGTAAATGCTAAATGCTATGCAATCATGCACAATGCTATGCAATCCTGTCAGCAAAATAAATGCCGCAGGGGAATTCTCCTGTCAAGGAGAAGGGACTACTCCGATAGAGGGATCATCCTGCTGAGGAGAACGTGGGCACGCCAATATCAATCGGACTCTGCCTGGGGAAACGATCTTCCGTTGACTGCTGCAGGGAAAACAACTTCAATTGATTACTGCAGGGGACGAAGCTCTACGAGAACTTGGACCTGCTGATATCTATTGCGAGAATGAACTGCGCGGCCGTCTCGGATACTCTTCTGGGGATGATAACTCTGTGGGGGAACAACTTCAGCTTCTCAACACTCCACTGGGGACAAACCAATCATGATCTGATCAACTTCCAAGGACTCGGCTCTCTTGGATATCTGCAAGCTCGGCTAAGGAAAGAGAAGTCATTCTGCTTTGCCGAAGAGAGTACGGCTCTGGGGAAATACAGCGTCAGCTGTTCAACATCTACTAGGGAAAATCCACTCATGGTCTCAACTGCTTCTAAGGATTCTGCTTTTCTGCGGACTCAGCCGGGGAGAGAAATCATCCTACTTCACTGGAGAGTACGACCCTGGTGAGGAATCTCAATTTCGCTAGGGAAGAAAGAATCATTTGACTTCGAAGGAAAATAGAACTCAGCAAGGGAATACAACATCAGCTATTCCAACACCCTACTGGGGAAGAGGGAATCATCCCACTTCGGGAGAGAATATAACTCTGGTGGGGAATCTCAATTCCGCTGGAGACTTCAGTCTGGCACCATCAGTTACTGCATAATTTGGCATGAGAATAACTTCCTGCGAAACCTGCACTTGTGACCCGGTGCTGGGGAAGACACCTGCTGCGGCGACTTTATCGGGGAAAACATGAGCTTCGGTACCCGAATACTTCTATGAAACCTGCACTTGTGACCCGGTGCTGGGGAAGAAGACATCATTCTTCGGTGCTTGACTCAGCTGATGAGGTGACACTCCTTCAGGATGCGTCTGCTTGGGGAAGAGAATCAATGCTCACCATCTTGCGTTCAGATTCTGCGGAGGAGAGACTACTGAACTCTGCTGGAGAAGGAGGGTTCGCCCTGCTCCGGGGATGCGCACGGCACATCTTCTGGAAGGTGCTACACCTGCAACAAACAGACAAGATACCCTCTTCAAAGGGGCCTATCCAGGTTATTATCTCGTGACAATATTCAGTTAATTAATTGTTTCAACAATCAATGGGCCTAGGCCCGTAAGTTTATGTATGTGCATTTTATTAAAAAACATCGGCGTTTTCATTCGCAAACAAAACAGATAAATGCTAAACAGATAAGCAGAATTGCTGAATAATGTGCATTTTATTGATGACGAACCCCTGAATGGGCAAAAATGTTTTACAATAGAGGCAAGCTCCTGGAATGAGGAAGCTGCGCAAAAATAAAACATAAATATACATTAGTATATACAAATGTTGGCAACGAGGCGTAGACGAACACCATGAGTTGATCCCTCTAAGACCCACTCGACTTCGATACTTCTCCGACGCTTCAGCTTCGGAAGAGATTGATTCAGATAAACGGCCCTCAGGTCCTCCAAACCACTAAACAATGAAAGTCCACACGCGGAACGCAGTCATTTGCTTATTCAAATCCCTAACTTTTGCGTGAACCGCCCTTTACGGGTTTTCAGTTCACCGGGATACCCTTTTTTGCCGAAGCCGCCCAGTGTAGGTTTTCGACTTCGCGGGTGTACATCTTTTCAATATATCCCTAATTTTTGCCCGAACCTTTTATTCTGTTTTTGGTTCGCCGGGATGCCCCTTTTTTGCCTGGACTTTTCCTTTTTGTCCAGCGGGTCTCTTTCAAGCAAAGTATTTTTTAACTGCGTCCGCGTTCACCGGGGATGCAAAATCTTCACCATCCATCGTGGATAACAAAGCTCCTCCCGAGAAGACCTTGCTGACGACATACGGCCCTTCGTAATTCGGAGTCCACTTGCCCCGGTGATCGGAGTGTGGCGGAAGAATCTTCTTCAGGACGAGATCACCCGTCTGAAAGCTTCTAGGACGTACCTTCTTGTCATAAGCTTTCTTCATTCGGCTTTGGTACAGGCGACCAAATGCAATCGATGCTAACCTCTTCTCGTCCATCAGGCTGAGTTGGTTCAAGCGATTTGTAACCCATTCTGCCTCGTCGAGTTTTACATCAACCAAAACCCGCAAAGAAGGAATCTCCACTTCCAACGGTAGGACAGCTTCCATACCGTACACTAAGGAGAAAGGAGTTGCCCCGGTCGACGTACGCACCGTCATACGATAACCGTGCAAGGCAAACGGCAACATCTCGTGCCAATCTTTGTACGTCACAACCATCTTCTGAACAATCTTCTTGATGTTCTTGTTGGCGGCTTCGACGGCGCCATTCATCTTCGGCCGGTAAGGAGATGAGTTGTGGTGTTCAATCTTGAAGCTCTGGCACAGCTCCTTCATCATCTTGTTATTCAAATTCGAACCATTATCAGTAATGATCCGCTCGGGAATCCCATAGCGACAGATGATGTCCCTCTTTATGAATTTAGCTACCACCTGCTTGGTCACATTAGCGTACGAGGCTGCCTCCACCCATTTGGTGAAGTAGTCGATAGCTACCAGAATGAAACGATGACCATTGGATGCGGTGGGCTCGATCTTGCCTATCATGTCGATGCCCCACATGGAGAACGGCCAAGGGGAGGACATGACATTCAATGGGCACGGCGGCACATGAACTTTATCCGCATAAATCTGGCATTTGTGACATTTCTTCGTGAATCTGAAGCAATCCAACTCCATCGTCAGCCAGTAATACCCTGCTCTCAGGATCTTTCTCGTCATGGCATGCCCGCCGGCGTGCGTACCAAATGTGCCCTCATGGACTTCTTCCATGAGCATACTTGCCTCTTTCTCATCTACACATCTGAGTAGCACAAGATCGTGGTTTCTCTTATACAGCACTCCATCAGGATTGAGATAAAAGTTTCCAGATAGCCTCCTCAGAGTCTTCTTATCCTGGGTTGACGCACCCGCAGGATACTCCTTAGTCATAAGGAAGGTCTGGATGTCGTGGAACCATGGCTTGCCGTCATTGGCATCCTCGATTGCAAACACAAATGCCGGTCTATCAAGACGCGAAAGTACAATTCTTGGAGCCTCATTCCAATAATTGACTTTATACATTGAAGCCAACGTGGCTAAGGCATCAGCCATCTGATTTTCAGCCCTGGGTACATGATGAAGTTCCACTCGGTCAAAGAACGGAAGCAGCCTCCTGGCGTAATTCATGTACGGCACTAGATTCGCTTGACGAGTTTCCCACTCCCCTTTAATCTGATTGATTACAAGCGCTGAGTCACCATATATGTCTAGATTCTTGATTCTCAAATCAATTGCCTCTTCTAGACCCATAATACATGCTTCATACTCTGCTTCATTATTGGTAACTGGAAACGTCAGTCTCGCAGTAAACGGGATGTGGGATCCGTGAGGAGTCGTGATGATAGCCCCAATACCACTTCCATAGGAATTAACCGCTCCGTCGAATATCAACTTCCACTGAGACTTCCTATCTGGCCCCTCATCGGGCAATGGCTCATCGCAATCCTTCGCTTTGAGGAACATAATATCCTCGTCAGGGAATTCGAACTTCATTGGCTGGTAGTCTTCGATTGGCTGTTCGGCAAGGTAATTAGACAATACGCTTCCCTTAATGGCCTTCTGAGAGACGTACTGAATATCATATTCTGTTAACACCATTTGCCATCTGGCAATCCTGCCTGAAAGAGCCTGCTTCTCGAAGACGTACTTGATCGAATCCATCTTCGAAATTAGAATAATGGTGTGATTGAGCATATACTGTCGTAGACGTTTGGCAGCCCAAGCTAACGCACAACACGTCTTCTCCAGCATCGAGTATCGAGATTCACACTCAGTGAACTTTTTACTCAAATAATAAATGGCATGCTCTTTTCTGCCCGTCTCGTCGTGCTGACCGAGAACACACCCCATACTATTCTCCAGAACCGTCAGGTACATGATTAATGGCCGTCCAGCCACTGGGGGTATCAAGATTGGAGGTTCTTGAAGATACTGCTTTATTTTGTCGAATGCCTTCTGGCAATCCTCATTCCAAGTAATCGCCTGATCCTTCTTTAAAAGCTTGAACATCGGTTCACAAGTGGCCGTGAGCTGAGAGATAAACCTTGCAATGTAGTTTATTCGGCCCAGGAAACCACGAACTTCTTTCTCTATTTTCGGCACTGGCATTTCTTGGATAGCTTTTATCTTCGCAGGATCGACTTCAATCCCTCGTTCACTAACGATAAACCCCAATAACTTTCCGGACCGCACTCCGAAAGTGCACTTGTTAGGATTCAGCCTCAGCCTGAATTTCCTAAGCCTCTGAAAAAGCTTCAATAAGTTGACCAGATGCTCTTCCTCCGTTTGGGACTTTGCAATCATGTCATCAACATAGACCTCGATCTCATGATGAATCATATCATGAAACAAAGTTACCATGGCTCGCTGGTAAGTGGCCCCTGCGTTCTTCAGACCGAAGGGCATTACCTTATAGCAGAATGTTCCCCAGGGGGTGATGAATGTCGTTTTCTCCATGTCCTCCGGTGCCATCTTAATCTGATTGTAACCGGAGAAGCCATCCATGAACGAAAACACGGAAAACTGGGTTGTGTTGTCGACCAACACATCGATATGAGGCAACGGGAAATCATCCTTAGGGCTCGCCCTGTTCAAATCCCGATAATCGACGCACATGCGTACCTTACCATCCTTCTTCGGTACGGGCACTATGTTGGCGACCCACGGAGGGTAAGTGGTGACGGCTAGAAATCCTGCGTCCAACTGCTTCTGGACCTCTTCTTTGATTTTTACAGCCATATCTGGTCTCGTCCTCCTGAGCTTCTGCTTGACTGGAGGGCAATCTTCTCGCAATGGCAAGCGATGAACCACGATATCTGTGTCAAGTCCGGGCATATCTTCGTATGACCAAGCAAAGACGTCACTATACTCTCGAAGCATCTCAACCAGTCTATGCTTGACATCATTCTGCAGCGCAGCCCCTACTCTGACATTTCTGACGAGCTCCTCAGAACCCAGATTTACAATCTCAATATCCTCCTCGTGAGGCAGAATAACCTTTTCTTCTTGTCTCAACAAGTGGGCCAACTCTTCCAGAAGGTCCTCGTCTTCATCAATCTCATCCTCGGCTTGATAGATCGGGCAATCGAAGTCGTAGTGAGCCGTAGAGGGTCCAGAGTCGATGTCATTTGTTACGTGGATCCTGCAATAACAAGGGTTAAGTTTAAAGCAAGAATATGCAGGTTAGCACGAACCCCGTTGCCATTTTGCTGTTTTTTCGAAATAAACATAAAACAGGAATAACAGAGAACACAACATTTGAGTACGAAGAAAACGCCTTTTATTTATTAACAAAATGCATACACATAATCCAACAAGGCCCTGACAGTAAAACCACTATGCCCCGGGCAGGACATAGGGTTGTACAAAGATTGTAAAAAACAAATCATTACTCTTCACTTGTCAGCTTGATAATCTCCTTGATGGTCCAATTGTGGAGGCGCTCGCCCGGCTTGCTCGGCTGAATCCAGGCGTCAAGATCACAGTCGCTATCCCCGCTGTCCTCCGACGCAGCGTTGATGCTCTCGAAAATCACTCCCCCCTTGGTGAATAGGATCGGCCCTTTCCCACGAGACGAGCTGCCAGAAGAAGATGAAGCTTCAGCTCCAGGAGAATACCCCAATCCAAACTTATCCTGCTTGATTGGTATATCCAAAACATGCCCCCAGCCTGGGGTGGAACCGGCTTCGACGACGGCTCGAGCTTCCTTAAACGAGGAGAGATTCATCTCTTGCTTCTCCGCGACGACAGAAGTTACCTCTTTTACCCTGACGGTTTCAAATGCTTGGCAAAGCGTTTCATGGATCTCGCCATCCATTTCAACATATTTAAAGGACGACAGGTGGCTCACCATGATGTCCTCTTCACCACAGACGGTTACTATGCTTCCCCCGACGGCATATTTAAGCTTTTGATGCAGCGTGGACGTCACGGCACCAGCAGAATGGATCCATGGCCGACCTAAGAGGCAACTATAGGCAGGCATGATATCCATGATGTAGAAAACCGTATTGAACGTCTCTGGACCAACTTGAATTGGCAGGGTCAATTCTACGAAGACGTGGCGCTTAGTTCCGTCAAAGGCCTTCACGACCAGATCACTGGGCGTGCAAAGCAATCCACGGGTATCCAACTTCATCAGTGCCTTCTTCGGAAGCACATTAAGGGATGAGCCCGTATCTACCAGGACATGTGACATAATAGTGCCCCTGCACTCTATCGAGACGTGCAAGGCGCTATTGTGATCTCTTCCTTTAGGAGTCAGCTCTAGATCTGTAAATCCCAGCCCATTACCACCATTGACATGGGCCACCACCTCTTCCAGCTGATTTACTGATATCTCCTGCGGCACGTATGCAGCATTCAATACCTTCAGTAATGCGTTGCGGTGCGCCTCAGAACACAACAACAAGTTAAGAATCGAGATCTTTGACGAAGTCTGATGAAGATGATCTACAATCTTGTAGTCGCTCTTCTTGATTAGTCGCATGAACTCTTCAGCATCTTTAACTAGCAAGTCTTTTTCTACCCCAGCAGGGACCTCTTCGACGGCTTTACCTTTACCCTTATCCACGGCGTCAGCCCTGACCACTTTCTCTGCTGCAACCTCTGCTGGCGCAAACACTCTACCGCTTCGAGTGATACCACTGACCTCGGCAAGATTCTGCACAGTCGATCCGAACGGCTCTAGCTCTATCTTCTGACCATTGCAGTAAACTTCGGCGCCGTAATGCCATGGAACGGCATTAGTGCTTTCGAATGGGATCGGTCCGGCCCTGGTGATAGTAATAGTAGGCGGTCGGGGTGCAGAAATAGTAATAGGGTGACGAGGAATAGTAATGGTAGCAACTTCATCTGCCTGCTTTAGCACGACCTCCCCTGATGCACTCTCAACGCTCCGGCTGAACTGTAAAATACCCTCAGACATCAGACTCTGGATACCTTCGATCAGCTGCTCACACCCATCAGGAAGCGTAGCACAAGCCATACATAACTCTCCACACCCAGGGAAGAAACCCTTCTTCAGCAACTTAGCCTTGACAAAACTCAACGGCGTCTTCAAATCTTTGACATCAGTCAGCAAGTCCGCACTTTCTTCAGTGATAACAGCATTCACTCCGCCCCCCTTATGATGAGGCATGGGGTTTTTGGTAACGTTGGGTACACTGTCAGAAAAGTTGATAACCTTGGCGTCCACCAAGTCCTGCACTTTGTGCTTAAAAGCTTTACAATTCTCAATCGTATGGCCAGGTGCCCCAGTATGGAACTCACAAGTAGCATTGGCATCATACCCCGGTGGTGGTGCCCCTGTTAAGGGAGCCAACGTCCTCTTTTGAACTAATTGGAGCTGAAGCAACGTTTGCAAAAGTTGCGCATACGACATAGGTGGAGTTTCAAAATGACGGTTTGCCATAGGAGCCCGATTCTGATATTTCCTGTACCCCTGCTGATTCTGCTGCTGAGGCTGCTGCTGCTGCTGCGGCTGAGCAGCTGGGATATTTATGCTAGCAATCTGAGGCTGAGGGCCCTTGCCCTTTCTCCGAGCATTAGTGACAGCACTGGCATCTCCCTCTCGGCGCTTGCCAGCGTAAGGTTTCTTACTACCTCCTCCAGCTGAGGATGATTCGCCCTGAATTTTTCCAATCTTTATACCGTTCTCAACATGCTCGCCCAGAGTGATGAGAGCCGAGAATGTTCCAGACATGCCACTGACCAGCTTTTCATAATAGATTCCAGGAAGGGTAGCCACGAACATTTGCACTAGCTCACGCTCAACCATCGGCGATTGAACCCGAGCAGCCAATTCACGCCACCGCTGGGCGTATTCTTTAAAGCTTTCATTGTTCCGATGTGAGAGATTCTGAAGCTGAACTCGGTTGGGAGCCAAGTCGCTATTGTATTGATAGTGGAGGACGAACGCTTCTGCGAGGTCTTTCCAAGTGCGCACAGTTGCGGGCTCCAGGCCCATATACCATTCAAGTGATGGACCAGAAAGGCTATCTTGAAAGAAGTGCATCAGCAACTTCTCATCGTCAGAATAGGCGGACATCTTTCTATAATAAGATCGGAGGTGGACGCGGGGGCAAGTAGTACCCTTATACTTCTCAAAGGTAGGCACCTTGAACTTGTGAGGTACTTTAAAGTCAGCAATCAACCCGAGCTTGGACATGTCAACGCCCAATGTGTTCTGATTTTCGATGTCTCTCATCTTGTCTTCCAGCGCCTTGAACCTGAGTCGAGCTTCAGCATTCAACTCTGCTTCTACACCTCTCTGAGAAAATATGTCATCCTGATGGTCCTCCAGCCACGGTTGAGGCACCAACAGATTTCCTGCACCAGCATTGCCGTTGACCGGCCCTATGTTAACATTGGCTCCCAGACTACCATTGCCGACGCCTGCCGCGTTGAGTCCGAGATTGGTCATCAGATTGCCGTTAGCACTGCCGTTGCCCCCGGCAACAGGAACACCATTCTGTGGAGCATCCACTGGAGGAGGAGTAGGCACGGCCCCGCCGTGAAGTATGCCATTACTGTCAACCCTGGAGATCAGAGGTTGAACCAAAGTGCGAAGCTGGTCCTGACCATTCGCGACTACTTGCATCAGCTCCATAAAACGATCCATCCGTTCACGGAGCTCTTGAACATCTGACTGTACCTGGTCCATTATCCTTGTCTGATTAGCGCGAGTTGAGTAGCGGTGGATGAGTTTTTGATCAATCCTGGAGATCGAAAGCAGCTCGGAACCTGTGTACCTGAAAACCTGTCAACATTAAAGGTTAGGAAAAGCAACAGAATGTATGTCATGCAAAATGCTTCATGCAGATGTATGCGCGTGTCTGTGTGCTTGAGAGGTTTCCCCCGATCCTGGCACCTTAGTACCAATGCTGACAATAATAAGGAGGGGAATCTGGGCCCAATCATGGAAACAACAACCTCACATATACATAGTACCAGCGATAGCCAACTTCAGCCCATCAGGGATCGAGAACCCGTACGCAACAGTCTTTTTGAGAGAGGCTGCAGTAATACAATAAGAGGCGAGAAATCCTGGATCGGGGAAACGGTACCTGTCACGGACACACGCCAATGGAATGCGAATGATCATGCAAACTAATGCAAAATGCAGGCATGCAGCAATATATCCAGGTGGCTGCTGTGGAGATTCGGTATCAACAGTCACTGATGGGAAGGAAACCCCAGTGTAAAACCACTAATCTGATCTGCTGAGAATAACCATCTGATAGGATCGAGATCAAAATTCTGCTCTGTCGATAGTAAGCGCCTGATAATAAGGACCCCGGGATGTATGATCAGAAAACGTCCGCTGATGAAGTCTTCAGACCCCCAAATCAAAAATCTGCCCTATCAAGAACAAACATACAGCTGCTGATGAGATCTTCAGACCCCACTCAAAATCTGCCCTATCAAGAACAAACAACAACTGCTGATGAGATCCTCAGACCCCACTCAAAATCTGCTCCATCCAGGACAAACCTCTGATGACAATACTCTGATCGAAACCTGCTCTATCAAGAACAGACAAACACCCGATGATAAGATCCTCTGATCAAACCCTTGCTCTATCAAGAACAGTCAAATCTGCAACTGAGAACCCTGACACCAACATAACTGATTCACTGTCAAAAAAACCAGGTAGTCTGAAGGTATAAGTTTCCTGCAATATCCCAACCCCACTCACAGGTATGGACCTAATCCACGGACAAAGGTACGGCATCATATGCGGTCATCAGCGTCACAGACTTTCATGAGTGACGATACGATTCCCAGAAGGAGTGGCATCATCAAGTCATGAAGAGGCCTCACTTAGCTGACTTCCAAATGATCGGTCCCCAGAGTCGACAATCCTTACGTCTGGACTCCCCTCAGATCCTCAGGACCGGAAAGGAGCACCTCTGCAAGAATCTCGTCTGAGCGCAGATTTTCGTAGGGAACTGTGCCTGCTCAGCAGACAGGTTCGTCTACTACTTCTCCGCAACTATGTCTAGGTGTACACTCAAGCCCAGGTCCGGCTTCTCACTCATAGTAACATCCCTCTCCCACAGCAGCACAAATAATCATATCAAACTGGAAATAACATGCGGGAAATAAAGTGCGGGAAGTAAAAATGCGATAAATAAACGCAACCCAACAAGCAAACACACAAACGATAGGACTGACTCTCATAGGGAACCGGAGAACCAGAGATTCTGGGTTCGATCCCCAGCAGAGTCGCCAGCTGTCGCTACTGCGAAAATCGGCGCCGGCTGACAGAAGGGTCGCCACCTTTCGTTATTTATCCCTCAGAGCGGGAAAGGAAACGATCGGAAAAAACCTGACGAAAAAGGGTAAGACAAGGTCATCGCAACCATTGTCTGGGTTCGGGAGTCGGTTACGCAAGGGGAAGGTATTAGCACCCCTCACGTCCGTCGTACTCGACGGGATCCTCGCTTGTTTGTTTACTTGGACGGGTCGGTTATAATCTATCTACCTATCAAGGCTGGCTGAAAAAGAAAAGAAGAATGACTCGGCAAAGCATCGCACTTTATGCCTACGTATTCTCATCAGAGAATGAGAAATCAGAGTCAACGTAGTTCGGCCTACGAAGGGTTACAGGGGAAAGGTTGAAGGTTGTTCGCTAGGACGTCGCATCCTATGCCTACGTACTTTCATCTGGTATGAAAGATCAGAGCAAACGTAGTTCGGGAAACTACGGCTTATTTCCTAAAAGAAGTGTTTTTTATTGTGTTTGCGATCTCAACCGCACTAGAGACTATGACCTGAGAGGGAATGCGTCCTTTCTCAGATAGCTTAAGGCTCGTAATGTACGAAAGAAATCATTCATGATTACTGTATTTTAAACTGCTTCGAGATGAGAAGAGAACAGGCCCAACTAGGAGGGAGACTATCAAGTCCTACTGTTATCATGCCATGGATTCATCCTATGGTTGAGGTTTGAACAGGGAACTCCTAGATGTTGTCATGCATAGGTTTCAACCTAAAAGTCTATCATCAAATCCTTATCAAAGGAAATGAGAGTCCTAAGGGATCATGTCCATGATACACCAAAACAGACAAAGCATCAGCTTTAACAGTAAAATGCATGCAATGCAAGTGAGGGAGGAAATGTGTGTGGGGCTTCAGCCTCCACAAGCTCATCTCAACCTCAAGCCAGTCATGAAATAACAGTAATCATACTGAAAAATAAACAACATGCTATCAAGCAATAAACAGTAAAAGAATGAAGTGCCATCAGGCAAACAAAACACATGCTTGAGAAAGAAAGAATCTACTCTCTAATCCTAACCCTAACACAGAATCCTGATCAACTCTAAGCAAAGCCCTAAAGCAAAACCTAACCAAAAGGAATCAATCCCAGTCTTCAAGCTTCAGAACAAGCTTACCAAAGATAGGGAGCTAAGTAGGCAGACTCATAGTGTTTTCCTCAGGAAAGCACTAGGAGGTGTATACTCAGGAGTCATATCCTATGTGGCTCAACCACTGTGATCAGTTTATATTCCTCCTCAGGAGAAATTAAACTCACAAGCAGGCTCCAACATCACTGGATATTTAGGAAATCCTATCTGAACTAGTGAAACTAAGTGAATAGACTCATAGGACCTTCCTCAGGAAAGTACTAGGAGGCTTCTACTTAGGAATTGTACCCCATGTGGCTCAACAACATGTGATCAGTTTACATTCCTCCTCAGGAGAAATTAAACTCACAAGTTGGCTCCAACATCATTGGATACTTGAGAAATCCTAGATAAACTAATGGAACTAAATGAATAGACCCATAGGACCTTCCTCAGGAAAGTACTCGGAGGCTTCCACTTAGGAATTATATCCCATGTGGCTCAACAACTGTGATCAGTTTACATTCCTCCTCCGGAGAAATTAAACTCACAAGTTGGCTCCAACATCATTGGATACTTGAGAAAGAGGTGAGAAGAAAGAATGAAAGTCATTCATAGTGCCTTCCTCAGGAAAGTACCATGAACTTCCTTCAAACTTCAGGATCTCAAACCTCACAGACAGGGAATAAGCTCCAAGCTCTGGGTCTCTGAGTCTTGATCTACAATCTTCTCTTCATCATGCTCCTCAACAAGATCTTCAAAACAAACTAAGCCCCACAACAAATTCCCCAAAATAAACCCCAGAGATGAACAGATAACCACAGAACAGACAAAATCATCAGCCAACTTCAGAAAATACCTAAAATACTAAAACAAGAGGGAAACATCTATCAATTATTCACAAAGGTCTACAACACCTACCCATAACATCCACATATGCCCTTACCCAAAAATCAAGACAAGACTATCTAAAGAAAATGAATTTCCTTACCTATGCATAGCATAGACCCTAATTATGATACCCTAATGCTAACCTGATTAAACTAATCAAACTTTAATCTAAAAATCAAGAATTAAATCCTATGGGGAACTATGATTCAATATCTAATCACACCAAAAAGAATGAATTAAAAAGACTAAAGGAAGGTCCTAAAACAAATTCTACAGAATTGGATATCAAACTAAACATATTAAAAAGCTAGTTAAAAGAAAAATATACTAAAAATATTAAAAGAAAATAAAATGGAAATTTTATTTATTTATATTTTTCTAGACAGATTTATTAACATATGAAAAAAACAAGAATTAAAAAAATATTTAATTTTGGATTTTATATGAATTTATTAAAGTGCAAGAAAATTAAAGGAAATTAAAAATATAAAAGAATTGAAATAAAGGGGAGGGGGTGTGATAAGCAAGACACGCTAGTTCATTATTAGATGGGCTGGATCAGGGGGTGTGAGAAGCAAAGGTCTGCTGAGCCCATGGTCTTCCACTTATCCAAACGGCAGCGTTTGGCATCTGCATTTCCCTCCGCTTTCTTCATTCAACTGGGACCGTTGGATTAGAGTAATAGGTCAAGAATTTCAGAAAGATCCAACGGATGCCAGTCATCGTCCCAAAACACTTAGGGTTTTCAGAAATCGTGCCTCCATGCAAGGACTTCTCCTGGCTCGTTCTCTCTCCACACTTGACGAAACTCAAAAATTCCAAAAAGGAAAATGACCTACTGATTAAGAGGAACAAGGCTATACGTGTAATTTTCTCTAGTTCTCTTTGAATCATTCAAACAGAAAGCTCGAAACCTTGGTGCCACCATGATTGCACTGAGATCAACCTTATCAAAACTCTCAATCAATGGCCCTATCTTGTTCTACATGTTATGCTCATCACAATGAACTATCAATCGTGCATTAAAACCTAACATCCAGCCTATTCTTGATCATGACAGATTCTTGCACCTGCCATGAAACCTCATGGAATGCCCTCTACTTCTCAGAATTTCATCATCTATCCTATCTTAACCAATCTACACCTAGAATCTAAGCTATCTATGCATAATTAAAGAGGTATGAATGTATTTACCAACCTGTCAATAAGTTATGGTAGAATGATGTAGGGCACGATTCAATGCTTGCTTCTTCTTCCAGATGATCCTCCAATGGTGGAAATGATTCTGTTTGCAAAAACTTGGATGGAGGAAGCCTCCAATGGTGAACTCGAGCTTGAATTGCAATAATGGAACCTCTTGAAAACCTTGCTCTAACCTCACTCTTCTCCACTCAATTCTTCAACTTTCACCAACCTCCCACTTCACTCTAATGCACTCTTTAAATAACCATCATTGGAAAAGTCTAGGACCATCTAGAATGATCTAGAAAGTCCTTGAAATCTCATGTGATGACATATTGAATTTCTCTCATCTCATGCCTTATGCCTTACAATTTGGTGTCAAAATACCCTTACATGAGATATTGAGAAGGTATGTGCAATTACAAGCCTTTTTCTTGCCTTGTGTTAAGATTTCCAAAGGTGCCTTATAATGCAAGTTTCAATATTACAAAGCATGTCCCATTTTAAAGCCTCAAATGAAAATTGTGCTTAAACCAATGTTCTCAAAATGATGTTTCCAATCAAAATGATATATTGGATGACCTATTTTGGATTCCTAGATCTTCCAAACCAATTTTCATTTTCAACTTTTTTAACTTATAAGCCCTTTTTAGTTCAAATTTACCAAACTTTGTCATTCCATGCTATGAGCTTTTACAACAATCCATGACCTTCTTTCTAGGCTTAAAATGCCATTTTGAACAACTTTCATGTTTTGAGTTTTTCCATTTGAGGCTTGGAAATAGGAGATATGGCCTTTGCTTAAAATGACCTATAACTGACAAATGACCAAATTACCCCTGTCTTGTTCAAACCATAAGTTGAGTTCCACAAATCCTATCAAGGACTTCTACCACTCAAATTAAAGCTAAGAAGATGATCTTCAACATTCGTGTTGACCAAGAGATCATAGGAATCATCCTACTAGGGCAAAAGTTGTCTGCAAGTTGGGTGACTTTTAAGGACCCAGATTCACACACCTCTACTGACCTGTAATTTGTCAAAACCATAACTTGAGCTCTGCAACTCCTATCAAGGACTTCCACCACTCAAATTAAAGCTAAGAACAAGCTCTACAACATTCATGTTGTGGGGAAGATGAGATATCAATCACATCTAGAGCTAAAACTGCCTGGAAGATAGGGATCAAACTAGGGTTTTTTCACTGACAATCCTCAGAAACCCTAACTTGAAACTTCTCAAACTCCTCAATCATGATGAGTTGGTCTAGGAATCATCTTTATAACATCTTTATGCATCATTCCATGATCTCATGGCCCTTGTATTAGGTCTCAACCTTCTCCAAATTTTCAGTTATCCTAGGGTTGACCCATTCAAAACCCTAATTCTACCATTCATGGTTGAATCTTCTGAACTCTTGCATAATGACTTCTCTGGACTTCCTGATGGCTTTCAAGACATCTCATAGGCTTTCTCAAAACATCAAGTTCATTCTCAAAGTCTCAGAATCATCTGAGGAGCACCCACAACTCTCAAGCTATGAAGCACACAACCCTGGTTTCAACCAATTCCTCTGAGGATCTCTTGAACTGTCTGATGAAGGTATCAACTTTCAAACACTCAATGAATAAATAATTGTTGGTCAAATTTTGGGGTGCAACAGGTATCCAGACTCCGGTTATTACGTTGAGGGTTCAGGCTCCGGTCAGTTTCGTTGGGTATCCAGACTCCGGTTATTACATTTAGCGTTCAGGCTCCGGTAAGTTTCTTTGGGTATCCAGACTTCGGTTATTACGTTGAGCGTTCAGGCTCCGGTCAATTTCGTTGGGTATCCAGACTCCGGTTATTACGCTGAGCGTTCACGCTCCAATCAGTTTCATTGCGTATCCAGACTCCAGTTATTACGTTGAGTGTTCAGGCTCCGGTCATTTTCGTTGAGCATCCAGACTCCAGTTATTACGTTGTGCGTTCAGGCTCCGGTCAGTTTCGTTTGGTATCCAGACTCCGGTTATTACATTGTGCGTTCAGGCTCCGGTCATATTCGTTGGGTATCCAGACTCCGGTTATTACGTTGAGCATTTAGGCTCCGGTCAGTTTCGTTTGGTATCCAGACTTCAGTTATTACGTTGAGCGTCCAGGCTCCGGTCAGTTTCGTTGGGTATCCAGACTCCGATTATTACGTTGAGCGTTCAGGCTCCGGTCAATTTCGTTGGGTATCCAGACTCCGGTTATTACGTTAAATGTTAAGGCTCCGGTCAGTTTCGTTGGGTGTCCAGACTCCGGTTATTACGTTGAGCGTTCAGGCTCCGGTCATTTTCGTTGAGCATCCAGACTCCAGTTATTACGTTGTGCATTCAGGCTCCGGTCAGTTTCGTTGGGTATCCAGACTCCGGTTATTACATTGAGCGTTCAGGCTCCGGTCAGTTTCATTGGGTATCCAGACTCCGGTTATTACGTTGATGGTTTAGGCCCCAGTCAGTTTCGTTGGGTATCTAGACTCCGGTTATTACGTTGAGCGTTCAGGCTCCGGTCAGTTTCGTTAGGTATCCAGATTCTGATTATTACGTTGAGCGTTCAGGCTCCGGTCATTTTCGTTGAGCATCCAGACTCCAGTTATTACGTTGTGCATTCAGGGTCCGGTCAGTTTCGTTGAGTATCCAGACTCCGGTTATTACTTTGAGCGTTCAGGCTCCGGTCAGTTTCGTTGGGTATCTAGACTCCGGTTATTATGTTGAGCGTTCAGGCCCTGATCAGTTTCATTGGGTATCCAGACTCCGGTTTTTACGTTGAGCGTTCAGGCTCCGGTCAGTTTTGTTGGGTATCCAGACTCCGGTTATTACGTTGAGGGTTCAGGCTCTGGTCAGTTTCGTTGGGTATCCAGACTCCGGTTATTACATTGAGCGTTCAGGCTCCGGTTATTACGTTGATCGTTCAGGCTCCAGTCAATTTCGTTGGGTATCCAGACTCCGATTATTACGTTGAACGTTCAGGCTCCGGTCAGTTTCGTTGGGTATCCAGACTCCGTTATTACGTTGAATGTTCAGGCTCCGGTCAGTTTCGTTGGGTGTCCAGACTCCGGTTATTACGTTGAGCGTTCAGGCTCCGATCATTTTCGTTGAGCATCCAGACTCCAGTTATTACGTTGTGCATTCAGGCTCCGGTCAGTTTCGTTGGGTATCCAGACTCCGGTTATTACGTTGAGCGTTCAGGCTCCATTCAGTTTCATTGGGTATCCAGACTCCGGTTATTACGTTGAGCGTTCAGGCTCCGGTCAGTTTCATTGTGTATCCAGACTCCGGTTATTACGTTGAGCGTTCAGGCTCCGGTCAGTTTCGTTGGGTATCCAGACTCCGGTTTTTACGTTGAGCGTTCAGGCTCCGGTCAATTTTGTTGGGTATCTAGACTCCGGTTATTACGTTGAGCGTTCAGGCTCCGGTCAGTTTCGTTGGGTATCCAGACTCCGGTTTTTACGTTGAGCGTTCAGGCTCCAGTCAATTTTGTTGGGTATCCAGACTCCGGTTATTACGTTGAGGGTTCAGGCTCCGGTCAGTTTCTTTGGGTATCCAGACTCCGGTTATTGCATTGAGCGTTTAGGCTCTGGTCAGTTTCGTTGGGTATCCAGACTCCGGTTATTACGTTGAGCGTTCAGGCTCTGGTCAGTTTCGTTGTGTATCCAGACTCCGGTTATTACGTTGAGGGTTCAGGCTTCAGTCAGTTTCGTTGAGTATCCAGACTCCGGTTATTACGTTGAGTGTTCAGGCTCCGGTCATTTTGGTTGAGCATCCAGACTCCAGTTATTACGTTGTGCGTTCAGGCTCCGGTCAGTTTCGTTGGGTATCCAGACTCCGGTTATTATGTTGTGCGTTCAGGCTCCGGTCATATTCGTTGGGTATCCAGACTCCGGTTATTACGTTGAGCATTCAAGCTCCGGTCAGTTTCGTTTGGTATCCAGACTTCAGTTATTACTTTGAGCGTCCAGTCTCCGGTCAGTTTCGTTTGGTATCCAGACTCTGATTATTACGTTGAGCGTTCAGGCTCCGGTCAGTTTCGTTGGGTATCCAGACTCCGGTTATTACATTGAGCGTTCAGGCTCCGGTCAGTTTGGTTGGGTATCCAGACTCCGGTTATTACGTTGATGGATCAGGCTCCAGTCAGTTTCGTTGGGTATCCAGACTATGGTTATTACGTTGAGCGTTCAGGCTCCGGTCAGTTTCGTTAGGTATCTAGACTCTGGTTATTCAGTTGAGCGTTCAGGCTCCAGTCATTTTCGTTGAGCATCCAGACTCCAGTTATTACGTTGTGCGTTCAGGGTCCGGTCAGTTTCGTTAAGTATCCAGACTCCGGTTATTACGTTGCGCGTTCAGGCTCCGGTCAGTTTCGTTGTGTATCCAGACTCCAGTTATTACGTTGATCGTTCAGGCTCCAGTCAGTTTCGTTGAGTGTCCAGACTCCGGTTATTACATTGAGCGTTCAGGCTCCGGTTAAGTTCGTTGAGTATCCAGACTCCGGTTATTATGTTGAACGTTCAGGCTCCGGTCAGTTTCGTTTGGTATCCAGACTTCAGTTATTACTTTGAGCGTCCAGGCTCCGGTCAGTTTCGTTGGGTATCCAGACTCCGATTATTACGTTGAGCGTTCAGGCTCTGGTCAGTTTCGTTGGGTATCCAGACTCCGGTTATTACGTTGAATGTTCAGGCTCCAGTCAGTTTCGTTGGGTGTCCAGACTCCGGTTATTACGTTGAGCGTTCAGGCTCCGATCATTTTCGTTGAACATCCAGACTCCACTTATTACGTTGTCCATTCAGGCTCCGGTCGGTTTCGTTGGGTATCCAGACTCCGGTTATTACGTTGTCCGTTCAGGCTCCGGTCAATTTCGTTGGGTATCCAGACTCCGGTTATTACATTGATGGTTCAGGCTCCAGTCAGTTTCGTTGGGTATCCAGACTCCGGTTATTACGTTGAGCGTTCAGGCTCCGGTCAGTTTCGTTGGGTATCCAGACTCCGGTTTTTACGTTGAGCGTTCAGGCTCCGGTCAATTTTACTGGGTATCCAGACTCCGGTTATTACGTTGAGCGTTCAGGCTCCGGTCAGTTTCGTTGGGTATCCAGACTCCGGTTTTTACATTGAGCGTTCAGGCTCCAGTCAATTTTGTTGGGTATCCAGACTCCGGTTATTACGTTGAGTGTTCAGGCTCCGGTCAGTTTCTTTGCGTATCCAGACTCCGGTTATTACATTCAGCGTTTAGGCTCCGGTCAGTTTCGTTGGGTATCCAGACTCCAGTTATTACGTTGAGCGTTCAGGCTCCGGTCAGTTTCGTTGGGTATCCAGACTCCGGTTTTTACGTTGAGCGTTCAGGCTCCGGTCAATTTTGTTGGGTATCTAGACTCCGGTTATTACGTTGAGCATTCAGGCTCCGGTCAGTTTCGTTGGGTATCCAGACTCCGGTTTTTACGTTGAGCGTTCAGGCTCCAGTCAATTTTGTTGGGTATCCAGACTCCGGTTATTACGTTGAGGGTTCAGGCTCCGGTCAGTTTCTTTGGGTATCCAGACTCCGGTTATTACATTTAGTGTTTAGGCTCCGGTCAGTTTCGTTGGGTATCCAGACTCCGGTTATTACGTTGAGCGTTCAGGCTCCGGTCAGTTTCGTTGTGTATCCAGACTCCGGTTATTACGTTGATCGTTCAGGCTTCAGTCAGTTTCGTTGAGTATCCAAACTCCGGTTATTACGTTTAGTGTTCAGGCTCCGGTCATTTTTGTTGAGCATCCAGACTCCAGTTATTACGTTGTGCGTTCAGGCTCCGGTCAGTTTCGTTGGGTATCCAGACTCCGGTTATTATGTTGTGCGTTCAGGCTCCGGTCATATTCGTTGGGTATCCAGACTCCGGTTATTATGTTGAGCATTCAGGCTCCCGTCAGTTTCGTTTGATATCCAGACTTCAGTTATTACTTTGAGCGTCCAGGCTCCGGTCAGTTTCGTTCGGTATCCAGACTCCGATTATTACGTTGAGCGTTCAGGCTCCGGTCAGTTTCGATGGGTATCCAGACTCCGGTTATTACGTTGAATGTTCAGACTCCGGTCAGTTTCGTTGGGTGTCCAGACTCCGGTTATTACGTTGAGCGTTCAGGCTCCGATCATTTTCGTTGAGCATCCAGACTCTACTTATTACGTTGTCCATTCAGGCTCCGGTCTGTTTCGTTGGGTATCCAGACTCCGGTTATTACATTGAGCGTTCAGGCTCCGGTCAGTTTCGTTGGGTATCAAGACTCCGGTTATTACGTTCATGGATCAGGCTCCAGTCAGTTTCGTTGGGTATCTAGACTCCGGTTATTACGTTGAGCGTTCAGGCTCCGGTCAGTTTCGTTAGGTATCTAGACTCTGGTTATTGCGTTGAGCGTTCAAGCTCCAGTCATTTTCGTTGAGCATCCAGACTCCAGTTATTACGTTGTGCGTTCAGGGTCCGGTCAGTTTCGTTAAGTATCCAGACTCCGGTTATTACGTTGAGCGTTCAGGCTCCGGTCAGTTTCGTTGTGTATCCAGACTCCGGTTATTACGTTGATCGTTCAGGCTCCAGTCAGTTTCGTTGAGTGTCCAGACTCCGGTTA
Source organism: Lathyrus sativus (assembly GCA_963859935.3). Classification (NCBI taxonomy): domain Eukaryota; kingdom Viridiplantae; phylum Streptophyta; class Magnoliopsida; order Fabales; family Fabaceae; genus Lathyrus; species Lathyrus sativus. The sequence continues at coordinate 241,630,037 of OZ012736.1, forward strand.
TTACATTGAGCGTTCAGGCTCCGGTTAGTTTCGTTGAGTATCCAGACTCCGGCTATTACGTTGAACATTGAGGCTCCGGTCAGTTTTGTTTGGTATCCAGACTTCAGTTATTACTTTGAGCGTCCAGGCTCCGGTCAGTTTCGTTGGGTATCCAGACTCCGATTATTACGTTGAGCGTTCAGGCTCCGGTCAGTTTCGTTGGGTATCCAGACTCCGGTTATTACGTTGAATGTTCAGGCTCCAGTCAGTTTCGTTGGGTGTCCAGACTCCGGTTATTACGTTGAGCGTTCAGGCTCCGATCATTTTCGTTGAGCATCCAGACTCCACTTATTACGTTGTCCATTCAGGCTCCGGTCTTTTTCGTTGGGTATCCAGACTCCGGTTATTACATTGAGCGTTCAGGCTCCGGTCAGTTTCGTTGGGTATCCAGACTCCGGTTATTACATTGATGGTTCAGGCTCCAGTCAGTTTCGTTGGGTATCCAGACTCCGGTTATTACGTTGAGCGTTCAGGCTCCGGTCAGTTTCGTTAGGTATCCAGACTCTGGTTATTACGTTGAGCATTCAGGCTCCGGTCATTTTCGTTGAGCATCCAGACTCCAGTTATTACGTTGTGCGTTCAGGGTCCGGTCAGTTTCGTTGAGTATCCAGACTCCAGTTATTACGTTGAGCGTTCAGGCTCCGGTCAGTTTCGTTGTGTATCCAGACTCCGGTTATTACGTTGATCGTTCAGGCTCCAGTCAGTTTCGTTGAGTGTCCAGACTCCGGTTATTACATTGAGCGTTCAGGCTCCGGTTAGTTTCGTTGAGTATCCAGACTCCGGTTATTACGTAGAACATTCAGGCTCCGGTCAGTTTTGTTGGGTATCCAGACTCCGGTTATTACGTTGAGCATTCAGGCCCTGGTCAGTTTCGTTGGGTATCCAGACTCCGGTTTTTACGTTGAGCGTTCAGGCTCCAGTCAATTTAGTTGGGTATCCAGACTCCGGTTATTACGTTGAGTGTTCAGGCTCCGGTCAGTTTCTTTGGGTATCCAGACTCCGGTTATTACATTGAGCGTTTAGGCTCCGGTCAGTTTCGTTGGGTATCCAGACTCCGGTTATTACGTTGAGCGTTCAGGCTCCGGTCAGTTTCGTTGCGTATCCAGACTCCGGTTTTTACGTTGAGCGTTCAGGCTCCGGTCAGTTTCGTTGAGTATCCAAATTCCGGTTATTACATTGAGCGTTCAGCCTCCGGTCAATTTCGTTGGGCATCCAGACTCCAGTTATTACGTTGAGCGTTCAGGCTCCGATCATTTTCGTTGGGTATCCAGACTCCGGTTATTACGTTGTGCGTTCAGGCTCCGGTAATATTCATTGGGTATCCAGACTCCGGTTATTACGTTGAGCATTCAGGCTCCGGTCAGTTTCGTTTGGTATCCAGACTTCAGTTATTACATTGAGCGTCCAGGCTCCGGTCAGTTTCGTTGGGTATCCAGACTCCGATTATTACGTTGAGCGTTCAGGCTCCGGTCAGTTTCGTTGGGTATCCAGACTCCGGTTATTACGTTGAATGTTCAGGCTCCGGTCAGTTTCGTTGGGTGTCCAGACTCCGGTTATTACGTTAAGCGTTTAGGCTCCGATCATTTTTGTTGAGCATCCAGACTCCACTTATTACGTTGTCCATTCAGGCTCCGGTCTGTTTCGTTAGGTATCCAGACTCCGGTTATTACATTGAGCGTTCAGGCTCCGGTCAGTTTCGTTGGGTATCCAGACTCTGGTTATTACGTTGATTGTTCAGGCTCCAGTCAGTTTCGTTGGGTATCCAGACTCCGGTTATTACGTTGAGCGTTCAGGCTCTGGTCAGTTTCGTTAGGTATCCAGACTCTGGTTATTACGTTGAGCGTTCAGGCTCCGGTCATTTTTGTTGAGCATCCAAACTCCAATTATTACGTTGTGCGTTCAGGGTCCGGTCAGTTTCGTTGAGTATCCAGACTCCGGTTATTACGTTGAGCGTTCAGGCTCCGGTCAGTTTCCTTGGGTATCCAGACTCCGGTTATTATGTTGAGCGTTCAGGCCCTGGTCAGTTTCGTTGGGTATCCAGACTCCGGTTTTTACGTTGAGCATTCAGGCTCCGGTCAGTTTTGTTGGGTATCCAGACTCCGGTTATTACGTTGAGGGTTCAGGCTCCGGTCAGTTTCGTTGGGTATCCAGACTCTGGTTATTACGTTGAGCGTTCAGGCTCCGGTCAGTTTCGTTTGGTATCCAGACTTCAGTTATTACGTTGAGCATTCAGGCTCTGGTCAGTTTCGTTGCGTATCCAGACTCCGGTTTTTACGTTGAGCGTTCAGGCTCCGGTCAGTTTCGTTGAGTATCCAAATTCCGGTTATTACATTGAGCGTTCAGCCTCCGGTCAATTTCGTTGGGCATCCAGACTCCAGTTATTACGTTGAGCGTTCAGGCTCCGATCATTTTCGTTGGGTATCCAGACTCCGGTTATTACGTTGTGCGTTCAGGCTCCGGTCATATTCGTTGGGTATCTAGACTCCGGTTATTACGTTGAGCATTCAGGCTCCGGTCAGTTTCGTTTGGTATCCAGACTTCAGTTATTACGTTGAGCGTCCAGGCTCCGGTCAGTTTCGTTGGGTATCCAGACTCCGATTATTACGTTGAGCATTCAGGCTCCGGTCAGTTTCGTTGGGTATCCAGACACCGGTTATTACGTTGAATGTTCAGGCTCCGGTCAGTTTCGTTGGGTGTCCAGACTCCGGTTATTATGTTGAGCGTTCAGGCTCCGATCATTTTCGTTGAGCATCCAGACTCTAGTTATTACGTTGTGCATTCTGGCTCCGGTCAGTTTCGTTGGGTATCCAGACTCCGGTTATTACGTTGAACGTTCAGGCTCCGTTCAGTTTCATTGGGTATCCAGACTCCGGTTATTACGTTGAGCGTTCAGGCTCCGGTCAGTTTCGTTGTGTATCAAGACTCCGGTTATTACGTTGAGCGTTCAGGCTCCGGTCAATTTCGTTGGGTATCCAGACTCCGGTTATTACGTTGAACGTTCAGGCTCCGGTCAGTTTTGTTGGGTATCCAGACTCCGGTTATTACGTTGAGCGTTCAGGCTCGGTCAGTTTTACTGGGTATCCAGACTCCGGTTATTATGTTGAGCGTTCAGGCCCTGGTCAGTTTCGTTGGATATCCAGACTCCGGTTTTTACGTTGAGGGTTCAGGCTCCGGTCATTTTTGTTGGGTATCTAGACTCCGATTATTAGGTTGAGTGTTCAGGCTCGGGTCAGTTTCGTTGGGTATCCAGACTCCGGTTATTACATTGAGCGTTTAGGCTCCGGTCAATTTCGTTGTGTATCCAGACTCCGGTTATTACATATAGCGTTCAGGCTCCGGTCAGTTTCGTTGGGTATCCAGACTCCGGTTATTACGTTGAGCGTTCGGGCTCCGGTCAGTTTCGTTGTGTATCCAGACTCCGGTAATTACGTTGGTCGTTCAGGCTCCAGTCAGCTTCGTTGAGTGTCCAGACTCCGGTTATTACGTTGAGCATTCAGGCTCCGGTTAGTTTCGTTGAATATCCAGACTCCGGTTATTACGTTGAACGTTCAGGCTCCGGTCAGTTTTGTTGGGTATCCAGACTCCGGTTATTACATTGAGCGTTTAGGCTCTAGTCAGTTTCGTTGGGTATCCAGACTCCGGTTATTACGTTGAGCGTTCAGGCTCCGGTCAGTTTCGTTGTGTATCCAGACTCCGGTTATTACGTTGATCGTTCAGGCTTCAGTCAGTTTCGTTGAGTATCCAGACTCCGGTTATTACATTGAGCGTTCATGCTCCGGTTAGTTTCGTTGAGTATCCAGATTCCGGTTATTACGTTGAGCGTTCAGGCTCCGGTCAATTTCGTTGGGTATCCAGACTCCGGTTATTACGTTGAGCGTTCAGGCTCCGGTCAGTTTCGTTTGGTATCCAGACTTCGGTTATTACGTTGAGCGTTCAGGCTCCGGTCAGTTTTGTTGGGTATCCAGACTCCGGTTATTACGTTGAGCGTTCAGGCTCCGGTCAGTTTCGTTGTGTGTCCAGACTCCGGTTATTACGTTGAGCGTTCAGGCTCCAGTCAGTTTCGTTGGGTATCCAGACTCCGGATTTTACGTTGAGCGTTCAGGCTCCGGTCAGTTTTGTTGGGTATCCAGACTCTGGTTATTACGTTGAGCGTTCAGGCTCCGGTCAGTTTCGTTGGGTATCTAGACTCCGGTTATTACGTTGAACGTTCAGGCTCCGGTCAGTTTTGTTGGGTATCCAGACTCCTATTATTACATTGAGCGTTCAGGCTCCGGTCAGTTTCGTTTGGTATCCAGACTTCAGTTATTACGTTGAGCGTTCAGGCTCCGGTCAATTTCGTTGGGTATCCAGACTCCGGTTTTTACGTTGAGCATTCAGGCTCCAATCAGTTTCGTTGGGTATCCAGATTCCGGTTTTTAGGTTGAGCGTTCAGGCTCCGGTCAGTTTCGTTGTGTATCTAGACTCCGGTTATTACGTTGATCGTTCAGGCTTCAGTCAGTTTCGTTGAGTATCCAGACTCCGGTTATTACATTGAGCGTTCATGCTCCGGTTAGTTTCGTTGAGTATCCAGATTCCGGTTATTACGTTGAGCGTTCAGGCTCCGGTCAATTTCGTTGGGTATCCAGACTCCGGTTATTACGTTGAGCGTTCAGGCTCCGGTCAGTTTCGTTTGGTATCCAGACTTCGGTTATTACGTTGAGCGTTCAGGCTCCGGTCAGTTTTGTTGGGTATCCAGACTCCGGTTATTACGTTGAGCGTTCAGGCTCCGGTCAGTTTCGTTGTGTGTCCAGACTCCGGTTATTACGTTGAGCGTTCAGGCTCCAGTCAGTTTCGTTGGGTATCCAGACTCCGGTTTTTACGTTGAGCGTTCAGGCTCCGGTCAGTTTTGTTGGGTATCCAGACTCCGGTTATTACGTTGAGCGTTCAGGCTCCGGTCAGTTTCGTTGGGTATCTAGACTCCGGTTATTACGTTGAACGTTCAGGCTCCGGTCAGTTTTGTTGGGTATCCAGACTCCGATTATTACATTGAGCGTTCAGGCTCCGGTCAGTTTCGTTTGGTATCCACACTTCAGTTATTACGTTGAGCGTTCAGGCTCCGGTCAATTTCGTTGGGTATCTAGACTCCGGTTTTTACGTTGAGCATTCAGGCTCCAATCAGTTTCGTTGGGTATCCAGATTCCGGTTTTTAGGTTGAGCGTTCAGGCTTCGGTCAGTTTCGTTGGGTATCCAGACTCTGGTTTTTACATTGAGGGTTAAGACTCCGGTCAGTTTTGTTGGGTATCCAGACTCCGATTATTACATTGAGGGTTCAGGCTCCGGTCAGTTTCATTGTGTATCCAGACTCCGGTTATTACATTTAGCGTTCAGGCTCCGGTCAGTTTCGTTGGGTATCCAGACTCCGGTTATTACGTTGAGCGTTCAGGCTCCGGTCAGTTTCGTTGTGTATCCAGACTCCGGTTATTACGTTGGTCGTTCAGGCTCCAGTCAGTTTGGTTGAGTGTCCAGACTCCGGTTATTACATTGAGCGTTCAGGCTCCGGTTAGTTTCGTTGAGTATCCAGACTCCGGTTATTACGTTGAACGTTCAGGCTCCGGTCAGTTTTGTTGGGTATTCAGACTCCGGTTATTACATTGAGCGTTTAGGCTCCGGTCAGTTTCGTTGGGTATCCAGACTCCGGTTATTACGTTGAGCGTTCAGGCTTCGGTCAGTTTCGTTGTGTATCCAGACTCCGGTTATTACGTTGATCGTTCAGGCTTCAGTTAGTTTCGTTGAGTATCCAGACTCCGGTTAATACATTGAGCGTTCATGCTCCGGTTAGTTTCGTTGAGTATCCAGATTCCGGTTATTACGTTGAGCGTTCTGGCTCCGGTCAATTTCGTTGGGTATCCAGACTCCGGTTATTACGTTGAGCGTTCAGGCTCCGGTCAGTTTCGTTTGGTATCCAGACTTCGGTTATTACGTTGAGCGTTCAGGCTCCGGTCAGTTTTGTTGGGTATCCAGATTCCGGTTTTTAGGTTGAGCGTTCAGGCTTCGGTCAGTTTCGTTGGGTATCCAGACTCTGGTTTTTACATTGAGGGTTAAGACTCCGGTCAGTTTTGTTGGGTATCCAGACTCCGATTATTACATTGAGGGTTCAGGCTCCGGTCAGTTTCATTGTGTATCCAGACTCCGGTTATTACATTTAGCGTTCAGGCTCCGGTCAGTTTCGTTGGGTATCCAGACTCCGGTTATTACGTTGAGCGTTCAGGCTCCGGTCAGTTTCGTTGTGTATCCAGACTCCGGTTATTACGTTGGTCGTTCAGGCTCCAGTCAGTTTGGTTGAGTGTCCAGACTCCGGTTATTACATTGAGCGTTCAGGCTCCGGTTAGTTTCGTTGAGTATCCAGACTCCGGTTATTACGTTGAACGTTCAGGCTCCGGTCAGTTTTGTTGGGTATTCAGACTCCGGTTATTACATTGAGCGTTTAGGCTCCGGTCAGTTTCGTTGGGTATCCAGACTCCGGTTATTACGTTGAGCGTTCAGGCTTCGGTCAGTTTCGTTGTGTATCCAGACTCCGGTTATTACGTTGATCGTTCAGGCTTCAGTTAGTTTCGTTGAGTATCCAGACTCCGGTTAATACATTGAGCGTTCATGCTCCGGTTAGTTTCGTTGAGTATCCAGATTCCGGTTATTACGTTGAGCGTTCTGGCTCCGGTCAATTTCGTTGGGTATCCAGACTCCGGTTATTACGTTGAGCGTTCAGGCTCCGGTCAGTTTCGTTTGGTATCCAGACTTCGGTTATTACGTTGAGCGTTCAGGCTCCGGTCAGTTTTGTTGGGTATCCAGACTCCGGTTATTACGTTGAGCGTTCAGGCCCCGGTCAGTTTCGTTGTGTGTCCAGACTCCGGTTATTACGTTGATCGTTCAGGCTCCGGTCAGTTTCGTTGGGTATCCAGACTCCGGTTTTTACGTTGAGCGTTCAGGCTCCGGTCAGTTTTGTTGGGTATCCAGACTCCGGTTATTACGTTGAGCGTTCAGGCTCCGGTCAGTTTCGTTGGGTATCTAGACTCCGGTTATTACGTTGAACGTTCAGGCTCCGGTCTGTTTTGTTGGGTATCCAGACTCCGATTATTACATTGAGCGTTCAGGCTCCGGTCAGTTTCGTTTGGTATCCAGACTTCAGTTATTACGTTGAGCGTTCAGGCTCCGGCCAGTTTCGTTGGGTATCCAGACTCCAATTTTTACGTTGAGTGTTCAGGCTCCGGTCAGTTTTGTTGGGTATCCAGACTCGGGTTTTTACGTTGAGCGTTCAGGATCCGGTCAGTTTCGTTGGGTATCCAGACTCTGGTTTTTACGTTGAGCGTTCAGGCTCCGGTCAGTTTCGTTGGGTATCCAGACTCTGGTTTTTACGTTGAGCGTTCAGGCTCCGGTCAGTTTCGTTGGGTATCCAAACTCCGGTTATTACGTTGAGCGTTCAGGCTCCGGTCAGTTTCGTTGGGTATCCAGACTCCGGTTATTACATTGAGCGTTCAGGCTCCGGTCAGTTTCGTTGGGTATCCAGACTCCAATTTTTACGTTGAGTGTTCAGGCTCCGGTCAGTTTTGTTGGGTATCCAGACTCGGGTTTTTACGTTGAGCGTTCAGGATCCGGTCAGTTTCGTTGGGTATCCAGACTCTGGTTTTTACGTTGAGCGTTCAGGCTCCGGTCAGTTTCGTTGGGTATCCAGACTCTGGTTTTTACGTTGAGCGTTCAGGCTCCGGTCAGTTTCGTTGAGTATCCAGACTCCGATTAATACGTTGAACGTTCAGGCTCCAGTCAGTTTTGTTGGGTATCCAGACTCCGGTTATTACATTGAGCGTTTAGGCTCCGGTCAGTTTCGTTGGGTATCCAGACTCCGGTTATTACGTTGAGCATTCAGGCTCCGGTCAGTTTCGTTGTGTATCCAGACTCCGGTTATTACGTTGATCGTTCAGGCTTCAGTCAGTTTCATTGAGTATCCAGACTCCGGTTATTACATTGAGCGTTCATGCTTCGGTTAGTTTCGTTGAGTATCCAGATTCCGGTTATTACGTTAAGCGTTCAGGCTCCGGTCAATTTCGTTGGGTATCCAGACTCCGGTTATTACGTTGAGCGTTCAGGCTCCGGTCAGTTTCGTTTGGTATCCAGACTTCGGTTATTACGTTGAGTGTTCAGGCTCCGGTCAGTTTTGTTGGGTATCCAGACTCCGGTTATTACGTTGAGCATTCAGGCTCCGGTCAGTTTCGTTGTGTGTCCAGACTCCGGTTATTACGTTGATCGTTCAGGCTCCGGTCAGTTTCGTTGGGTATCCAGACTCCGGTTTTTACATTGAGCGTTATGGCTCCGGTCAGTTTTGTTGGGTATCCAGACTCCGGTTATTACGTTGAGCGTTAGGCTCCGGTCAGTTTCGTTGGGTATCTAGACTCCGGTTATTACGTTGAACGTTCAGGCTCCGGTCTGTTTTGTTGGGTATCCGGACTCCGATTATTACATTGAGCGTTCAGGCTCCGGTCAGTTTCGTTTGGTATCCAGACTTCAGTTATTACGTTGAGCGTTCAGGCTCCGGTCAGTTTCGTTGGGTATCCAGACTCTGGTTTTTACGTTGAGCGTTCAGGCTCCGGTCAGTTTCGTTGGGTATCCAGATTCCGGTTTTTACGTTGAGCGTTCAGGCTCCGGTCAGTTTCGTTGGGTATCCAGACTCCGGTTATTACGTTGAGCGTTCAGGCTCCGGTCAGTTTTGTTGGGTATCCAGACTCCGGTTATTACGTTGAGCGTTCAGGCCCCGGTCAGTTTCGTTGTGTGTCCAGACTCCGGTTATTACGTTGATCGTTCAGGCTCCGGTCAGTTTCGTTGGGTATCCAGACTCCGGTTTTTACGTTGAGCGTTCAGGCTCCGGTCAGTTTCGTTGGGTATCCAGACTCCGGTTATTACGTTGAGCGTTCAGGCTCCGGTCAGTTTCGTTGGGTATCCAGACTCCGGTTATTACGTTGAACGTTCAGGCTCCGGTCTGTTTTGTTGGGTATCCAGACTCGGGTTTTTACGTTGAGCGTTCAGGATCCGGTCAGTTTCGTTGGGTATCCAGACTCTGGTTTTTACGTTGAGCGTTCAGGCTCCGGTCAGTTTCGTTGGGTATCCAGACTCTGGTTTTTACGTTGAGCGTTCAGGCTCCGGTCAGTTTCGTTGAGTATCCAGACTCCGATTAATACGTTGAACGTTCAGGCTCCAGTCAGTTTTGTTGGGTATCCAGACTCCGGTTATTACATTGAGCGTTTAGGCTCCGGTCAGTTTCGTTGGGTATCCAGACTCCGGTTATTACGTTGAGCATTCAGGCTCCGGTCAGTTTCGTTGTGTATCCAGACTCCGGTTATTACGTTGATCGTTCAGGCTTCAGTCAGTTTCATTGAGTATCCAGACTCCGGTTATTACATTGAGCGTTCATGCTTCGGTTAGTTTCGTTGAGTATCCAGATTCCGGTTATTACGTTAAGCGTTCAGGCTCCGGTCAATTTCGTTGGGTATCCAGACTCCGGTTATTACGTTGAGCGTTCAGGCTCCGGTCAGTTTCGTTTGGTATCCAGACTTCGGTTATTACGTTGAGTGTTCAGGCTCCGGTCAGTTTTGTTGGGTATCCAGACTCCGGTTATTACGTTGAGCATTCAGGCTCCGGTCAGTTTCGTTGTGTGTCCAGACTCCGGTTATTACGTTGATCGTTCAGGCTCCGGTCAGTTTCGTTGGGTATCCAGACTCCGGTTTTTACATTGAGCGTTATGGCTCCGGTCAGTTTTGTTGGGTATCCAGACTCCGGTTATTACGTTGAGCGTTAGGCTCCGGTCAGTTTCGTTGGGTATCTAGACTCCGGTTATTACGTTGAACGTTCAGGCTCCGGTCTGTTTTGTTGGGTATCCGGACTCCGATTATTACATTGAGCGTTCAGGCTCCGGTCAGTTTCGTTTGGTATCCAGACTTCAGTTATTACGTTGAGCGTTCAGGCTCCGGTCAGTTTCGTTGGGTATCCAGACTCTGGTTTTTACGTTGAGCGTTCAGGCTCCGGTCAGTTTCGTTGGGTATCCAGATTCCGGTTTTTACGTTGAGCGTTCAGGCTCCGGTCAGTTTCGTTGGGTATCCAGACTCCGGTTATTACGTTGAGCGTTCAGGCTCCGGTCAGTTTTGTTGGGTATCCAGACTCCGGTTATTACGTTGAGCGTTCAGGCCCCGGTCAGTTTCGTTGTGTGTCCAGACTCCGGTTATTACGTTGATCGTTCAGGCTCCGGTCAGTTTCGTTGGGTATCCAGACTCCGGTTTTTACGTTGAGCGTTCAGGCTCCGGTCAGTTTTGTTGGGTATCCAGACTCCGGTTATTACGTTGAGCGTTCAGGCTCCGGTCAGTTTCGTTGGGTATCTAGACTCCGGTTATTACGTTGAACGTTCAGGCTCCGGTCTGTTTTGTTGGGTATCCAGACTCCGATTATTACATTGAGCGTTCAGGCTCCGGTCAGTTTCGTTTGGTATCCAGACTTCAGTTATTACGTTGAGCGTTCAGGCTCCGGCCAGTTTCGTTGGGTATCCAGACTCCAATTTTTACGTTGAGTGTTCAGGCTCCGGTCAGTTTTGTTGGGTATCCAGACTCCGGTTTTTACGTTGAGCGTTCAGGCTCCGGTCAGTTTCGTTGGGTATCCAGACTCCGGTTATTACGTTGAGCGTTCAGGCTCCGGTCAGTTTCGTTGGGTATCCAGACTCTGGTTTTTACGTTGAACATTCAGGCTCCGGTCTGTTTTGTTGGGTATCCAGACTCCGATTATTACATTGAGCGTTCAGGCTCCGGTCAGTTTCGTTTGGGATCCAGACTTCAGTTATTACGTTGAGCGTTCAGGCTTCGGTCAGTTTCGTTGGGTATCCAGACTCCGGTTTTTACGTTGAGCGTTCAGGCTCCGGTCAGTTTCGTTGGGTATCCAGACTCCGGTTATTACGTTGAGCGTTCAGGCTCCGGTCAGTTTCGTTTTGTATCCAGACTCCGGTTATTACGTTGGTCGTTCAGGCTCCAGTCAGTTTCGTTGAGTGTCCAGACTCCGGTTATTACATTGAGCGTTCAGGCTCCAGTTAGTTTCGTTGAGTATCCAGACTCCGGTTAATACGTTGAACGTTCAGGCTCCAGTCAGTTTTGTTGGGTATCCAGACTCCGGTTATTACATTGAGCGTTTAGGCTCCGGTCAGTTTCGTTGGGTATCCAGACTCCGGTTATTACGTTGAGCAATCAGGCTCCGGTCAGTTTCGTTGTGTATCCAGACTCCGGTTATTACGTTGATCGTTCAGGCTTCAGTCAGTTTCATTGAGTATCCAGACTCCGGTTATTACATTGATCGTTCATGCTTCGGTTAGTTTCGTTGAGTATCCAGATTCCGGTTATTACGTTAAGCGTTCAGGCTCCGGTCAATTTCGTTGGGTATCCAGACTCCGGTTATTACGTTGAGCGTTCAAGCTCCGGTCAGTTTCGTTTGGTATCCAGACTTCGGTTATTACGTTGAGTGTTCAGGCTCCGGTCAGTTTTGTTGGGTATCCAGACTCCGGTTATTACGTTGAGCATTCAGGCTCCGGTCAGTTTCGTTGTGTGTCTAGACTCCGGTTATTACGTTGATCGTTCAGGCTCCGGTCAGTTTCGTTGGGTATCCAGACTCCGGTTTTTACATTGAGCGTTATGGCTCCGGTCAGTTTTGTTGGGTATCCAGACTCCGGTTATTACGTTGAGCGTTAGGCTCCGGTCAGTTTCGTTGGGTATCTAGACTCCGGTTATTACGTTGAACGTTCAGGCTCCGGTCTGTTTTGTTGGGTATCCGGACTCCGATTATTACATTGAGCGTTCAGGCTCCGGTCAGTTTCGTTTGGTATCCAGACTTCAGTTATTACGTTGAGCGTTCAGGCTCCGGTCAGTTTCGTTGGGTATCCAGACTCTGGTTTTTACGTTGAGCGTTCAGGCTCCGGTCAGTTTCGTTGGGTATCCAGATTCCGGTTTTTACGTTGAGCGTTCAGGCTCCGGTCAGTTTCGTTGGGTATCCAGACTCCGGTTATTATGTTGAGCGTTCAGGCTCCGGTCAGTTTCGTTGGGTATCCAGACTCCGGTTATTACGTTGAATGTTCAGGCTCGGTTCAGTTTCGTTTGGTATCCAGACTTCAGTTATTACGTTGAGCGTTCAGGCTCCGGTCAGTTTCGTTGGGTATCTAGACTCCGATTTTTACGTTGAGCGTTTAGGCTCTGGTCAATTTTATTGGGTATCCAGACTCTGGTTTTTACGTTGAGTGTTCAGGCTCCGGTCAGTTTCGTTGGGTATCCAAACTCTAGTTTTTACATTGAGCGATCAGGCTCCGGTCAGTTTCGTTGGGTATCCAGACTCCGGTTATTACGTTGAGCGTTCAGGCTCCGGTCAGTTTCGTTGGGTATCCATACTCTGGTTTTTACGTTGAGCGTTCAGGCTCCGGTCAGTTTCGTTGCGTATCCAGATTCCGGTTGTTACGTTGAGCCTTCAGGCTCTGGTCAATTTCGTTGGGTATCCAGACTCCGGTTATTACGTTGAACGTTCAGGCTCCGGTCAATTTTGTTGGGTATCCAGACTCCGGTTATTATGTTGAGCGTTCAGGCTCCGGTCAGTTTTACTGGGTATCCAGACTCCGGTTATTACGTTGATCATTCAGGCCCTGGTCAGTTTCGTTGGGTATCCAGACTCCGGTTATTACGTTGAGGGTTCATGCTCCGGTTAGTTTCGTTGAGTATCCAGACTCTGGTTATTACGTTGAGGGTTCAGGCTCCGGTCAATTTCGTTGGGTATCCAGACTCCGGTTATTACGTTGAGCGTTCAGGCTCCGGTCAGTTTCGTTGTGTATCCAGACTCCGGTTATTACGTTGAGCGTTCAGGCTCCCGTCAGTTTCGTTGAGTATCCAAACTCGGGTTATTACGTTGAGCGTTCAGGCTACGGTCAGTTTTGTTGGGTATCCAGACTCCGGTTATTACGTTGAACGTTCAGGCTCCGGTCAGTTTTGTTGTGTATCTAGACTCCGGTTATTACGTTGAGCGTTCAGGCCCTGGTCAGTTTCGTTGGGTATCCAGACTCCGGTTATTACATTGAGCGTTCAGGCTCCGGTTAGTTTCGTTGAGTATCCAGACTCCGATTATTACGTTGAGGGTTCAGGCTCCGGTCAGTTTTGTTGGGTATCCAGACTCTGGTTATTACATTGAGCGTTCAGGTTTCGGTCAGTTTCGTTGGGTATCCAGACTCCGGTTATTACGTTGAGCGTTCAGGCTCCGGTCAGTTTCGTTTGGTATCCAGACTTCGGTTATTACGTTGAGTGTTCAGGCTCCGGTCAGTTTTGTTGGGTATCCAGACTCCGGTTATTACGTTGAGCATTCAGGCTCCGGTCAGTTTCGTTGTGTGTCCAGACTCCGGTTATTACGTTGATCGTTCAGGCTCCGGTCAGTTTCGTTGGGTATCCAGACTCCGGTTTTTACATTGAGCGTTATGGCTCCGGTCAGTTTTGTTGGGTATCCAGACTCCGGTTATTACGTTGAGCGTTAGGCTCCGGTCAGTTTCGTTGGGTATCTAGACTCCGGTTATTACGTTGAACGTTCAGGCTCCGGTCTGTTTTGTTGGGTATCCGGACTCCGATTATTACATTGAGCGTTCAGGCTCCGGTCAGTTTCGTTTGGTATCCAGACTTCAGTTATTACGTTGAGCGTTCAGGCTCCGGTCAGTTTCGTTGGGTATCCAGACTCTGGTTTTTACGTTGAGCGTTCAGGCTCCGGTCAGTTTCGTTGGGTATCCAGATTCCGGTTTTTACGTTGAGCGTTCAGGCTCCGGTCAGTTTCGTTGGGTATCCAGACTCCGGTTATTACGTTGAGCGTTCAGGCTCCGGTCAGTTTTGTTGGGTATCCAGACTCCGGTTATTACGTTGAGCGTTCAGGCCCCGGTCAGTTTCGTTGTGTGTCCAGACTCCGGTTATTACGTTGATCGTTCAGGCTCCGGTCAGTTTCGTTGGGTATCCAGACTCCGGTTTTTACGTTGAGCGTTCAGGCTCCGGTCAGTTTTGTTGGGTATCCAGACTCCGGTTATTACGTTGAGCGTTCAGGCTCCGGTCAGTTTCGTTGGGTATCCAGACTCCAATTTTTACGTTGAGTGTTCAGGCTCCGGTCAGTTTCGTTGGGTATCCAGACTCCGGTTTTTACATTGAGCGTTATGGCTCCGGTCAGTTTTGTTGGGTATCCAGACTCCGGTTATTACGTTGAGCGTTAGGCTCCGGTCAGTTTCGTTGGGTATCTAGACTCCGGTTATTACGTTGAACGTTCAGGCTCCGGTCTGTTTTGTTGGGTATCCGGACTCCGATTATTACATTGAGCGTTCAGGCTCCGGTCAGTTTCGTTTGGTATCCAGACTTCAGTTATTACGTTGAGCGTTCAGGCTCCGGTCAGTTTCGTTGGGTATCCAGACTCTGGTTTTTACGTTGAGCGTTCAGGCTCCGGTCAGTTTCGTTGGGTATCCAGATTCCGGTTTTTACGTTGAGCGTTCAGGCTCCGGTCAGTTTCGTTGGGTATCCAGACTCCGGTTATTACGTTGAGCGTTCAGGCTCCGGTCAGTTTTGTTGGGTATCCAGACTCCGGTTATTACGTTGAGCGTTCAGGCCCCGGTCAGTTTCGTTGTGTGTCCAGACTCCGGTTATTACGTTGATCGTTCAGGCTCCGGTCAGTTTCGTTGGGTATCCAGACTCCGGTTTTTACGTTGAGCGTTCAGGCTCCGGTCAGTTTTGTTGGGTATCCAGACTCCGGTTATTACGTTGAGCGTTCAGGCTCCGGTCAGTTTCGTTGGGTATCTAGACTCCGGTTATTACGTTGAACGTTCAGGCTCCGGTCTATTTTGTTGGGTATCCAGACTCCGATTATTACATTGAGCGTTCAGGCTCCGGTCAGTTTCGTTTGGTATCCAGACTTCAGTTATTACGTTGAGCGTTCAGGCTCCGGCCAGTTTCGTTGGGTATCCAGACTCCAATTTTTACGTTGAGTGTTCAGGCTCCGGTCAGTTTTGTTGGGTATCCAGACTCCGGTTTTTACGTTGAGCGTTCAGGCTCCGGTCAGTTTCGTTGGGTATCCAGACTCCGGTTATTACGTTGAGCGTTCAGGCTCCGGTCAGTTTCGTTGGGTATCCAGACTCTGGTTTTTACGTTGAACATTCAGGCTCCGGTCTGTTTTGTTGGGTATCCAGACTCCGATTATTACATTGAGCGTTCAGGCTCCGGTCAGTTTCGTTTGGGATCCAGACTTCAGTTATTACGTTGAGCGTTCAGGCTTCGGTCAGTTTCGTTGGGTATCCAGACTCCGGTTTTTACGTTGAGCGTTCAGGCTCCGGTCAGTTTCGTTGGGTATCCAGACTCCGGTTATTACGTTGAGTGTTCAGGCTCCGGTCAGTTTCGTTTTGTATCCAGACTCCGGTTATTACGTTGGTCGTTCAGGCTCCAGTCAGTTTCGTTGAGTGTCCAGACTCCGGTTATTACATTGAGCGTTCAGGCTCCAGTTAGTTTCGTTGAGTATCCAGACTCCGGTTAATACGTTGAACGTTCAGGCTCCAGTCAGTTTTGTTGGGTATCCAGACTCCGGTTATTACATTGAGCGTTTAGGCTCCGGTCAGTTTCGTTGGGTATCCAGACTCCGGTTATTACGTTGAGCAATAAGGCTCCGGTCAGTTTCGTTGTGTATCCAGACTCCGGTTATTACGTTGATCGTTCAGGCTTCAGTCAGTTTCATTGAGTATCCAGAATCCGGTTATTACATTGATCGTTCATGCTTCGGTTAGTTTCGTTGAGTATCCAGATTCCGGTTATTACGTTAAGCGTTCAGGCTCCGGTCAATTTCGTTGGGTATCCAGACTCCGGTTATTACGTTGAGCGTTCAAGCTCCGGTCAGTTTCGTTTGGTATCCAGACTTCGGTTATTACGTTGAGTGTTCAGGCTCCGGTCAGTTTTGTTGGGTATCCAGACTCCGGTTATTACGTTGAGCATTCAGGCTCCGGTCAGTTTCGTTGTGTGTCCAGACTCCGGTTATTACGTTGATCGTTCAGGCTCCGGTCAGTTTCGTTGGGTATCCAGACTCCGGTTTTTACATTGAGCGTTATGGCTCCGGTCAGTTTTGTTGGGTATCCAGACTCCGGTAATTACGTTGAGCGTTAGGCTCCGGTCAGTTTCGTTGGGTATCTAGACTCCGGTTATTACGTTGAACGTTCAGGCTCCGGTCTGTTTTGTTGGGTATCCGGACTCCGATTATTACATTGAGCGTTCAGGCTCCGGTCAGTTTCGTTTGGTATCCAGACTTCAGTTATTACGTTGAGCGTTCAGGCTCCGGTCAGTTTCGTTGGGTATCCAGACTCTGGTTTTTACGTTGAGCGTTCAGGCTCCGGTCAGTTTCGTTGGGTATCCAGATTCCGGTTTTTACGTTGAGCGTTCAGGCTCCGGTCAGTTTCGTTGGGTATCCAGACTCCGGTTATTATGTTGAGCGTTCAGGCTCCGGTCAGTTTCGTTGGGTATCCAGACTCCGGTTATTACGTTGAATGTTCAGGCTCGGTTCAGTTTCGTTTGGTATCCAGACTTCAGTTATTACGTTGAGCGTTCAGGCTCCGGTCAGTTTCGTTGGGTATCTAGACTCCGATTTTTACGTTGAGCGTTTAGGCTCTGGTCAATTTTATTGGGTATCCAGACTCTGGTTTTTACGTTGAGTGTTCAGGCTCCGGTCAGTTTCGTTGGGTATCCAAACTCTAGTTTTTACATTGAGCGATCAGGCTCCGGTCAGTTTCGTTGGGTATCCAGACTCCGGTTATTACGTTGAGCGTTCAGGCTCCGGTCAGTTTCGTTGGGTATCCATACTCTGGTTTTTACGTTGAGCGTTCAGGCTCCGGTCAGTTTCGTTGCGTATCCAGATTCCGGTTGTTACGTTGAGCCTTCAGGCTCTGGTCAATTTCGTTGGGTATCCAGACTCCGGTTATTACGTTGAACGTTCAGGCTCCGGTCAATTTTGTTGGGTATCCAGACTCCGGTTATTATGTTGAGCGTTCAGGCTCCGGTCAGTTTTACTGGGTATCCAGACTCCGGTTATTACGTTGATCATTCAGGCCCTGGTCAGTTTCGTTGGGTATCCAGACTCCGGTTATTACGTTGAGGGTTCATGCTCCGGTTAGTTTCGTTGAGTATCCAGACTCTGGTTATTACGTTGAGGGTTCAGGCTCCGGTCAATTTCGTTGGGTATCCAGACTCCGGTTATTACGTTGAGCGTTCAGGCTCCGGTCAGTTTCGTTGTGTATCCAGACTCCGGTTATTACGTTGAGCGTTCAGGCTCCCGTCAGTTTCGTTGAGTATCCAAACTCGGGTTATTACGTTGAGCGTTCAGGCTACGGTCAGTTTTGTTGGGTATCCAGACTCCGGTTATTACGTTGAACGTTCAGGCTCCGGTCAGTTTTGTTGTGTATCTAGACTCCGG
Organism: Lathyrus sativus; assembly: GCA_963859935.3. Classification (NCBI taxonomy): domain Eukaryota; kingdom Viridiplantae; phylum Streptophyta; class Magnoliopsida; order Fabales; family Fabaceae; genus Lathyrus; species Lathyrus sativus. The sequence goes on from OZ012736.1 coordinate 241,647,572, forward strand.
TTATTACGTTGAGCGTTCAGGCCCTGGTCAGTTTCGTTGGGTATCCAGACTCCGGTTATTACATTGAGCGTTCAGGCTCCGGTTAGTTTCGTTGAGTATCCAGACTCCGATTATTACGTTGAGGGTTCAGGCTCCGGTCAGTTTTGTTGGGTATCCAGACTCTGGTTATTACATTGAGCGTTCAGGTTTCGGTCAGTTTCGTTGGGTATCCAGACTCTGGTTATTACGTTAAGCGTTCAGGCTCCGGTCATTTTCGTTGTGTATCCAGACTCCAGTTATTACGTTGATCATTCAGGCTCCAGTCAGTTTTGTTGAGTATCCAGACTCCGGTTATTACATTGAGCGTTCAGGCTCCGGTTAGTTTCGTTGAGTATCCAGATTCCGGTATTACGTTGAGCGTTCAGGCTCTGGTAAATTTCGTTGGGTATCCAAACTCCGGTTAATACGTTGAGCGTTCAGGCTCCGGTCAGTTTTGTTTGGTATCCAGACTTCGGTTATTACATTGAGCGTTCAGGCTCCGGTCAGTTTTGTTGGGTATCCAGACTCCGGTTATTACGTTGAGCGTTCAGGCTCCGGTCAGTTTCGTTGGGTATCCAGACTCCGGTTATTACGTTGAGCGTTCAGGCTCCGGTCAGTTTCGTTGGGTATCCAGACTCTGGTTATTACGTTGAACGTTCAGGCTCCGGTCAGTTTTGTTGGGTATCCAGACTTCGGTTATTACGTTGAGTGTTCAGGCCCTGGTCAGTTTCCTTGGGTATCCAGACTCCGGTTTTTACGTTGAGCGTTTAGGCTCAGGTCAGTTTTGTTGGGTATCCAGACTCCGGTTATTACGTTGAGGGTTCAGGCTCCAGTCAGTTTTGTTGGGTATCCAGACTCCGGTTATTACGTTGAGCATTCAGGCCCTGGTCAGTTTCGTTGGGTATCCAGACTCCGGTTTTTACGTTGAGCGTTCAGGCTCCGGTCAGTTTTGTTGGGTATCCAGACTCCGGTTATTACGTTGAGGGTTCAGGCTCCGGTCAGTTTCGTTGAGTATCCAGACTCCGGTTATTACATTGAGCGTTCATGCTCCGGTCAGTTTCGTTGGGTATCCAGACTCTGGTTATTACGTTGAACGTTCAGGCTCCGGTCAGTTTTGTTGGGTATCCAGACTCCGGTTATTACGTTGAGCGTTAGGCTCCGGTCAGTTTCGTTGGGTATCTAGACTCCGGTTATTACGTTGAACGTTCAGGCTCCGGTCTGTTTTGTTGGGTATCCGGACTCCGATTATTACATTGAGCGTTCAGGCTCCGGTCAGTTTCGTTTGGTATCCAGACTTCAGTTATTACGTTGAGCGTTCAGGCTCCGGTCAGTTTCATTGGGTATCCAGACTCCGGTTTTTACGTTGAGCGTTCAGGCTCCGGTCAGTTTCGTTGGGTATCCAGATTCCGGTTTTTACGTTGAGCGTTCAAGCTCCGGTCAGTTTCGTTGGGTATCCAGACTCCGGTTATTATGTTGAGCGTTCAGGCTCCGGTCAGTTTCGTTGGGTATCCAGACTCCGGTTATTACGTTGAGTGTTCAGGCTCGGGTCAGTTTCGTTTGGTATCCAGACTTCAGTTATTACGTTGAGCGTTCAGGCTCCGGTCAGTTTCGTTGGGTATCTAGACTCCGATTTTTACGATGAGCGTTTAGGCTCCGGTCAATTTTATTGGGTATCCAGACTCTGGTTTTTACGTTGAGCGTTCAGGCTCCGGTCAGTTTCGTTGGGTATCCAAACTCTAGTTTTTACGTTGAGCGATCAGGCTTCGGTCAGTTTCGTTGGGTATCCAGACTCCGGTTATTACGTTGAGCGTTCAGGCTCCGGTCAGTTTCGTTGGGTATCCATACTCTGGTTTTTACATTGAGCGTTCAGGCTCCGGTCAGTTTCGTTGCGTATCCAGATTCCGGTTGTTACGTTGAGCCTTCAGGCTCTAGTCAATTTCGTTGGGTATCCAGACTCCGGTTATTACGTTGAACGTTCAGGCTCCGGTCAATTTTGTTGGGTATCCAGACTCCGGTTATTACGTTGAGCATTCAGGCTCTGGTCAGTTTTACTGGGTATCCAGACTCCGGTTATTACGTTGATCATTCAGGCCCTGGTCAGTTTCGTTGGGTATCCAGACTCTGGTTTTTACGTTGAGGGTTCAGGCTCCGGTCAGTTTTGTTGGGTATCCAGACTCTGGTTCTTACGTTGAGGGTTCAGGCTCCGGTCAGTTTCGTTGGGTATCCAGACTCCGGTTATTACGTTGAGCGTTCAGGCTCCGGTCAGTTTCGTTGTGTATCCAGACTCCGGTTATTACGTTGAGCGTTCAGGCTCCCGTCAGTTTCGTTGAGTATCCAAACTCAGGTTATTACGTTGAGCGTTCAGGCTACGGTCAGTTTTGTTGGGTATCCAGACTCCGGTTATTACGTTGAACGTTCAGGCTCCGGTCAGTTTTGTTGTGTATCTAGACTCCGGTTATTACGTTGAGCGTTCAGGCCCTGGTCAGTTTCGTCGGGTATCCAGACTCCGGTTATTACATTAAGCGTTCAGGCTCCGGTTAGTTTCGTTGAGTATCCAGACTCCGGTTATTACGTTGAGGGTTCAGGCTCCGGTCAGTTTTGTTGGGTATCCAGACTCCGGTTATTACATTGAGCGTTCAGGCTTCGGTCAGTTTCGTTGGGTATCCAGACTCTGGTTATTACGTTAAGCGTTCAGGCTCCGGTCATTTTCGTTGTGTATCCAGACTCCAGTTATTACGTTGATCATTCAGGCTCCAGTCAGTTTTGTTGAGTATCCAGACTCCGGTTATTACATTGAGCGTTCAGGCTCCGGTTAGTTTTGTTGAGTATCCAGATTCCGGTATTACGTTGAGCGTTCAGGCTCCGGTAAATTTCGTTGGGTATCCAAACTCCGGTTAATACGTTGAGCGTTCAGGCTCTGGTCAGTTTTGTTTGGTATCCAGACTTCGGTTATTACATTGAGCGTTCAGGCTCCGGTCAGTTTTGTTGGGTATCCAGACTCCGGTTATTACGTTGAGCGTTCAGGCTCCGGTCAGTTTCGTTGGGTATCCAGACTCCGGTTATTACGTTGAGCGTTCAGGCTCCGGTCAGTTTCGTTGGGTATCCAGACTCTGGTTATTACGTTGAACGTTCAGGCTCCGGTCAGTTTTGTTGGGTATCCAGACTTCGGTTATTACGTTGAGCGTTCAGGCTCCGGTTAGTTTCCTTGGGTATCCAGACTCCGGTTTTTACGTTGAGCGTTTAGGCTCAGGTCAGTTTTGTTGGGTATCCAGACTCCGGTTATTACGTTGAGCGTTTAGGCTCCGGTCAGTTTCGTTGGGTATCCAGACTCCGGTTATTACGTTGAGCGTTCAGGCTCCGGTCAGTTTCGTTGTGTATCCAGACTCCGGTTATTACGTTGATCGTTCAGGCTTTAGTCAGTTTCGTTGAGTATCCAGACTCCGGTTATTACATTGAGCGTTCATGCTCCGGTTAGTTTCGTTGAGTATCCAGATTCCGGTTATTACGTTGAGCGTTCTGGCTCCGGTCAATTTCGTTGGGTATCCAGACTCCGGTTATTACGTTGAGCGTTCAGGCTCCGGTCAGTTTCGTTTGGTATCCAGACTTCGGTTATTACGTTGAGCGTTCAGGCTCCGGTCAGTTTTGTTGGGTATCCAGACTCCGGTTATTACGTTGAGCGTTCAGGTCCCGGTCAGTTTCGTTGTGTGTCCAGACTCCGGTTATTACGTTGATCGTTCAGGCTCCGGTCAGTTTCGTTGGGTATCCAGACTCCGGTTTTTACGTTGAGCGTTCAGGCTCCGGTCAGTTTTGTTGGGTATCCAGACTCCGGTTATTACGTTGAGCGTTCAGGCTCCGGTCAGTTTCGTTGGGTATCTAGACTCCGGTTATTACGTTGAACGTTCAGGCTCCGGTCTGTTTTGTTGGGTATCCAGACTCCGATTATTACATTGAGCGTTCAGGCTCCGGTCAGTTTCGTTTGGTATCCAGACTTCAGTTATTACGTTGAGCGTTCAGGCTCCGGCCAGTTTCGTTGGGTATCCAGACTCCAATTTTTACGCTGAGTGTTCAGGCTCCGGTCAGTTTTGTTGGGTATCCAGACTCGGGTTTTTACGTTGAGCGTTCAGGATCCGGTCAGTTTCGTTGGGTATCCAGACTCTGGTTTTTACGTTGAGCGTTCAGGCTCCGGTCAGTTTCGTTGGGTATCCAGACTCTGGTTTTTACGTTGAGCGTTCAGGCTCCGGTCAGTTTCGTTGGGTATCCAGACTCTGGTTTTTACGTTGAACGTTCAGGCTCCGGTCAGTTTCGTTGGGTATCCAGACTCCGGTTATTACGTTGAGCGTTCAGGCTCCGGTCAGTTTCGTTGGGTATCCAGACTCTAGTTTTTACGTTGAACATTCAGGCTCCGGTCTGTTTTGTTGGGTATCCAGACTCCGATTATTACATTGAGCGTTCAGGCTCCGGTCAGTTTCGTTTGGGATCCAGACTTCAGTTATTACGTTGAGCGTTCAGGCTTCGGTCAGTTTCATTGGGTATCCAGACTCCGGTTTTTACGTTGAGCGTTCAGGCTCCGGTCAGTTTCGTTGGGTATCCAGACTCCGGTTATTACGTTGAGCGTTCAGGCTCCGGTCAGTTTCGTTTTGTATCCAGACTCCGGTTATTACGTTGGTCGTTCAGGCTCCAGTCAGTTTCGTTGAGTGTCCAGACTCCGGTTATTACATTGAGCGTTCAGGCTCCAGTTAGTTTCGTTGAGTATCCAGGCTCCGGTTAATACGTTGAACGTTCAGGCTCCAGTCAGTTTTGTTGGGTATCCAGACTCCGGTTATTACATTGAGCGTTTAGGCTCCGGTCAGTTTCGTTGGGTATCCAGACTCCGGTTATTACGTTGAGCATTCAGGCTCCGGTCAGTTTCGTTGTGTATCCAGACTCCGGTTATTACGTTGATCGTTCAGGCTTCAGTCAGTTTCATTGAGTATCCAGACTCCGGTTATTACATTGAGCGTTCATGCTTCGGTTAGTTTCGTTGAGTATCCAGATTCCGGTTATTACGTTAAGCGTTCAGGCTCCGGTCAATTTCGTTGGGTATCCAGACTCCGGTTATTACGTTGAGCGTTCAGGCTCCGGTCAGTTTCGTTTGGTATCCAGACTTCGGTTATTACGTTGAGCGTTCAGGCTCCGGTCAGTTTTGTTGGGTATCCAGACTCCGGTTCTTACGTTGAGCATTCAGGCTCCGGTCAGTTTCGTTGTGTGTCCAGACTCCGGTTATTACGTTGATCGTTCAGGCTCCGGTCAGTTTCGTTGGGTATCCAGAATCCGGTTTTTACATTGAGCGTTATGGCTCCGGTCAGTTTTGAGGGTATCCAGACTCCGGTTATTACGTTGAGCGTTAGGCTCCGGTCAGTTTCGTTGGGTATCTAGACTCCGGTTATTACGTTGAGCGTTCAGGCTCCGGTCAGTTTCGTTGGGTATCCAGACTCCGGTTTTTACGTTGAGCGTTCAGGCTCCGGTCAGTTTCGTTGGGTATCCAGATTCCGGTTTTTACGTTGAGCGTTCAGGCTCCGGTCAGTTTCGTTGGGTATCCAGACTCCAGTTATTATGTTGAGCGTTCAGGCTCCGGTCAGTTTCGTTGGGTATCCAGACTCCGGTTATTACGTTGAATGTTCAGGCTCGGTTCAGTTTCGTTTGGTATCCAGACTTCAGTTATTACGTTGAGCGTTCAGGCTCCGGTCAGTTTCGTTGGGTATCTAGACTCCGATTTTTACGTTGAACGTTCAGGCTCCGGTCAATTTTGTTGGGTATCCAGACTCCGGTTATTATGTTGAGCGTTCAGGCTCCGGTCAGTTTTACTGGGTATCCAGACTCCGGTTATTACGTTGATCATTCAGGCCCTGGTCAGTTTCGTTGGGTATCCAGACTCCGGTTATTACGTTGAGGGTTCAGGCTCCGGTCAGTTTTGTTGGGTATCCAGACTCTGGTTATTACGTTGAGGGTTCAGGCTCCCGTCAGTTTCGTTGGGTATCCAGACTCCAGTTATTACGTTGAGCGTTCAGGCTCCGGTCAGTTTCGTTGTGTATCCAGACTCCGGTTATTACGTTGAGCGTTCAGGCTCCCGTCAGTTTCGTTGAGTATCCAAACTCGGGTTATTACGTTGAGCGTTCAGGCTACGGTCAGTTTTGTTGGGTATCCAGACTCCGGTTATTACGTTGAACGTTCAGGCTCCGCTCAGTTTTGTTGTGTATCTAGACTCCGGTTATTACGTTGAGCGTTCAGGCCCTGGTCAGTTTCGTTGGGTATCCAGACTCCGGTTATTACATTGAGCGTTCAGGCTCCGGTTAGTTTCGTTGAGTATCCAGACTCCGATTATTACGTTGAGGGTTCAGGCTCCGGTCAGTTTTGTTGGGTATCCAGACTCCGGTTATTACATTGAGCGTTCAGGCTTCGGTCAGTTTCGTTGGGTATCCAGACTCTGGTTATTACGTTAAGCGTTCAGGCTCCGGTCATTTTCGTTGTGTATCCAGACTCCAGTTATTACGTTGATCATTCAGGCTCCAGTCAGTTTTGTTGAGTATCCAGACTCCGGTTATTACATTGAGCGTTCAGGCTCCGGTTAGTTTCGTTGAGTATCCAGATTCCGGTATTATGTTGAGCGTTCAGGCTCCGGTAAATTTCGTTGGGTATCCAAACTCCGGTTAATACGTTGAGCGTTCAGGCTCCGGTCAGTTTTGTTTGGTATCCAGACTTCGGTTATTACATTGAGCGTTCAGGCTCCGGTCAGTTTTGTTGGGTATCCAGACTCCGGTTATTACGTTGAGCGTTCAGGCTCCAGTCAGTTTCGTTGGGTATCCAGACTCTAGTTTTTACGTTGAACATTCAGGCTCCGGTCTGTTTTGTTGGGTATCCAGACTCCGATTATTACATTGAGCGTTCAGGCTCCGGTCAGTTTCGTTTGGGATCCAGACTTCAGTTATTACGTTGAGCGTTCAGGCTTCGGTCAGTTTCATTGGGTATCCAGACTCCGGTTTTTACGTTGAGCGTTCAGGCTCCGGTCAGTTTCGTTGGGTATCCAGACTCCGGTTATTACGTTGAGCGTTCAGGCTCCGGTCAGTTTCGTTTTGTATCCAGACTCCGGTTATTACGTTGGTCGTTCAGGCTCCAGTCAGTTTCGTTGAGTGTCCAGACTCCGGTTATTACATTGAGCGTTCAGGCTCCAGTTAGTTTCGTTGAGTATCCAGGCTCCGGTTAATACGTTGAATGTTCAGGCTCCAGTCAGTTTTGTTGGGTATCCAGACTCCGGTTATTACATTGAGCGTTTAGGCTCCGGTCAGTTTCGTTGGGTATCCAGACTCCGGTTATTACGTTGAGCATTCAGGCTCCGGTCAGTTTCGTTGTGTATCCAGACTCCGGTTATTACGTTGATCGTTCAGGCTTCAGTCAGTTTCATTGAGTATCCAGACTCTGGTTATTACATTGAGCGTTCATGCTTCGGTTAGTTTCGTTGGGTATCCAGACTCCGGTTATTACGTTGAGCGTTCAGGCTCCGGTCAGTTTCGTTTGGTATCCAGACTTCGGTTATTACGTTGAGCGTTCAGGCTCCGGTCAGTTTTGTTGGGTATCCAGACTCCGGTTCTTACGTTGAGCATTCAGGCTCCGGTCAGTTTCGTTGTGTGTCCAGACTCCGGTTATTACGTTGATCGTTCAGGCTCCGGTCAGTTTCGTTGGGTATCCAGACTCCGGTTTTTACATTGAGCGTTATGGCTCCGGTCAGTTTTGTTGGGTATCCAGACTCCGGTTATTACGTTGAGCGTTAGGCTCCGGTCAGTTTCATTGGGTATCTAGACTCCGGTTATTACGTTGAACGTTCAGGCTCCGGTCTGTTTTGTTGGGTATCCGGACTCCGATTATTACATTGAGCGTTCAGGCTCCGGTCAGTTTCGTTTGGTATCCAGACTTCAGTTATTACGTTGAGCGTTCAGGCTCCGGTCAGTTTCGTTGGGTATCCAGACTCCGGTTTTTACGTTGAGCGTTCAGGCTCCGGTCAGTTTCGTTGGGTATCCAGATTCTGGTTTTTACGTTGAGCGTTCAGGCTCCGGTCAGTTTCGTTGGGTATCCAGACTCCGGTTATTATGTTGAGCGTTCAGGCTCCGGTCAGTTTCGTTGGGTATCCAGACTCCGGTTATTACGTTGAATGTTCAGGCTCGGTTCAGTTTCGTTTGGTATCCAGACTTCAGTTATTACGTTGAGCGTTCAGGCTCCGGTCAGTTTCGTTGGGTATCTAGACTCCGATTTTTACGTTGAGCGTTTAGGCTCTGGTCAATTTTATTGGGTATCCAGACTCTGGTTTTTACGTTGAGCGTTCAGGCTCCGGTCAGTTTCGTTGGGTATCCAAACTCTAGTTTTTACATTGAGCGATCAGGCTCCGGTCAGTTTCGTTGGGTATCCAGACTCCGGTTATTACGTTGAGCGTTCAGGCTCCGGTCAGTTTCGTTGGGTATCCATACTCTGGTTTTTACGTTGAGCGTTCAGGCTCCGGTCAGTTTCGTTGCGTATCCAGATTCCGGTTGTTACGTTGAGCCTTCAGGCTCTGGTCAATTTCGTTGGGTATCCAGACTCCGGTTATTACGTTGAACGTTCAGGCTCCGGTCAATTTTGTTGGGTATCCAGACTCCGGTTATTATGTTGAGCGTTCAGGCTCCGGTCAGTTTTACTGGGTATCGAGACTCCGGTTATTACGTTGATCATTCAGGCCCTGGTCAGTTTCGTTGGGTATCCAGACTCCGGTTATTACGTTGAGGGTTCAGGCTCCGGTCAGTTTTGTTGGGTATCCAGACTCTGGTTATTACGTTGAGGGTTCAGGCTCCCGTCAGTTTCGTTGGGTATCCAGACTCCAGTTATTACGTTGAGCGTTCAGGCTCCGGTTAGTTTCGTTGTGTATCCAGACTCCGGTTATTACGTTGAGCGTTCAGGCTCCCGTCAGTTTCGTTGAGTATCCAAACTCGGGTTATTACGTATAGCGTTCAGGCTACGGTCAGTTTTGTTGGGTATCCAGACTCCGGTTATTACGTTGAACGTTCAGGCTCCGCTCAGTTTTGTTGTGTATCTAGACTCCGGTTATTACGTTGAGCGTTCAGGCCCTGGTCAGTTTCGTTGGGTATCCAGACTCCGGTTATTACATTGAGCGTTCAGGCTCCGGTTAGTTTCGTTGAGTATCCAGACTCCGATTATTACGTTGAGGGTTCAGGCTCCGGTCAGTTTTGTTGGGTATCCAGACTCCGGTTATTACATTGAGCGTTCAGGCTTCGGTCAGTTTCGTTGGGTATCCAGACTCTGGTTATTACGTTAAGCGTTCAAGCTCCGGTCATTTTCGTTGTGTATCCAGACTCCAGTTATTACGTTGATCATTCAGGCTCCAGTCAGTTTTGTTGAGTATCCAGACTCCGGTTATTACATTGAGCGTTCAGGCTCCGGTTAGTTTCGTTGAGTATCCAGATTCCGGTATTACGTTGAGCGTTCAGGCTCCGGTAAATTTCGTTGGGTATCCAAACTCCGGTTAATACGTTGAGCGTTCAGGCTCCGGTCAGTTTTGTTTGGTATCCAGACTTCGGTTATTACATTGAGCGTTCAGGCTCCGGTCAGTTTTGTTGGGTATCCAGACTCCGGTTATTACGTTGAGCGTTCAGGCTCCAGTCAGTTTCGTTGGGTATCCAGACTCCGGTTATTACGTTGAGCGTTCAGGCTCCGGTCAGTTTCGTTGGGTATCCAGACTCTGGTTATTACGTTGAACGTTCAGGCTCCGGTCAGTTTTGTTGGGTATCCAGACTTCGGTTATTACGTTGCGTGTTCAGGCCCTGGTCAGTTTCCTTGGGTATCCAGACTCCGGTTTTTACGTTGAGCGTTTAGGCTCAGGTCAGTTTTGTTGGGTATCCAGACTCCGGTTATTACGTTGAGGGTTCAGGCTCCAGTCAGTTTTGTTGGGTATCCAGACTCCGGTTATTACGTTGAGCATTCAGGCCCTGGTCAGTTTCGTTGGGTATCCAGACTCCGGTTTTTACGTTGAGCGTTCAGGCTCCGGTCAGTTTTGTTGGGTATCCAGACTCCGGTTATTACGTTGAGGGTTCAGGCTCCGGTCAGTTTCGTTGGGTATCCAGACTCTGGTTATTACGTTGAACGTTCAGGCTCCGGTCACTTTTGTTGGGTATCCAGACTCCGGTTATTACGTTGAGCGTTAGGCTCCGGTCAGTTTCGTTGGGTATCTAGACTCCGGTTATTACGTTGAACGTTCAGGCTCCGGTCTGTTTTGTTGGGTATCCGGACTCCGATTATTACATTGAGCGTTCAGGCTCCGGTCAGTTTCGTTTGGTATCCAGACTTCAGTTATTATGTTGAGCGTTCAGGCTCCGGTCAGTTTCATTGGGTATCCAGACTCCGGTTTTTACGTTGAGCGTTCAGGCTCCGGTCAGTTTCGTTGGGTATCCAGATTCCGGTTTTTACGTTGAGCGTTCAGGCTCCGGTCAGTTTCGTTGGGTATCCAGACTCCGGTTATTATGTTGAGCGTTCAGGCTCCGGTCAGTTTCGTTGGGTATCCAGACTCCGGTTATTACGTTGAGTGTTCAGGCTCGGGTCAGTTTCGTTTGGTATCCAGACTTCAGTTATTACGTTGAGCGTTCAGGCTCCGGTCAGTTTCGTTGGGTATCTAGACTCCGATTTTTACGTTGAGCGTTTAGGCTCCGGTCAATTTTATTAGGTATCCAGACTCTGGTTTTTACGTTGAGCGTTCAGGCTCCGGTCAGTTTCGTTGGGTATCCAAACTCTAGTTTTTACGTTGAGCGATCAGGCTCCGGTCAGTTTCGTTGGGTATCCAGACTCCGGTTATTACGTTGAGCGT